>OY986437.1:212962226-213319726 GCA_963920525.1 Dichetophora obliterata | reverse complement strand
AAATCAATTGATATTTTAGATTAAATTGAAAATTATATTAAAAATGCTAAAATATAACATCTCAGCGGAGCGAAATCTCCAAAAAGTGTTAATTTATTTCGTCTGCAAATTTATTTAAATGTAAATCTTATTATTTAGAGAATCAAAAATAATATCCTGATATTTGGCGTAGTACGACATTCGATGGCGTTAGATATGCCGGATCTAATGGATCTTAGTCTGCTAATGCATCTGTTGCTGGTGTTAAAGCCTTATATACTTATGTACACTGATGAATAAAAGGTAGTGAAATCTAAGAAAACGCATGTAATTTAATGATTTTCAACAACGATTTTGCCTCATTTGATTAGTTCCTAATAATAATGAGTAATACACTTATATTGTAATTAAATATAACAGTTTTTGATGCAAAAAGGGTACGTTTTCAATTTAAATATTATGAATATTTTAAATGGAGCGCATCCGCATTTCATTTAAATTGGAGGAAATTAAAAAACATTGTCCGTACTTTTTATTTAACCTTTAATATATTTCCAGCTACTGGTGCATTTTTGCATCAGTAACTTTAGAATCTTCTCCAGGTGAGCGCCAAAGTGATATTACCTGGTACTGTAGAGATAATGTTAGTAGGGACCTTTGACAATATACACTATTTTTGGTGTGAGCCGATTCGGTCGTTTACTTGGATTTTGCGCCCACGGCGCGTCCCAATTTTTTTAATTTTTTAAATTTTTTAATTTTTGAAAATTCTGAAAAATATTTCAAATCGCAATATCGAAAATTGCTTTTTAATATTATTTATTATTAGTTTTAAATGTTATATAAAAAAAAATTAGAGTCCGTTTGCTGTTTTTAACTTGGCAGGTATGGCTGCGAAGGTATGTGATGCAGCTAGTCATGCAAAAATGCATCAGGCCGCCCAGCCCTTACCTGTGGAGGTAAATTTAAATTTTGCCAGATTAAGTTTAGGGCCATATATAGACTCTTGACGAAGTATCATTGATTTTGGCCCGGTAGTTAAGGAGCCCCCGAAAATGGGTTAACTGTGGAGGTGGTGTTAAATTTTACCCCTCTTTACAAGTTTTTGTCAGCTTTTAAACAAAACTAATTAAATTAAGTGTCAGTTTTGTTGAAATAAAAAAAATTTGTATTTTTTTTTAAATAAAAATATAAACAACATGTTTGTTTTTAAACAACAAATAATTTAAGAAATTTCTCTTTTCATTAGAATTTTTTAGTAATTTAAAAAGGGGTAAAATTTACCACACGTCACAGACTATTTCAGAAAAATTCGCTTCCAAAATTGAAGGTTAAAAAATATAGTGCAATAATTGTATACGATTTGAATAATGGGAACACTAAATCATTTGCAAGATATCGCTTGTAAGAATTTATAGTTTTGATGACTTGCCTTTCCTTTCAACAGCCATATAATCCAAATGGTCGTTGAAACCATACAATTTTGCAAGCATTATCTCAAAGATAGAAAAGATTTTGAGACGAATCAAAAAGGGGTTTTGAAGGCAATGAATTGTACTTAAATACTGTGCATCTAATGCTTATATAAAGTACTGTACTACATACTGATTTAGCTTTTGGAATACTCTTTGCTGCATTACGTCAAAATTTTTAACTCTATATTAGGTAATAAAATATTAACAATCAAATATTCGTGCACTTAAAATTTGTCGTGTTCTTTTTAAAAAAGTTCATAAAACCTAAAAAAAACATCAAAAAACTCTTTACAAAGCACCAAGGATAATTCAATCAACAGAAAATTACCACAAAATGTGTCAACCAAATTTATAATTGTGACAATTTTAAAGCGTAGCTGCAACAAATTGACCGTTTTTCCGGATTGCTTCCAAATAAATATACCCACATAAAACAGGATCAACAAATTATTAAAACCACAACGAACAAGGATGAAAATAATATTTTTGTTGTTACAAATTTCAACAAACTGCGTAAAATTACAACTTATTTACGCCTCTCGCAGCATTTGAATGAAATCCTTTAGTTACTTAAATTGCACTACCAGTGCAAACAGGTGACGCAAAATTATCCTGCCTTCAACTGGTGATGCTTTCTAAGCATCTCTACTGGGAGCCAAGGGGCGTAACAAGTGCATTTAATGTGATCGGAAACAAACAATTAACACCAGAACCGCAAAAACACAGCAGCAACGACTCGATCGAAGTTAGACAGAGTCTCGAGTTTCAGCAAGATTCAATGCTTTAAAAGCTACCTGTTGGCAAGCTGCTGATGCTGCTGCTGTTGCTGGCTAATCAGCGTGGCTCATTGTTTAAAGACCTACACTGTTGGCCGTCATCGTCGTCATAGATCGTTCAAGAACCAAGTTGTCTGACGCGTCATCTTCATAGTTGTCGCTTATTATCGACCATAGCGTACCGAACCGTCACTAATCTCAGTGTTCCGCACATATTTGCAATACTTGTGCGCATTGTGTTCGAAAACTTCCATCCATTTGTATAGTAGACAGTGTCCATTGGTGGTCCTGACTGTATTCCAACTCACAACTGGTCAGTCAGGCTATCTTCAGTCTTTCAGTCATTCTATCGATTTATCTGGCTAGCATTCATTATTTGTAGTATTTCAAGGTTTGTTTGTTTAGTTAACCTTTTGAGTCACCACCCAGTGGTTCCGGAACAATTGCCAAATTGTCGCCTAGCATCGCCAGCTAACCTAACTACCTGTCAATGAAATGAAGTCATCATATGGAGAGGATGATCGATTCTTTACGCACTTTTTGTTTGTTTGTTTTTTCGCTTTTTGTTGTTGTTCGAGGTCTTGTTCATACAATATTTGATGCAGCAAAAACTGGCGCATCGAACTCTTAGTGTGGCGTTTCCAATTCAAATTCGTTGGGCCTTTTTCCCAAACACCAACTAACTAACACTCTATTTAGCTCACTCCCTCTTGCTTTCTGCTTCTAACTGAATCCTCAGTCTCTTGTTGTTATTGTGATCCTTAAACGCAAACTTCAATTCCGTTTATCTTGTGGAATTTTTCGCATTTGACTGATTTAATTAAATTCGTGTTGAATGTGTTTTTTTTGCGTTGCTGGCAAGGCGGTTCCTTGCTTGATTACTGCGTTTAGTTCTGGGAGGAGCTGCAAATTATGGCAATTATTGAGAACCAATGCATTCGGCACTCTTCACCTTAATAATGTTTATTTTGGGTTCATTTTATCTACAGCTTATGATGATTATAGTAATTATATTGTTGATTAAGTAAGCACTTTGAGAATTTGTTATGTGGTTAAAAGAAAATGACTTTGGTTAATGTTTTAAATCATGGTAAATTTTAAGCATGAAAATTATATACGTGACTAATATTATTGATATTGAACACAGAGGTTATAGTCTTGAGAGTAACCATGTGTAACTTTGATCTAGCGGAAAAATTAATAGTATGCACTTCATACTTCCGAATAATTTCTAACTTTAGAAGAAAGAAAGTGCTAGAAGAAGAAAGATAGTATACAAAATGGAAATAGGAACTTCTTTCAATGAGTTCTACAAAATTGTTTTCTCTTAATGTTTTGAACTCTTTGCTAAATTGTTGTTTTTCTACTCCATTGAAGTGTTACCAGATGGTCATAAATACCACATTTTTCGGACTTTAGTTCGATGAACCGATATTTTTAAATGTGAAAATATAAAGTTTGAGTGAAATATTAAAAAAAAAATTGGTTTAACTAAACACTAACTAATTAAATACGCGTCGCACAATTTGCATTTTTTTTTAATATAATGATATATTATATATCAATCGACATAAATTCTTTACCTCAGGGAATTCTGCAAAAATTTTGGAAATACATGAGATCAAAGTTGATTATTTTTTCTGTGAATTTACCAGTTTTCGTCCTAGAACATAACATCTACATATGAAATATCATAACTCACGAACAAGCTATTTAAAATACAGGGTCCGCTATATAACGTTTTTTTTTCAGCTAGTGCTTATTTCGTGAATGGTAACACTTAGCTCATGTCTGATTCGACACATACATAGTTTTATCCTTTCGCTGAACGAATATGATTGTGTATACGCTTAAACAACGCTGGGAAATATTGCGACATTACTTTGAAAATCATGATGCCGATTTTGCCAAAAAAATCATCTTTTCAGATGAAGCTCATTTTTATCTTGGCGGGTATGTAAACAAGCAAAATTGTCGCATTTGGGGCACAGAAAACCCGCACGTATACATTGAAAATACATCCTGGGCAACGTCAAAACTGACAACCGTTAGTTTGGCGGCTAATCTGAGCGGCGGGCCCCCCTAGGCTTAAAATAGGTTGTGCGTCGGGTAAAAATGAAGAAAAATGATCCCCAAATCTGATGACGACTACCGCAAACGAAAAACTGATAATGATTTACGGATATGCACCTGGAATGTCCGAACCCTTAATTGGGAAGGTGCCTCTATCCAACTGACTGATGTCTTGGAAAGATACAAAGCTGATATCACTGCTATCCAAGAAATGCGATGGAAGGGACAGGGTTGCATTCGGCATGCACCCTGTGATATCTACTACAGCGGCCATGCGGAGAAGCACGAGTTTGGATGCGGATTTGTAGTTGGCAAGAGACTACGGCCCCACGTCCTGCGATTCACACCTGTGAACGAACGACTTGCCATAATCCGCATCAAGGTTCGATTTTTCAATATAAGCCTAATATGTGCGCACGCTCCGACAGAAGACAAGGACGATTAGATCAAGGAAATTTTCTACGAGCGCCTTGAAAATGCTTACGATCGCTGCCCCTGCCACGACGTAAAAATCGTGCTTGGTGACTTCAACGCTAAGGTGGGCAAGGAAAACATTTTTGGTCCAACAGTCGGAAAGTTCAGCCTCCACGACAACACCTCCGATAACGGAATGAGGCTGATTGACTTCGCCGCAGCACGAAACATGGTCGTAAGTAGCACTAGATTCAAGCATCTCAATATTCATAAAGCCACCTGGATGTCCCCTGATCAAAAAACCAAGAACCAAACTGATCACGTTTTGATCGATGGAAGGCACTCTTCCAGTGTATTGGATGTACGCACGATCCGTGGTGCAAACATTGACTCGGATCACTATCTTGTTGCAGCCAAGATCCGTACACGTCTGTGCGCAGCTAAGAATACACGCAACCCTACACAGAGAAAGCTAGACGTCGACAAGCTGCAATCGAAACAGACAGCCGATGCTTTCGCCTTTCGACTCTCACTCCTGCTTCAAAGCCCTCCTCCAATCGATGATATATGCGCGCAGTGGACACACATTTCCAACTCCATGCGTGCGGCTGCTGAAGAGGTGATTGTGACAGATGTCCAGAGCACACTGACGTTATGGAGGGAACACTTCTCTAAGCTTCTAAATGGCGACGCTGACAACAATCCCGCCAATAGAGATGATATTCCGGAAACCCCAATTTCGGATGACAGCGTTGAGGTTCCGCTGCCGGACTATGATGAAGTTCTGACAGCTATAGCTCGGCTTAAAAATAACAAAGCCGCGGGAGCTGATGGCTTACCTGCTGAGCTGTTTAAGAATGGAGGCGAAGCTCTACTTAAATGCATTCACGAGCTTCTATGCAGAATATGGTCGGAAGAATGCATTCCGATCGATTGGAATGTCAGTGTGCTCTGCCCAATCCACAAGAAAGGCGATCCCACTATATGTGCCAATTACCGTGGGATAAGCCTTCTTAATATCGCATATAAGGTCCTGTCGAGCGTTTTATGTGAAAGATTGAAGCCCATTGTAAACGAACTGATCGGACCTTATCAGTGTGGCTTCAGACCTGGAAAGTCCACCTTCGACCAGATTTTCACGCTACGACAAATCTTGGAGAAGACTCAAGAAAAACAAGTCGACACCCACCATCTTTTTGTCGACTACAAAGCCGCCTTCGACAGCCCAATAAGGAAGCACCTGTACTCCACCATGTCTGAATTTGGTATTCCTGCAAAACTAATACGACTTTGCAGGATGACACTGAGCAACACCAGCAGCGCAGTTAAAATCGGGAAGGACCTCTCCCCACCATTTATTACCAAACGAGGTTTCAGACAAGGTGATTCCTTATCGTGTGACTTTTTCAACCTTATGATGGAAAAGATCATCCGAGCTGCTGATCTGAGACGTAGTGGCACAATATTCTACAAGAGTGTTATGCTGCTTGCGTATGCTGATGACATCGATATCATTGGCCATAATACGCGCGAGGTCAGTGCAGCATTTTCCAGATTAGAAAGAGAGTCAAGTCGAATGGGTCTGGCAGTGAATGCAGATAAGACGAAATACTTAGTGTCAACAAACAAACAGTCCCAGCGTCTTGGAACCCACGTTACCGTTGACAATACCTCCTTGGAGGTTGTGAAGAACTTCGTTTATCTGGGATCCGCCATTAATTCAACCAACGACATCAGCATTGAGATCAAACGAAGAATAACTCTTGCCAACAGGTGTTACTTTGGGCTCAGTAGGCAATTGAGAAGCAGAGCCCTCTCTCGACGAACGAAAATCACGCTCTATAAATCGCTCATCATGCCCGTCCTACTTTACGCATCACAAACCTGGACGCTGAGCAGTTTAGATGAAAAGACTTTAGGAGCATTCGAGAGAAAGATTCTTCGTAAGATCTACGGACCAATCTGCGTCAATGGCGAGTACCGAATACGGTGGAATGATGAACTGTATGAGCTGTACGCTGACATCGACATAGTCCAGCGCATTAAAATCGAGTGCAATAAAATCGCTGGCTTGGTCATGTTCAGCGCATGAAAGACGATGCTCCAGTGAAGAAAACATTCGATTCGGTACCCAGCGGCGGTCAACGCAGAAGAGGACGACAGCATCTTCGTTGGAAAGACCAAGTAGAGGACAACCTGACGAAGCTTGGAATTTCCAACTGGCGCCAGCAAGCGAAAGACAGAAATTCCTGGCGCAAATTCTTAGATGAGGCCAAGACCGACATACGGTTGTAGCGCTAACTAAGTAAGTAAGTAAGTATACATTGAAAAGCCGCTGCACCCAAAACGAGTCACTGTTTGGTGCGGATTTTGGTCCAGAGGCATAATTGGGCCATTTTCGAAATGAGCAAGGAGTGGCCGTTACAGTCAATGACGATCGTTATCGGGCTATGTTGAACGAATTTTGGTTCACAAAAATTGAAGAAGAGGATATTGGCAACATTTGGTTTCAACAGGACGGCGCTACGTGCCACACAGCCGAAGCTACACTCGATGTTTTGCGCCCTGTTTTTGAAGATCGCATTATCAGCCGCAGAGCTGATGTCGTTTGGCCACCTCGGAGCTGCGATTTGACACCGTTGGACTATTATTTGTGGGGTGCCCTCAAAGATAAGTGTTACGCCGACAAGCCAGAGACAATTGACGCTTTAAAGGACAATATTCGTGAAGCCATTGGTGAAATACAGCTGCACACAATCGATAATGTGCTTAAAAATTGGACCGATCGTGTAGGCTACTGCATGGCCAGCCGAGGCAGCTATTTGAATGAAATTATTTTCCATTAATAACCGGAAGGATTGTACTTTCAAACAAAAAAAGAAATTTAAGAAAATATTTAGTAGTTTTTTTTATAGAATTTAAAAAAAAAAAAAGTTATTTGGCGGACCCTTACATAAATAAAATTGTGTGGATTTGAAAAATATAGAATTTTATGATTTTAATAGTATCTATTTTTAAAAATTTTTTCATTTAGGTCAGCCATAAAATAAAAATAAAATTAGTTTGAAAAATAAAATTTCTATATAATATTAAAAATTGTTTAAATTTCAGCAGTGAAGAGAAAAAAGGTACCCCTTCGATTTTGTTTAAATTTTGAAAAAGTTATCTTTTATTTATTAAAAAGTAAGGGAAAAAAGGAAAAGGTACGCTTTTGCGTTTTTTGTCTCTAATTCAATAATAAGTGATGGTAGTTTTCGCCTATGTTTAAAGTTATGAGTAATTTACTAATGAGTAATCTACTAATGAGTAATATATACATAATTTTGAGAGTTTGCTTTGAGATCAATTTTAAAAAGAAATGAGTCATATATTTTAGTTAAAAATTTGTGAAAAATATCGTTTCAATATGACATGACCCTCATTTAAATTCAGTCTTTGTTTCGATGTTATACAACGTATTTTTAGTAATGTAAAATTTTACTGAAATGAAAAAAACCGGAAATTATTTTCCAACTTTAAGAGTAGAACATTTTTTAAAGGTGGCTCACGAAAAAATTTTGTTTGAGTCGGTTCTTCAAGTTAATCCTTAGTTTGTGTTATGATGATTCCACAAATATTTTAACTCTGAAAATAGATATCCTTGATCTAAAATGGTTTTAAATAACCTCTAAAAACGAGTTTTTTGTAAAAATATTTGCTGATTCGATAGTTAAAAAATAAACAAGGGTCAGAAATAATAGTTATGATAAAGTTCTTCAAATTTGCATCAACAATTAAACATTTTTTTTGCATTTGGATTAAAGATAATGCTGTTTTTTGTGATTTTTTAGCTGTTTTCAGTAAAATTAAAAAACAAATTATTATTTCTAGTGCGATCCTCACTTTCAAGATATCGTTGGAAAGTTTTTGATATATATTAAAACTTTAATATTAATTTTAAAATTATTATTATTTTAATATTATTATTCTTTATTCTCATAGTAAGAAAAGTTTTGACAAGATTATTTAATAAAATATACAATCATTAGAATAACTTTTAAATTATAAGAATAGTATTGAAATTTAGTATTAGAATAAATAGTGTTAAATGCCACTTCAATATATATATAAAACTAAATAAATTGTGTTAATATAAAAAGTGTTTTGTGGGGTGAATTCAATCAAACAATATAAGTAAAACGCAGTTATAAAAAATCAACAATGATTTATTAGAAGAGAAAAAAATGACTTCTGTCTAAAAAAATAAAGAACAAACGAAAATTAGCTAATGGAGCACAACAAAAATTCAATTTCCGAGTGGCTTAACTCAAAGATCGACAATTTTTTTTTCTTAAGAAAGTACTCAAATTTCTTTCATGGCGTAAACTTGCAGAGAGTCTATTAATAAGTCTGTAAGATAAAATCGAAAAAAATCATGATAGCAATTTAAAATATTAATGATGCTATAACGGTAAGAAATATAGACACCTAAATAGATTAATAGATGAAGTCAAGCCAGGCCTGCAAAATTAGTTTAGTTTAAAATAACAAAAAATATACACATTCACCTTATTCATGACTTGAATACATATGTATATGAAATTTGTTTAACAAAACATTTCAGATAAGTTGTTACAATTTTTCACATTTCTACTGGGTCGCCAACATTTGCTAGCAAAAAAATAAGGTTTGAATTTTAATAATTTTTTTACCCGCATAGGAACTTTCTAGAAGCGAAAAGCACGTTCTGCACCAATTTGATGCAGATATAAAAAGAATATATAATTCATTGAAATGTTTTTAATTTTTAATTTTTTTTTATGCAATTTTTAAAATAAAAAATCTGCAAATCTTAATTATAGCAAAAATTTAAAAAAGCAAAAGATTTAAATCAAAATATGCATGATTGTTCTTAATATATAAATCTGAATAAAAAATTTGCATCAATTTGATGCAAACGACGGATGCGGGTTAATTCAATTTTTTTATTTGTTTTACTTAAAAAATGTCTTATACATATGTTAGCCCATTTCGCTACTCTTTCTTATATTTCTATCCATTTTAAATAAATCTTTTATTTTTACCTTCATTTTATTACAAAGTCCTGAATTAATTTTTATATTATTTTTTATGTATTAACTAGTAAATACCCGCTGCTTCGCCTGCGATAAAAATGTTAAATACCATGTAAAAATTTTAAATCTTAAAATGAAAGTATTTAGTTGTATTAAAACAAATTCAAAATATAAAAATCACTGTGTTTGTTTTGTTTAATTATGAAAAAATGGTATATATATTAAGAAATTACTTTATTTCATTTGAATAACTTATGTTAACAGTAATTGTTATGACGATGTAAATTTACCTGGCTTTTTTTTTACTTTTGAAAAAGTCCTGCATAACAGCGTTACAAAAAAATTTGGGTAAAAAATTTTTAAAAATTGAAACTAAAAATGTAATTTTATAAGAATATTCTGAAAATAAATATTTTCTTCTTAAATTGTTGTAGTTAATCGGCCTTCTTTAGTAAATAATTGTTGTTATTGGGCTTCGGCCAAACAACAATTCTTCTTAAATTAAAAAAAAAACCGTTATAATGACATCAAACTTTTGGCGATATCTCAAAAACTATAGACTTTCTCAATGCATTCTTGTATGGACAGTCGTTGATTTATAAAATCAACGGTAATTTTCTTTTCTTTTCTGTATGTTTTAAAAAAACCTGTTATTATGACATTAAAATTCTTGCGATATCTCAAAACAATAGATTTCTCAGCATAACTCATAAGTCTCAGAATAAGAAAAAAGCGATTAAAATTTCATGTTTTGACTTAGCAAGCAAACATTTCCGCCATTTTCAAATCGATTTTGAAAATAAATTGGCAAAATGAGAAAAGGTTTACCGTGACCTCACCAATGCAATGTTTTATATTGTTTTCGAAAAACCTAAAATATCCAACTTGTACTAAACAATAGGCCAAGAGTTGCTTTTGTTGCACATATTTTTTTAATTTTAATTTTTTTTTAATTTTCATTTTCCTTATTCTTTCATATAACATAATTTACCCGCAAAAATTGTTCTATTTTGACACAAACAGTTGCTATCATTAAAAATCATGAGCCACCTACCCCCCCCCCCCCCCCATATGATTTTTTGATGAAAACTAATTTGCAGATAAAATGTTGTTTTATTTTTTGCAATGTGCTACAGCTTAAAAACTAATTTATGTGAAAAAAAATTTCAAATATAGCTTAAAAATGATTCTGTGAAGAATATTTCAAATATTTCAAACTATTCCAAAGTTATATACATAAATCTATGTTTTAATCTATTTCCTTATCTATATATTCATAGTTAACGTTATAGTTATAGTAGAATTTGTCCTGACCCAATTCAATGAATTTTTTATGATCGTTTTGTGAATTTGTAAAAGTGTAAATTGACCTTCGAACAAAACACATGCCAGACGTTTCCGTTTGAAACGTCAATGCATGACGATCAGAATATTCTGATATATACAGCATTCTTATTGATGTATAGTATTGCCCGGTAGACGTTGTCCTGCCGCAGACCACCGTACGAATTTTCATGCTATACGAATATACGTATTCGTATATATATTTTCATGCTGTAATACGCTATATACGAATTTTCATGCTGTTCGGAAAAAAAATTTATATATACGTCATTTTCAGTACAGTTGCCGAAAGTAGCCGTATGAACTACATTATCATATTTTATTCTAATACGACCAAAACCGTTCGAAATATACCATTTTTGTTTAATTCTGGGCGGTAATGGGGTGTGGCAACATTTTTTCACTTAAACCATCTCATACTCGAAACAAATAGAATGCCAGAATTTCAGCCCAATTGAGCTTAAACCTAGTGCGCTTTCCTTTACTCCGAGCTTATCGCCCGAAAAGTGGACTTAACTAAAGTGTGTCATGCCCATTTTTAGTAAAGTTAGGGAAAGTAACCATACAACGTAGATTACCAAATTCTAGTCTCATTCGACCCAATTCGTCTGAAATATAGTATTTTTTGCAAAAAGTTGGCATGAAAAGTAGACGTGGCAAATCTAACATAGCATATTACGATTAAGTTAAAATAACAAATCGTTTGATACATTTATCGTGTTAATCGGTTCAGTGGTTCTTGCGTGATTGTCAAACATCCGTGCAGTGTCCCAACGCTTTCATATACAGGGTTGTCCATATTCGAAGCGCCCATTTTATTTTTAAATAAATCAAAGAAACCACAATTTTTTGTCTGTTCGTCATGAATATCATTTAATTGGGTTCAAGTAGATTTGCTTACATTATTTTTTGAATATGATATCTCGTAAATGGTCGCCATTGGCCTTTACGACATATTGTGCCCGTTTTGCAGCATTTTCCATGGTTTTCTTCAACATTTCGATGGGAATGGCGGTTATTTCTTGACGGATGTTGGTTTTCAGCTCTTCTAGGGTCTTTGGCTTGTTGACGTAAAACTTTGATTTCAAATAACCCCACAAAAAGAAGTCTGGAGGCGTTAAATCTTGTGATCTTGGCGGCCAATCGAAATCACCATTTTTTGACATCAAACGGCCAGGGAACAATTGCTTCAAAAAATCGATTGTAGTGCGGCTTGTGTGTGGTGGCGCGCCGTCTTGTTGAAACCAGTAGGGCCTGATACGCTTTCGACGAACGATTGGCATGAAAAAATTGTTTATCATATCGCGATAACGCTCCTGATTGACAGTAACTCTGTGGCCATTATCATCTTCGAAAAAGAACGGCCCAATGAGCATTTTAGCACAAACGCCGCACCAAACAGTGACTTTTGCATCGTGAAGAGGTACCTCTTGAATCTCTTGTGGATTTTCAGTGGCATAAATACGGCAACTTTGTTTGTTTACCGTTCCGTTCAACTGAAAATGAGCTTCATCGCTCATTGAGTTGAGTTTTCACTATTGACTTGTTTTGTTGAATGTAAATTTCAACAATCTTAGAGCGTTCGCGTGGCGTGTACTGTTCCATTGTAAACATTTGCTTGGAATGACGCTTCAAACGCGGTATGTCATTAGTCAATTTGGCATCACTGCGGAAAGTTACAGTGTTGCCAGATGGGCGCTTCGAATATGGCAACCCTGTATTCGTATAGATAGACTAACACAATCTCATGTGGACAAAAGCTGGCTGGCAAGACTGCAAAACATAATTAATGCTTATAACTAAATTCTGGCAACTCCCCTCAAAACATTTGCAAAGAAAATTAATCAACACTGTATGAAAGCAAGAATCTCCCTGAAAGTAAAGCCGGATTCACTGGTCACCTTCAGCATGTTTTGCAAGTTTTTTTATATGAAGTTTTTATATGAAATCACACAACAACATGCTGAAGGACATCAGTGAATCCAGCTTAACTACGCAACATGGCTGCCGTGTTACATTAAGAGAAGCTCTCGCGACAAAGAGAGCAAAGCTTTGTTTGCTGTTATATTGTGCTGCTGGTTGAATGTAGGCATCAAATAAGATGCGTGATTTTGTAGTAATTAAAGAATACATTTTTCGATAATCTTAGTAAGCTTTAACAATCTATATTATCATAGGAATCGAATAAAAAAAGAATTATCAAATTCGGTTCAGCGGTTACCGAGCTTATCCTGGATCAAATTTCGTGAGTCTCCTTTTATATAATAGTATAGATTAATCACCTTTTCATCACCAAACCTCATCTTCGCGAATACATACTAATTAAATAATCAATTAATACCACCCAAGGTGGCGCTTCAATGCAGTCAACGTGATAATAAGTCACGCAAGAACTAAAATAGATTTTAATAAAACTATTTTTAATACAGCCACTGACAAAACACAAGTTGATCGGTGGCTGCATCATCAATGTGTTAATCAAAATAATATCAGATGTGGTAAAACATAAGTAAATCAGTCAACAAATTGTTCGTGTTCCCAAATATTTTAGCCAGAAAGCTAATGATCGATACACATGCAACCATCATAGTATCCAAATTCAATGTATTGGTGATATGCGTTTCATTAAATTTAAAGACGAATACGATCAAAGTGGCGCTTGCGCCGCAAATAAAACAAAGCAGTTCTACAGAAACTCATTTCTTTTTTTTGAGATCAGCTCTCGTCAGATAGCAGCTACAAGCATGAACATCAAATCTTATCCAAAGTGTTACAAAAAGTGCCAAAATTACAGCAGCGTGTGCGGTGCGTTGCATCCAGCCGCTTTGAAGTGCATACATTTCAACTACATTGAGAATGATAAACGAATGGGCCCCTAATAAAGCCTTTTGTGTGATCAACGCGCGATCGGCGATTGCTTCAAGGTGCACTGAAGTGCAACGTTGTGTATTCAACTAGTCAAGCAAAAGACACCAGAGTGTCTGTGCTGATCAGCGGTGCAGCAATAGAAGTGAAAAGAGAAATGATGCGAGCATGTAACGCCTGCGCATGCGCAATCATGAGGGCGTTCTGCACTTTCAAAGATCCTTTTAAATGCTTGCATTTCTTTTGTGTAAATTGAGTAGTTCTCATTGTGGCCATGTTGTTAATACGCGTGCCCAACATAAAGTAGAAAAATATTTATGTTCTGTATTCTTGTGATCCCGAAGGATCACCCAAGAACATGAGGTAATAATGACTTTTTGGAATTCCTAAACGCAAAGTAAGGACTTAAATTGCCACAAAGCGTGAATCACATTATTAACTTTTTGTTGTTGTTGACTTTTATAGCTTGCCGATCATGGCCGCAGACCAACTGGCGTTCTGCGGTCGGCCAAGACCGCGTTGTTTGCAGGCGTTGAAGATCACACTTATTGCGGCTAATTTGTGTTGGCTTAGAACTTCCATAGCCACGTTCAAATGTGCTTAAAATACTTACGTTCAAAAACTGTTCCGAAAGAGGAGTGATTTATACGCCACCATTTCTCAGACCTTTCTTTGTTTTAAATTTGTTCGACGTTGTTGCCACTGAATGGTGGCAAGATCAATGTAGATCGATTAATCATTTCATCTTGATCTTAAGTAAAGCTATTAAGTTGGTTAATATTGGAATGAAAAATATCTTAGGTTGCAACATTTGTGAGATTCATACTTAAAATTGCTTTATCTTCGTCATGTTGATCTTAGACCTGTTCAGCTGTTCAATTTTGAACTACGATGACATATGGTTTTTTTTGTCGGGTCCTTAGTGATTGTAAAGAGTTTAGATAGCTTTATGATAGTTTGACATTTTACTTACAAATACAACACTAATTTGTTTAAAGCACTGTTTTTATTCCGCTATTTTCGTCAAACAAGAGATAAAATTTTGTCCAGCTAGCTTGTTCTAGATGCAACACTGTGACTTGATTTCAAGTGTGTAAAGTGATTATTACAATGAATAAAAATATCGAACAAAGAACTTGTCTCAAGTTTTGCATTGCAAATGTAATTTCCACAGTTAAATCTGTACAGAAAGCTTTCGGTGAATCGACTTTATCAAAAACACTTGAGTATGAGTTGTACAGTGCATTCAAAAGCTGTCAAGATATGCAAGATCAAACTCAAGCTAACATCGCCAAAGTGAAGAAAGTGATACCTGAAAATCCTAATTTCAGTTTGAAAGAGATTGTCATTGATCCTTCTGTGTTTCACGAATTAATTCGTGTCATTTGAAAGGGTGTTTAGACATGAAACGCATTGCAGCTCAACTATTCCGAAAGATCTGAATTTTCTTAAAAAACTCAATAGTGTAAAGATCGATGAAGACACGCTAGAACAAGTCAATTCCGATCCCTGATTTATAAAACCCATTGAACTGGTGACGATATATGGGTTAACGAGTTTGATATCGGAATGGCGTCTTCCAATAAAGATGAAACCGAAAAAACACTTTAAAGTCAATAAAAAAATTAAGCTAGTGTCAACTGTATTCTTGGATTATACCGATCTTATGCACTTGGAATTTTTGCCAGAAGGTCACACGATAAACAAAGAATATTATCAAAGCGTTACGCGGTATTTGAGAGAGCAAATTCGTTGAAAAAGGTGAAATTTGTGAAGAGAAAACTCAATGGTTGTGCAACGCACCATCTAAGGTTGGAAAAAAAATTTGATAATCTACCTTATCACTTTACAGAGCGTTTCCACTGCCTGAACGAACGATGAATTCTTCGTAAAATGAGCTCTAATCTGGAATTCCTAGGTGCTAGAAGGTTATTTTAAGAAGTTCTGGGACTAAGAAAATTCTACGTTGACTTCAAAGAAACGAATATTATAAAGAGATAAAAAGGTTTATATTTATCTTGGAATCGAATCCTAAAAACACTTGTTTTAAATTCGAAGAAAATTGTGAAGAAAGTAAAAAATCTTCTGGAGATAATACGAAAGGCTCTTCAGTAGCATTTTTTAATCTTAAAGAAGTATAAAAAATATGACTTAACTACACCAGCTATACACCAGAATATAAAAAATAAAAAAAAATTGTTATTTTTTCAATTTCAATTTCAATTTATTTTAAGAATCATGTTCACATATAAGATAGAGCCTTTTAAATCCAGTAAGAATCGAGAAAATTACAACAAATAATAACCAACAAATTAATATGACTTAATACTATGATAAGATTTTAAATAATAACTTAAAATTGGAACAAGTGATACAAATCTTGAATGAATGAATTAATTAAATATTATAAAAAAGGTCTCAGTATTCCTTGTGATTAATAAAGACAAAGAACAAAGAAGAAGGATATAAAGAAATATCTAGCGATTAGGAGAAATATCAGAAAATTTATTGCTTAAAGTTGGGTTTATTTAAGATAATTTTGAATCTTAAAACAGCGAGTTTCATATTCTAAACGCGTTTACAAAAAAAAATATACTTTAATTCAAAAAATTATGTACTTGTATGATAAGATTCATATATCTAGTCGATCTACGAAATTGAAGTTTTACAAATACGTAATAATTAGGTGTTTGTTTATAAATCAAATTGTGTAAGAATATGGAGTTTCTAGCGTCCATGTAATTAAATATGTATATTATAATCCAGTTCTTGATTGCTTAAGTGACTAATGTGGTCAAACTTCTTTAGACCATATACGTATCTGACAGCAATATTGAATGCAAGCTGCAACTTGAGCTTGGATTTGGAATCGAGTGAACTGAACACAACATCTGAGTAAAAAATGATTGGAACTAGAAGTTGTATGACTTACTTTCTTCTGGTGTGGGTTTTTTCTTATATAAATATTTTGCATTTTTTAAATGTTTTTTTTTGCCCCAATTCATTAAATGTGCTTATGATCCTTTTCTGAGTTTTTAAGAAGTTTTGAAGTGTCTAAACAAATAGCAATTTGAGCAACACATACCAGACGTTTCCTTTTGAAAATTTAATTTAATCGAATTCAATTGAATTATTTTGAATTTTGAATAATTTTATTTTGAATGGAATTAATAGTATTTTGAATCCTTTCTTTACACGGAATGTAAAGAGGTTAAGCGAAAAATTGTATGATTCTGGTACGACTGGAAAAAAATCATGAGTTGAAAAAAGTAAAATAAAAGCTTTTCACTACAATTGAACATTGTATTTAAGTACAAGATATATGATGTTTGGATATATGGTCTGTCATGTCATATCAATTCAATGCTTTGTAGTATACCACGTTCTTCGTTTTGTTGTCCTGCGAGTAAATAAACAAAGATTATTTCTTTCTAACACGCCAAAATGTCACATATAATTGACCATGCGAAGATCATGGGGACTCGAGATTAAATTGAGATTAAATATTGGATTTGTGATTTATGAATTGTCATGGCGAATGCAAGGCGCACCGGACATATAATGCGTTTGAACTCGAAAAATAAATCGGTTGAAATCAATGGAATTCACGGAATAATAACTTCTCCGCCCTTGAATTTGTCTTTAAGTATCATTGCTTGAATGACATTATTTTTGAGTTGCTTCAGTTGCGACCAGTCTTTTTCCATTGCATAGTCTCGGTTCTTTAGGTTCCCCAGAATGATGATCCAAATGATATCCAAATGAGAATGAGATCCAAATCTTAGTATATGTGGTGGTAGTCCTGGCAAATCTAATAAATTCATTAACTCCGTTTGATAAATGGATGCTTCGTCCGCATTAGTTACACAATCAACCGATTTATACGAATGTAATTATCCAGCAATTGCATTTTGAGTTAAGAAATCCAAATCATCGGCGTCCTTTTTTTTCTGCCAAAATAGCAAATCGTGGTTGACATAATTTTGAGCGATTTATGGGAACACATTCGAATTTTTTAAAAAACTGCCCAAAAATCCTAAGCTGGTTATGAATTTTGTTAAAAATTTAAACTACAGCGACCTCTGGTGATCAAGATGGATCAAAATAAAAAGCGATGAAACAATGACGGTATCTAAAAACTCCCATATAAAATTTGTATGTTAATCGAATTAGCTGTAAAGGCATTTTTGGCAGTTTTAAAAAGAACTTGAACTATAGCGCGCTCTAGTGTTTTTCTAATTTTCTTTACGTAAACACTTTCCTTGGGAGGAGACAAACAACACAAAAAAAAGAAGCTCAAATTGGACGATCCTTTCTCGAGTTATGAGCGTTCTCACGTATGCCACTCATTTTTATATATAATATATGAAAAACAAAAATTAAGTCCGCGAACTCAGTGACTTTCATCAAAAGAATCAGATTTAAAAATGCATTTTTTCATAATACGGAGTAAGAATTTTTATGATTTTCTTTATTTTCTATTAATTTGTCTATTAAAAATAAGACTGCCGTATTTTTGAGTTCCAGCATTTTAGTTTGAAATTATGGCCTGTACTACTTCTTTTTCTCTTGAACTTTTGGAGTATTCGAAGGTAAAAGACTTTTTTAGAAAAAGTTTAATTCTGGATAAAACACAATCTTTTTCAGATTCTTTATAATTGTGTTATACGAGTACTATCTATAAAGTTCACCATTAACAAAGAAAACCACAATATCTAAGTTCAGAACAGTTATCAAAGATACTATGAGAACCAAGATATGGATATGAATTGCAAGAACCAAGATATGGATAATGAAAATACTAGAAGAAACAAACACTACAAAGCAGATGCAAAACATAATAAAAAAGAACGATATGGATATGAATATTGATATGGGTACGGATATGGATATGGATATGGATATGGATATGGATATGGATATGGATATGGATATGGATATGGATATGGATATGGATATGGATATGGATATGGATATGGATATGGATATGGATATGGATATGGATATGGATATGGATATGGATATGGATATGGATATGGATATGGATATGGATATGGATATGGATATGGATATGGATATGGATATGGATATGGATATGGATATGGATATGGATATGGATATGGATATGGATATGGATATGGATATGGATAAGGATATGGATATAAATATGGATATGGATATGGATATGGATATGGATATGGATGTGGATATGGATATGGATATGGATATGGATATGGATATGGATATGGATATGGATATGGATATGGATATGGATATGGATATGGATATGGATATGGATATGGATATGGATATGGATATGGATATGGATATGGATATGGATATGGATATGGATATGGATATGGATATGGATATGGATATGGATATGGATATGGATATGGATATGGATATGGATATGGATATGGATATGGATATGGATATGGATATGGATATGGATATGGATATGGATATGGATATGGATATGGATATGGATATGGATATGGATATGGATATGGATATGGATATGGATATGCATATGGATATGGATATGGATATGGATATGGATATGGATATGGATATGGATATGGATATGGATATGCATATGCATATGGATATGGATATGGATATGGATATGGATATGGATATGGATATGGATATGGATATGGATATGGATATGGATATGGATATGGATATGGATATGGATATGGATATGGATATGGATATGGATATGGATATGGATATGGATATGGATATGGATATGGATATGGATATGGATATGGATATGGATATGGATATGGATATGGATATGGATATGGATATGGATATGGATATGGATATGGATATGGATATGGATATGGATATGGATATGGATATGGATATGGATATGGATATGGATATGGATATGGATATGGATATGGATATGGATATGGATATGGATATGGATATGGATATGGATATGGATATGGATATGGATATGGATATGGATATGGATATGGATATGGATATGGATATGGATATGGATATGGATATGGATATGGATATGGATATGGATATGGATATGGATATGGATATGGATATGGATATGGATATGGATATGGATATGGATATGGATATGGATATGGATATGGATATGGATATGGATATGGATATGCATATGGATATGGATATGGATATGGATATGGATATGGATATGGATATGGATATGGATATGCATATGCATATGGATATGGATATGGATATGGATATGGATATGGATATGGATATGGATATGGATATAGATATAGATATAGATATAGATATAGATATAGATATAGATATAGATATAGATATAGATATAGATATAGATATAGATATAGATATAGATATAGATATAGATATAGATATAGATATAGATATAGATATTGATATAGATATAGATATAGATATAGATATAGATATAGATATAGATATAGATATAGATATAGATATAGATATAGATATAGATATAGATATAGATATAGATATAGATATAGATATAGATATAGATATAGATATAGATATAGATATAGATATAGATATAGATATAGATATAGATATAGATATAGATATAGATATAGATATAGATATAGATATAGATATAGATATAGATATAGATATAGATATAGATATAGATATAGATATAGATATAGATATAGATATAGATATAGATATAGATATAGATATAGATATTGATATAGATATAGATATAGATATAGATATAGATATAGATATAGATATAGATATAGATATAGATATAGATATAGATATAGATATAGATATAGATATAGATATAGATATAGATATAGATATAGATATAGATATAGATATAGATATAGATATATATATAGATATAGATATAGATATAGATATAGATATAGATATAGATATAGATATAGATATAGATATAGATATAGATATAGATATAGATATAGATATAGATATAGATATAGATATAGATATAGATATAGATATAGATATAGATATAGATATAGATATTGATATAGATATAGATATAGATATAGATATAGATATAGATATAGATATAGATATAGATATAGATATAGATATAGATATAGATATAGATATAGATATAGATATAGATATAGATATAGATATAGATATGAATATGGATTAGGGCTTTCGTCCTCGAAGGGTTTTTAAAAATCCAAGGATTTCGGGATTTGAAATTCAAGATTTTTCCCGTCGGCCTTTGTAGTCTAGTAGAGAGTGTGTTAGACTGTAAACCCAGAGGTCCCTGGTTCGAATCCGGGCTCGGGCATGGTTCTTTTCACTTTCTTTGTTCTTTCCTACATTTAAGAATTATGGAAAATTAAAAATCCACAACTAAATTGAGGAAAATGTGCAATTAAAGGACAGGAACAACTAAGGACTGAAAATGCTTGGCAAGGTTAAGGCATAACACTAGCCTTGGTTAAAACCAATTCAAATTGTCTTTCATTGTTGTTTCGCCTAATTAATAATTCACGTAAGCCATACTAATCAATTCCTCTAAATAATCTATCCCTTTCTTTTCATGCTTTGGTTCTTTGATCTTTAAAAAAAAAAATTGAAAATAATGGCATTAGCACTAATGGCATTACCGTGAAATAACCGCTTTTGAAATTTCTAATCAAAATTGTTAAGTTTCAGGTTTTTATCTCATCTTCTTTAGTTTTTCCTGGCATTTATATATACACTGCCGTTATCTACCATAAGAGGTTTTTGACCGCTGGAAAATATATGAATGTTTATAAAGTTCTATACATTGAATAAGTTATTTGCATTGCATCTCGTAGATGGACTGTCCAAGCAAATTTCAACGTTTTGGATTAAGCTGCTAGGAATGCTTATGTTTTATATAAGCAAACAACTGGAGAAAGGATATCCCGAAAATACTTTTTATTTCAGTTGGCAGAGAAACTTGTCACTGAGAGATTTACAGGAGCAAGAAAATTTACTTGGTATAGTCTACTATTTTATAACTTTACTATTATTTTTTAAACAAAAAAATAAAATGTGAAATTTTTTTTAATTTGAACATGTTTTATTGGTGTCCTTGAAGATTGAAAAAAATAATATTCATCATAATAAAAAAGTTAGAACGCGTTTTTCTCAAAACAAAATTTTTTCCACTGGCGGACAAGTAATCTCAGATTTGGCTTGACCGATTTTAAAAAACCTTGTTTTATTTCTTTATTAATATATTCTGTACGGCAAACTACAAAAAAATCTTAAAAAAATTTAAAAAAATGAGTTAGCAAAGGTTAAGGGTCAAAAATTGTGGTAGATTTTTTTTTTTTTGAAAATATTTACCAATTGTTTTCTTTCTTCAATTTTTCAAATGCTATGGTAGATTGTCGGGTGGCAGGCATTTCTCTTTAAGAATTTTTTTTATTTTTTTGTTTCAGCCGTCCCATTTAAGAGATTACCTGTCCGCCATATCCGCCTGTCCGACAGCGGTTTTTTGAGCACTTCACTTTGGTGCCATCTATAATTCATACAAATTATGAAAATTATTTTTTTTTTGTCAAAAATTAAGGATGTCAAAATTTAAAAAAAAATTTATGTTAATAACTAATAAAAGACCTAAGTTATTTACTTTAGAAAATGGCTTGCTTTTTCCCTTTCCGAAACTGTAATTATAACTTAAAGAACCTGTTCTATCCAAGTTTATTCGACGTCTGTAAAATTATATTGAAAAAGGGAATAAATGCTCGGCTAAGAATATGTATTCATTTAAAAAATATTTTTTTCTCATGGGAACCAAAGTTACCACCGATTCTTTATTTAACAATCTATTGACTAAAAAAAAAAATTTTAGTATTCAAAATTTTAACACGTTATTATAAATTTTGATTTATTATGCGGATTCTGTCAAAAAATCATGATTTTTGTGAAAAAATCAGTGAGATATGAATTTTTGAACTTTAAGGCTTTTTCGTAGATTTTATCTAGCTTAAACCGCTGGTAGCTAGATAATTTTTTTTTTAATTTTTCATTTTTATATTATGATATAATGATCCCATTTCCGGTCGAGCTCGGTGGGCTTGCAAAAAAAAATTTTTAATCACCCTAATGTATGTGGATATGTATATAGATATGGATATGGATATAGAACGAGAGAAATGAACGTGTTTGATTTCTTATCTTTAGATAAGTGTTTACTATGATCGTGACCTTAACCTTAAATTGAAATCGACTCTAACGGCAAAATAGTTACCAATTCATTCATTCATTACCAATTCAATAATAATAAATAAAAAAAATTAAATCAAAATGTCAAAGATCAACAGAAATGTTAGAATAAAAAGGCATGAAAACACATAAACTAAACTCTACTCATCAAGTTGAGGAACTTGCGACAAAGCAACGGCAATCAGATGAAACGGTTATCAGATCTAAGGAAAAAAATTCGTGTAGCTAATGCGTGAGTGCAGAGCAAAGTTTTCCTATCTATGAGTTTGGTTAAACGTTGTTTCTTTGGTATACTTATAACTATATCTCTATGTTTGCTTGCATCGATATACATATGTGAGTGCGAGTGTGCATATGAGCGCGCATAACTAAAAAGCATTCCCAATACGCATTCGTCTTGGAATATTTATCAAAGTAAGCATTACGTACACGTTGCTTGTATCTGTTACAAATTTCTATGGAGGGTAAGAGTTTGACGGCTAGGTGGCAACTCTAATAATTCAATGTCTAATTAAATTTATTAAATATGATAGATTAGTAGTGAAGGGGATGAATGATGTGATTTTTCTGGTAGTTATTTGTTTTTGGTCTTATTTATGAGGTATTTTTGAGTTCAACAAACTTTCGAAGAAATTCCTTGTAATAGCTTTTAATAATTTTTTTTAAGAATGACAAAATAAATATCTTGTATTTTTCGACAGTTAAGTTTTCAGTTTATTTGTTTTTTTTTTATAATTATTATATGTAAACGGTTAGTTAAAAAAAATCGTTTGTTGATGTAAGTATTTGAACGATGACTATGAAAGTGAAAAATAGTTGAGCTACTACAGCTTTTTTTAATAGTAATCAGGACTTGTGATCAGAACTTAAATAAAAAACTGAAGGATTACAGTTAGTATTGGCTTGGACTCTCTTACACTTAGCAAAAATACAGTAGTACTTTAAATATCAATATAAAATGTATCACTACTTTATAACAATTCTATACAAATTAATAAAAACACAAAATAAACCAGTGGATGATTCTGAACATTTTGTTCACAAATATTTTGTTTAAGAATTACACAGTAAAAACTAATGGTTTTTTTCTCATTAGTGGGAGTTTTTCAAGCTTATTTTCACATTGTTTGTTAATGGCTGGAGGAATTTTGAGAAATCGCACACAATTACTTCGTGAACATTGAAGGCTTTGCAAGATGAAGTAATCAACTTATTCAAGAGTACATTGCAAAGTAGGCTAAAGCAATACGGAGTGAAAGTGTATCGTCTGACTAAGAAACCACGCCTCATCAAAATGATGAAGGTATCCCAGTAAAGCTTTGCGAATGCGCACAAAAAAAAACCCTTTCAGAACCATCATACACTATTGTGCTATGTGGCTTTTAAAATTTCTATGGAAATCAATATTCATTTTTTTACAAAACTGCATGAGAAACTGGTTTAACTGATACTTCTTGCAACTCTGTTTAAAATAAAATTATCAAAAAAGTGTTATCGAATTACGGAATTAATCGTTTTCTGTCTAATCTAAAGCAAGTGAAAATATACGTCGTGGTAAGAAGTAAAGACTAAAGAAAAAGAAACTGTTAAAACTCCAAAAATAGTGTTACTTTGCCAGAAAGTAGTATAAAATTAACGTATAAAATGATTTATAACAAAAAATTGATTGTACTTTCTAGTTACAGTGTTAAAAAAACAGATAGCATTGGCGTCTACCTCAACTTTTTGTGTAAGCACACAATTCTGATGTCTGTTTTTGAAGCGAAGATTTTTCCGTCTCGTTTTGCGATTTGCCTGAGTGAAATTTGAAAAACGACACTTTTTTCCATACACTTTTTTCTTAGAATTGTTGTTGTTTTTTTACTTGCGTCTAATACAAACAAGATAATATAAAATTAAAACAAGATAATATAAAATATTCTTTGTAAGCGCGAAGATCGAACTCGCGCCTTCCGATCGAGAGTAATACACTCTAACCACTACTCCAAACCAACCGTTTCTAAAATGATGTGATTTATTCAATATTAAGTAAAGCTATGTTGCAGTAGATGACAGGAATTTATTATAGGGATTGTTCATTACCTGACCTACATATTCTATTGTGAATGCGTGAAGCTATAATGCAGCAGATCACAATTATCGATCAAATACTACGTTTCGAGGTTGACTCGGGATTATCTTCCCATGGAAACGCGAGTTGAGTTGAATTTCGTTTAAGCCACGAAAAGCCGCGAAACTTATGAGATTTAACTGAGTTAGATTGGATGCGTTCGGAAACAGTTGCTCAACTGTTGAGTGAGGTTTTCTTGATTATTTGTTATTTTATTTTATTTCTGCCACTGCGTTGACATAAAATGTAACAAACCGTTCAGCAGGCACACAAAGTAGCGGAAACTAATACTGATCAAAGACTCAATATGTTTAGTAAATTTTGCACCTTCTGAACGCACACATTTATACTAAGAAACAATGGCAAATAGAATGGCAGAAGTCCAACTCGACTCAATGTTGTGCATGGAAGCACTATCGAGCTAGAAACGCCATTATGTCAACTTGAAGAAAACCCAACCTAGGATCAACTCGTCATGGAAACGTAGTAAAAAGAATTTTGCATTAGCTATCCAAACAACAAAAGCAGCAAGGTTCCATGAACGGGTGGATTTTAAGTGCTCATAGGCACTTAAGGCAAGGATGGTGCTCTAGCGCTCGAAAATTTTAGGTATTTTTAGGATTTTTTTTAAAAAGTTAAAATATTGAACAATGATATTTAAACTTTTAAGGTGTATTGTAACTCTCATTCATCATAAAAAAAATATTTTTTTTTTTTAAAAATTGTTGATCTTGTTCAAAATGGCGGTCAATGAGACGCTCTCAAGGAAAAGGGGCATGGGCGGTGTTGTAGATTTCGACTGTTCTATTTATCTGAAAAATAAAAACCTAGAATAATATAATTCACTATGAGTGCAGCTATGGCTGGCACTAAAAAAAAAGTTATGAAAAATTGACAGAATGACGCGCTTTTAAAAATTAAGTTCGTAAAACAGCTTGTTTTCTACCTGTTATTAAGTGTAAAATATACGATGTTTTTTAATTAAAACTTTGATTCTAGTTCCAGCGATAGCCACTGATGTTATGAATAGCATATTTAAATTTTAGATAATTCGGCTAAATAGTTATTGTTTTTTCTACAACACCATGCCGAAAAAAGTAGTTTCGAGACAGCCGTAAGACGTAATGTAAAGTAACGTAGAAATCTAAAATCCACGGATCTATACGTCCCGTCACGTTACGTTACGTTTATTAAAACCACTTGTATAAGAAAGCATTGTTTCAAACAATAAGTGAAAGAACGCACTGCTCAACTGACATAAGATCACATTACGTTACTTCTATTATAATTGGACATTAACGTTAGAAAGACTATACTTTTGAAATATAAAAAAATCAGTTTCATAAAAATTCTAAGCCTTAAACAATGCTGTTTTGATAAATATAATTTGCGAATGACAAGCGATCCAAGTATTTGCACAACAATATTAGGACAACTATGGATGTAATATTTGCTAAAAATATCGATGACATTACATCTATATAATATACGTTTGATATTTTAGATATTAAACCCAATAATTTCATTAACATTTACAAAAATAATTCAAAATTAATGTAAAATAATAATGTAAGGTAATAAAATATACTGGTGGGAAACTATTTTTTTACTTAACATTAGGTATTTAAAATTTTTCAATTTATAAATTTTGTTATAAAAAATACCATTAAATGATTAAACGTACAAAACTGCGAAAAAGCTTCGCTTCTCTCGTGTGTCCGGTGACGCACCTGTGTTTTTTTTAGGTAAAACATTTAGTTTGCAAAATGATGACATTGAAAGGGTTCTAGATTTACTGGAGAACTCTGAGGACGAATTTTCCTCTGATGAGGAACTCATAAACGCATCCTCCAGTCACAAAAACATAGCTTTTAATGCAGTCCAGAGTTCTTAAAGCTTATAATTTTATACATAATTGTTATAATTTGCTACATTGTACAATATAATATATTACATATCTAAGTACTTTTTTTAATATTTATTCATATTTTTAAAGATCCTGTGCTACAAAATCGTGTCGGTCTGAACCGAGGTAATGAACCGATATGGCGGCAAAGAGAATTCCCTGTGAACTCTATAACAGTTATGCAAGGATGCCAGAATTTGGTAAATCTAAGAACACCGTACGAATATTTTTCAAAATATTTTGTGAAAACTCATTATGATAATGCAGTTTTTTTACCTAAAATGTACGCGCTAAAAAAATTTGGCACAAAACTTGAATAAACCGTAACCGTTTTAAAAAATTTTTATGGCTGTTCTATTATCATGGGTTGCCTCCGTTATCCACAAATGCATATGTACTGGGCTGAAGGTTATAGAAATCAGGTGATTGCTGAATCAATGTCGAGGCACAATTTTATGAAACTAAGAAATATTATTAATTTTGTTCATACGAATGTTCCTAATTCAACGAATAAACTATGGCGTATACAGCCTGTAACTGATATAGTAAAAAATCGCTGCAACCTCATATTCAATTGACGAACAGTTGGTGCCTTTTACCGGTAGATGCTCAGCTCACTAAGTAATAAGATCATACACTCAGGAAAAAATCGCAACGTAAAATTAAAAAATATAATGTTAATTTTACGTTGCTCCATTTTTAAGAAATCATCTTTAAATTCACATTGAAATCCTTTGAATCAAATATGAAATCGTTCGATCTCCAATAAGAAGTGGGAAAAACTTCAAATCATGGTGATCCACTATAGTTATTATATTCTTTAAAGTGTATCCACTTCGAAATTAAGTTGATAAATAACATGGTTCATATTGAAGTTGTCAGTAGTGAAAACGAAGCAGAAAATATATATTTTAAAGTGGAAGACACTTCAATTTGAAGTTGGATGCATATTTTTTAGTGAATATGTGTTCAGCATAATTTCGTTGCAATCGTTTTAATAACAATTTTATTAACAAGATTGAAAAAATTGGAAAATATTTAATATATTAATGAATTTGGCCAAGATTTTAACTTGGACACAGCACTTCTCAATAGTGTATCCACACGAAGTTACAAATTTGGAAGAAGACGATGAGAGAAGAAGAAAGAAGAAGACGAAGAGTTTCAGAGTGGGTCCAATATAAAGGAATTGTTTATAAATGTAATTACTATTTAGCATTTTGGGGTCCATTATTAATTTATCTTTTTAAGATTCTTTTGTTTTTTTGATGTAGAGCAAAATGTTTATGTTTTTTGTAACCCTATAAACATCAAAAGATTTTGTAAACATTGTCAATCATATGAAGTAGGTCTTAAAGACGAAAGTGTGTTAATTACAACTATTTCTTATTTCACAAGTACTCCTTTGCATTTATACTAAATAAATAATGGTAAAACTTATGTGAGAAATAAATTTTTATAACTACATCTTTAAAATCATAATTCTCTTATATAAATGTAATATTTATATTGAATTATCATATAATTTTTTTTTTTAAATTTACCACATTTATTTTAATATTTTAATAAAACAACATTTTCTATAAAAACTAATTTTGTTTTATTTATTTGATTTTGTTTCACGGACCCTGTAACCATTCAATATCAAAAATGTTAAGTATTTCATTTAAAGTGAAAATCACTTTGATTTATTAATGCAAGGACGTGCAATCAAAGTAGAAAATATCTTACTTCAAAGTTATAACGCATTTAAAATAAATATGTACGTTATTATTCCAATTGAATATGCTTCCTCTTTGAATAAAATCTGAATCTACGTTAAGTTAAAGTCGAATACTTATAATTTTATGGTGTATAACACTTTAATTTAAAGTGGAAACAACATAAAATTGAATGCATGTGTTTCCACTTTGAATTGAATATTTTCGTGTTTGATGCCAAATCATTCCGAAAAGTATTTGAATTGAAGTGGTTAACTTTGATTTTACGTTGTTTTTTAGCTCAGTGTAGCCACGTCCAGTTGGATTAAAAAATCTCGTTTGCGCTACTTCAGACGGATTAATTGTTGACTTTGAAATGTTTCAAGGTGCTTGAACTTTTTCTGATAGTGGATAAGGGCATGGACCGTCGATTGTTTAAGACTTATAAAGCACTTACCGGCTTGCCAATAGATTAGAAAAAATAGTTAATTTCCCCTTAGATAAATGCATGCATTTTAAATAATGTTAAAATTGCAGTGGTGAAGTGGTGTGACACAAAATGTGTAACAGTAGCGTCGACTGCTTGTAGACAGGATCTCTTCAGCGAGGTAGGCCCTTGGGTCAGAAGCTTAAAGCGCCGTAGGCCAGTACCAGTTCCAGATGTAATAAAATTGTACAATTCAGAAAAGGGTGGCGTGGATAGAAGCGATCAAATGTTGGAGTATTACCGTATCCAAATGAAATCTAGAAAATGGCCAGTTAAAGTATTTTTGTCCTTTTCTGGATCTTGCGGTATACAATAGCTGGTTCGAGTACAAAAAAGATGCAAAATTTATTAAAGTGCCAAAGAGCAAAATAAAACAATTGCTTTCAAATTGGAATTGGGAGAGGTTCTAGCTAAACAAAAAACCCAACCACACAAATTGTTCCACCGTTTTAGCTACCCGAAGGATATCATGGATCAAAATATCGCCCTCACAATGCACCCGATGACATTCGGTACGATCATTTTGATCATTGGCCGCAATTTGTGGATGGAAACGTAAAAAGATGCCGTAATGAAACTGTAAAAGCCGAACTCTGGCAAGATGTCAAAAATGTAATGTAAGATTATGCATTGCTAAAGACAAGGACTGCTTCAAGCAATATCACACAAAAAAAGTTGCATTAAGTAGTTGCATTTTAGCACACTATTATTATTTTTTATTGACATGAATTGATCTCAGATTTGTAGTTTTACTTTAATAAAAGTTTTTATTTTTTATGTTTTAATATACTCCATATTTTTTCATTTACAAATAAGGACTTAGCACAATTGTGTATCTCAGATATTGAGGAGTCAAATGACACGTAAACGGCCAAGTTACTCGATTGTGATAGGTCCTTTTCTGGGAATTTCTGTACACAGACAATTTTGTAAAATTATTTTTAGATCGTCCTCAAAAAATGGTTTCACTAGCTTAATTTTTGCAATAGTTATATAGAAATATCAACTCGGTTCTGAAAGGGTTATGGCTTGGGATGAAAAAGCTCAAAAGGCCCAGGTACCCTCTATTATGTAGATAGGACAATGAAACAGGTTCAGTATATTGAACTTCTAATAAATGCGTTTTTTTCCTTATATTGAGGATGACCGGATAAGTATCATTCCATTTTTCAGAATCTGTAAAAAATTTCGTTTCGTCGATGAAAATCCCCACCTTCCTTTGGCCAGCAATTTTCCGGATTTAAACTAGATCGAGATTGTCTGGCATACTCTTAAATACCTAGTTTACCTTCGGAAAAACCCTTCCATAACTATTTTGAAAAAAAATATCATTGATGTTTGGAGAAATTCCTTGGAAATAAAATGTTGTATTGTATAAGGCTTCGATTTAAAGTACGCCCTGTAGAGTGCGTGCTGTTGTAAAAGCAAGAGGCGGAAATACACATTACTGACAAGAATATAATCAAAATACTTTCTTATGACTTACATTAAATTTATCTAACTCGTTTCATTTTTTAGCATTGAAATAACAACAAAATTATAGTTTCTGTTAAAACTTCAAATTTTTTTGTTGATTACTCTGCGTTTTAATAGCTTGACCATCTACTTGCACTAAGCGTATAAAGGTTTAGGAACTCATTGTGTTGCGCCTATTAAAAACTAATAATTTTTTCGCTTTTGAGACAATAAAGTTAAAACGAGTGTTGAAATTAATTTTTCATCAAAAATTACCCTTAATTAATTTTACTTTTTACTTTAGATAGACAATTACCTTACATTTTGTAATTGTGATTTAGGGACATCTTGTGAAACAAATGTTTTTGCATTTAGATATATTTAAGTACAAACAGTTTTCTGTAAGAAAATGCAATTGTTTACTTGCATCAAGCAAATTGTTCTCAGTTAAAGAAAAATAAATTTCTCTAATCAAGCAAATTATTCTAGTTTACAGCAAATTGTTTATTTTAACCAAGCAACTTGTTCTCAATTCAAGAAAAATATATTTCTCAAATCTAGCAAATTATTCTAGTTTTCAGCCAATTGTTTACATTAATCAAGCAAATTTTTTCTCATTTTAAGTAAATATTAGACTCGAATGTAGAAAAATGTTCATGAGTCTTATGCAAATGTTGCTTGAATTGAGTTTTTTTCTTGCTTAATATCATGTACTTGAAATTTGTTCAATTCTAGCAAAATAATGCTTGAATTGAGAAATTTACGCTTGAGTGTAAACCGATAGCCTATTTTCTTGATTCAAGCATATAATGCTTGATTTTTTCCTTCCGTTAAGAAAGTTTTTTGCTTCTCCAGTAAAAATTTTTTAATTCTATTACCCCTTTTCCACACGGAAAGTTTTCTTGCCAGCAAGTATGTAGTACAGGCAAGTCTGTGCTGGCAAGTTTTTTTTCTGTGCTGTTCTTTATTAAATGCTGCGCTTTTCTTTACTTTGTATTTGCAACTTGCTGGCGAAAAAACTTGCCATGTGGAAAAGGTGTATAACCTACGGCTTTTTGATTTAATATGATAGAATGGGGCGACAAGTGCCCTCCCCTATTTAAAAGTTAATTTTTTAGTTAAAAGTTCATTTTAGTTTGGTATAAATAAGTTTTATATTTGAAATGTGATCAAAATGTTGGCATTCGCATGGTTGTGACAAAAATATACATGTCTTATTACATGAAAATTCTTGTAAAAATATCCTGACGTTCTAGAATAAAAGAGAGCAGGGACTTTTACTTTACGATAATTGTGGCACGGTGTAATATGTAACAAAAATTATGGAACACCATAGAAGTTATGTATAATTTAAGGCGATGTTGAAAAATTACTTATGGTTGTATAAATAATTACGAAACCATTTTAGTAAATTTGCATGAATTCCTAAGTATTCTAGCTTTATTATAAATGCATTTTGTTGAACTTTATTGAAAGCTTTGGAGAAGTCAGTGTATATAGCATCCACTTGACCACCACTCTGCATGCCATTCATACAATAGCTAGCAAAAAACGCTAGGTTATATAATAATATAATAAGTTGGGGATTTGCCGAAGCAGACCACAGTGGGTCCCTTTTCGTCCCCCATTGGACAAAGGATACTACTGCTCGGAGTACTCGTACGTGAGCATGCTCCTCGTGTAAGCATCCTTTGTCACCTCAAGCATATCCTTATAGGTTAGTTGACCAATCTCGGCTTCGCCAATAAATGGGCGTCCCAGAGTGGTCAATCTTATGCTTGCCAGCGCCGGACACTGGCACAGAATGTGTGCTGCTGTTTCCGGCTCCTCTAGGCATAACCTACACGCATCGTCCTCGGTCAGAGTCATCTTCCCGAGATGGTACATGAAAGGACCGTGTCCTGTGACCAGTGCAGTAAGCCAGCTTAAAGTCCTTCGATTGTATCGGATAACTTTTGCTGCCTCACTACGAGACCACTTCACGGCCGCCTTTGATTGCCTGCAGTTAACAGCTTCTTCCCACCTTTTACTGTATTCCGAGTCAGTCCATTGTTTAATAAGGCCTGCCACCATATTGTCGCCTATGGCGATACGTGGTTCTGGTCCACAGAATTCTTCTGCTGATCCTGCTCTTGCTAAAGAATCAGCTTCTTCATTCTGTTCTATGCCAGAGTGTCCTCTCACCCACATAAGTGTGAGCTCATTCGTCTGGGCGCACCTATTGAGTTTTGTAAGACATTCTATGGCCAACCTGGAAGTGATGTCTGTCCGTTGCATACACCGAATCACAGACTGATTGTCGAGAGCGATGACAATTTTCTTGCCACTGATCCGGCCATCTATCAGGTGGTCCAGCGCATGCACTACGCCAAGCATTTCTGCCTGGTATACAGACACAAACCTCCCCAACCTCAGTACACAGGATAGGCTTAACTCTTTTGAGTACATGCCTGGCCCGGCCCGGCCATTCATCAGAGAGCCGTCTGTGAATATACTGATATCGCTACCAGCGATTTCTTCACAAACGGCTCCATCCGTTATAAGAGTTTTATAACATTTTTCTGTTATTTTTACTCTCTGCCTTCCATCCATAGGCATAAACGCCTCCCTGACATCTCTCTGTACAATATCAAGGATGCGAATATGACCATGCAGGGCCGTTGCCCCATGCCACGTAGCATTTCGCAACATCCTGAGGGCTGACAGCGCCGCTGTTTTCTTTATTTCTAAATCCAACGGCAGCATACCTAACAGAACCTCCATTGCGCTTGTTGGAGTGGTGCGTATTGCACCTGTTATTCCAACACACGCCAGCCGTTGGACTCTGTCCAGTCTCTTCTTAATGGTTTTCTGGCTGACTTTTGTCCACCAAATCACCGAAGCGTACGTGATGACAGGTCTAACCATCATAGTGTAAACCCATTTCATAGCCTCTGGGTTTAGCCCCCATTTGAGACCACAAACGCGTCTGCACTGGAACAGAACCCTCTTGGCTCTTTGAATCCTATCTTCTACATGCTCGTTCCAGTTCAGTTTGCTATCAAGGGTTACCCCTAGATATTTAACTTTCGTGGACATGTTGATTTCAGCTCCAAAAAGTCTGAGTGGTTCTGTACTCAGGCCTACCGTCTTTCTAGTAAAGAGAATATTGTCTGACTTGCCTGCGTTTACGGTAAGGCCTTGTTCTCGACACCACTCCTCCACCATTCGGAGTGCTCCCTTCATGATGTCAGAGATGGTGTCAATGAACTTGCCGCGGACCACCAACGTAATGTCATCTGCATACCATATCGTGTGTATGCCCGATTCATCCAGTCTAACCAGTAGTGAGTCCACAGTTATGTTCCACAGGGTTGGCGATAACACCCCGCCCTGGGGACATCCTCTACTTACTCTACCTCTAGTCTTTACTCTACCATTCTGCATGTTGACAGCCCTGTGTTTGAGCATATTGTCCACCCAATTTGCTATCATTGGGCTTACATTGCGTTCTGTCAGGGCTTGCCGCAGCCTTCCAAAGCATATTTTGTCGAAAGCACCTTCGATGTCCATAAATGTGGCCATCGCAATGCCTCCTGAAAATACCTTCTTTTCAGTCACTCTTACCAATTCGTGAAGAGCACTCTCCGTAGACCTACCTGCTCTATATGCATGTTGGCATCTACTCAGAGGATTTTGCATCAGCGAGGTGCTCTCAAGACAGTCAACCATCACTCTTTCCATCGTTTTCAAGAGAAAAGATGTTAGGCTGATCGGTCTGAACGACTTCGCCTCCGCATTATCTTTTTTTCCAGGCTTCGGAAGAAAGACAACTTTCGCCTCTCTCCAGACTCTCGGAACATACCCAGTCGCTAGGCAAGTAACGAATATACCCCACAGCCTAGGTGCAATGAGATCTTCCCCCCACTGCATCATAGCAGGGAATATACCGTCCATCCCTGATGTTTTGTACGGAGCAAATGAGCGTATAGCACTCTTCACCCCGTCCATAGTGATCATCCTTTCGGCTTCCAGCCTGTCAACCCTGTGCATTCCTTTCTTCAAGGGTGTCCACGGGTCATCAGACTTAAAACTTCCAGGAAAGTGGACCTCCATCAGAACTTCCATGGACTCCTCTAGGTTCTCTGCCATGGTTCCATCCTTCTTTCGGATCAGTCCCACTTTGGAGAATGGATCTTTTGAAACCATTTTCTGAAGCCTACATGCTTCTGATATAGTTTCCATCCCAGAACAGAAGTCTCTCCACGACTGCCTTTTTCGTTGTCGTATGAGGTACTTCAGTTCCCTTTTCCGTGCCTTGTAATTTGCCCATGTTTCTGGGGTTCCCCCTCTCATGTGCAGGTTGAAGGCCTTCCTAACCTTCTTGTTCAGAGATTCGATTTCCGTGCACCACCATGGCGTTGGATCACCATCGTCTACTGAAAGTATTGGGCATGCCACCTCGTAGGCTTCGACCATGGCCGAGCTAAGGTGTTTGACTTGACTTTCTACTTCCACCGTATTCCCTGGTACTTTTATCGCCTTTTGGGTCAGTGTTTCCCTCAACTTCGCCTTATTTTTCACAGGATCTGTATTCTTGGGAATCCTGACCTTCCTGCTATTCCGCTGGCGTCGGATTCCGTACTTGAATTCAAACTATATGGATCTGTGGTCCGACATGGTTAGCCTATCCACGACCCTCCAATTTTTTATTCTGTTCAGAATCTTCCTGCAGATGAGAGTTACATCAATCACTTCCGCTCGCCTCGCATCAACGAAAGTCGGTTGTGCTCCTCTATTTGCTACCAACAGATTGTACCTCTCCACAAACTCAAGCAATTGCTCTCCTCTGTCGTTGTTGTTGGTGCTACCCCACGCAGTATTGTGCGCGTTAGCATCACATCCTATCATCACTCCAATGTTCCTTTCCTCACAGTACTTTACCAGATTCTCCACCTCTTTTGAAGGTGGTTGGTCTGGAGAGTCGTAGGGAAGATACGCTGAAGCTACCATACAAGCACCTGTACCATCCCCAATTCTCACAACGGTGAGATCCGGGGAACATAGGTGTGGCATATGTACCGCTAGTATACCATGTCTCACCAAGATACAAGTCCGTCGTCTGCCATCTGTTACTGGTTGGTACAGCGTGGCCTTTCGCTCTGAGAGACCTTTAATTCTATTGTGAAGAATCCAAGGTTCCTGAAGCATTGCTATGTCAATTCCATCCTCCTCCATGCAACGCATCATCATTGCTGATGCTGCCCTACTATGGTGTAGATTGAGTTGACACACAATGAGGTTTTCCTGGTACGGGCCCACCACCCGCCCTGGTGGTTCTTCCCTTGCAGGATTCCCCACCAGCCCCGTACCAGGGGTTCCATCGCACTCACCTTGCATCCTTTTCGAATTTGATGAGAGCTTGATCAAGGCCGCAGTTGAGTTTCCCTCCTGCCAACCTGATCGCCTCCACCTCATCCTTCCGGCACCACACGGTGAGCTTGACGCCTCCTTTCTTTGCATCTCCGAACTTCGTTACGTTACTAACTCTCCATTTAGAAGTGTCTGAAACGCACCGGTTCTGGGTCTGCAACCTCCTAAGGATGACCTCCTTGCCTTCAGAAGTTCCGTAGACAAAGATGAACATCCTTCTAACGTCCTTCAATGCGTACAGTCGGTCGATCCGCAACTCAGCCCCTTCCCATAAGTTCTTGAGCTTTGTCACGTTTCGGCACAGCCATACCTTGGATGATGGGTTCTTGCACTTAAGTACAATTATTCCATCCTCCAAGTTTGCATTGCCCACAAAACCTACATCGCCATCACTCTCATCGATGGTGTCGAGAGATTCCAAGAGAGCGGATTTAAAGACCGCTAACTGAGACTCTCCCAACTGACCATCGATGGAGCAATCTACGATGCCCATTAAGAGGTCTTTTTCTGCTACCATAGCATAGGATGTCCGGCAGCTTCCAATAACCCCTACCTGGTTTGATTTTCCTCCAGCTAAAGCCTTCGACTTCGCGTCCGCAACCCTTTGTTTTATCAAAGTTTTACTACCGCTAGGTTTCTGGCTATCAGCCCTCCACGATTTGCCCTGGCTATCGACTTTTGAGGGTCGTCCACCAGCTCCCAACGTCCTTACTTTATGTGGAAGGCTATCAACGTTTACAGGATGTCCACCTTCCCCATCCCCATCCTTAGCCGAAGAGCTAACAGCCGTAAGCTGTCCACCTTCCGACTCACCGGTTCGAGTCGTCCCTGTAACGACTTCGCCGAAAGGTCCAGGCTGCTCCCTGAATCTTTTCCGCTCGTTCGTCTCCGGGGTGGACCATTTTACTGACGGGGGACTCCAAAGCATTCTCCCCAGCGGTTGTGCCTGCCCGCCCTCTTTCGCTTCCTCCTCCGCTTCTGCTTCTCCCTAACACGGAGTCGCTTTGCCTCGGAATCAGCGTCGTTCCCTATCGCTGCAGCTCCGACGGGACTGGCTGACAATTCCACTCCTTTCGGAGTTTTATCGTCCACCAGGCCCGGCAGGTCACCTTGCGGCTTCCGGCACCCTTCCACGATTAAATCCTTTTGGGACTCCACCGCTTCAGGACTCGTTACCTCAGCGCACCCTTCCTTTTTTGTGTGTTTATTTTCCATAGAAAATCCCACGAGTTGGGGAGAAGTATACGGACCGGACGGACAGAGATCCCCATTATCCGCCCTACCCTACTAGTATACAACAGGGAGTGGGCTGCCCTGAGGAGACACCATTCGCGATCTAATACCCCTAGACCCTGCACCATCGGTGCTATCTCCCTCGGAATGGCGTCTACAACCTTAGAAATGGGGGGTGACTTTTAGTTCGTTGCTCCACAAAGCCTAACTCAATAGCCATTGTGTCTTTACAACTTAAGCCTCTACATCGCTTCAAGATTGTCACCCATTCGTAGAGGAAAACGCTAGGTTAGTACCTGTTGATTTTCCATAAACAAATCTATGCAGATTTTCTTACCATTCTTATTTCCCAATAAACACTCCTCTTCACAATGGATTCGAAAAATTTAGGAATCCAAGATTCTAATTTTGGAGCTTTTGGTCAGATAATTTTTGATAGAGGAAACAACAACAACTCTGTATAAAGTCAATGACACAGCAGACTAGACAGACTGTTTCGGAAGTAGCTATACTTCCTTCCACTGCTTAAGTTCCATATAATTTGATACATGTTTGAACAAATTCATTGAAATTATAACGATAATTTTAAAAAATATATAAAAACAATATTAGAATAACTTTATATAAATTGATAAAATAATATTGAAATTAACGTGCACACTTTTCGTTTGTATTTTTTCGTTTATATTGATGAAGAGAAAACAAATTATATTATTTCGTAACGAGTCTTTTATTGTTTGCTTATATCTTTGGACAATACTTTTGATCTCATTTTACTTTAAATATAGTAGCACTCGAGTCTTATCCAAAAATGAAAACACGACATAAAAAAGTTTAAATTTACATTTGCTGTTTCTAATTTTTAAAAACAAAAATGGCGTACGAACGTTACGTGCGCAAAAATGGAAATGCCCATATTTTGGATAAAAAAATGCATATTTTAGGGTATTTATTAAGTAGGGACAAGCATCGTAGCAAAACATCAATGTTCACCATCGAAAAAACCATCGCACCTAGCCATTAAAAAATTTGTTTTGTATGTATTAAATTATAAAACAAGACAATGTTAATTACATATAAAAATCAATACATGGAAATTTTTAATTTGCAATAGCCATTTTGCCACTATTAGCTGTGTGAGAGGAGGCTAATATGTTGACCAAAAATCCTACAGCAAAGTTCTGAGAAAAATAAGGTTTGACTTTTGAAGTATCTTTAAATAACAAAATAATTTGCATGTAAGTTTCAGTTCAACAAACGCACGCCGATATAAAAAAAATGAAGCGCGCTGCCGAAAATGCGACAAGAACAAAATGAATACAAACCAATTAACAGTACTGAGCAATGTATAATCTTCCCCTTTCTTCTTTGCCAATTCGCGTACAAGCTCGCAAAATTGCTATCAATTCTTGACAAATGTAAAAGGGGACATGGATAAATTCACTGTGATATCGATTTTTTTTGTTATAATATCGCCGGAATCAAACATAAACTACATTTTCATGGCGAGTTAAGTCGGAGTTAGGATTTTCGTCAAGTAGACTAAATGGCGCTGCTAGCTCGAAAGTGTTTTTATGCATCTATCTTATCTTTCTATTCTTCTTCTTAGTTTTTTAACTCTTTATTACTTTATTTTCCCTATTTTCTGTCTTTATTAATAATTCTTAGTATTTAATTTCAAATAAGATTTAATTTTATTTTATCTTACTTAGAGAGCATCTAAGATATTTAATAGTTATCAAAGCTTTCCTTTTTAAAATGTAACGTAACTTTAAGTGTATATTTGTTGTTATGACAATATATGTATTATAACATAATTTTTCAAGCTAATGCTTAAATCGTAAAATAAAAGAACCTAGTTCTTACTGTACTAGATAATAAATAAAATGGAATAAAAAAAATAATTTCGAGTCGAGTTGGACTGGTCAATTTCTTTTCAACATTTTTGTTATTTATAAAAAAACTAGAAGTTTTATGCTTAATTCAATATAAAAAAAAAATTATTTTCAACATTTTTGTTATTTATACAAAAACTAGAAGTTTTATGTTTATTCAATATAAGAAAATGCAGAAAACGTTAAAAATATTAAAAAAGCAATATATCGTGCACCCTCTTCAAAAGAGGCACAACTTTAAATCTTTACATTTTCAAGAGGAGCAAAAAACAATTGTTTTCTTCAAAGGACTCCATACAAAACAAAGAGATAAAACAAATTTTTTTAATTTAAACACTAAGAATATGTGTACAAAATTAAGACAGCAGATGTAGATGATTACTACGGATACACGGTTAAAAATGTTGGACTACTTTTTAATCCAAACTTTGGTGTAAAGGAATTTTTAATCCAAAAAGTACTCTTTTTTAATCCCAACATTAGTTTAATTTAGAATCACTTTCCTGAAAAAACATACTCGTATTCGTAATAATGCGAAATAAGAGAAATTATGTTAAAAACTGAGTGGGACGAGTGGATAAGGTGTTGAACCAGCACAACAGAGGACGTGTGTTCAAATCACGAACTGGTCAGAATATTTATTTATTTTACTTTAATTTAGCTGGGTCCCGAACCCACTTTTCTGCTCACTTGCTTACTTACTTATTTGTTATGATGCAAAATAAGCGTAACTTTCTTAATAATTGAGTGGTTAAGGTGTTAGACCAGCTCAACAAAGGACGTGTGTTCAAATCATGAACTGGTCAGAAAAGTTTTTTTATTTTAAGTTAATATTTATACTGCTTTTTTTAAACTTTTTAGGGAATTCCGTGGATTTAACGAAATTCAACTCAACTCGCGTTTCCTTGGCGAGTAAGTCCTGAGTTAACCCTGGCTTAACTCGTCATGGAAACGTAGTAATAGACATCGCATACTGTAACTAGAGGTGAAAATCTGCTTCATGCAAATTAAAAATATTGAAGCAAATACATCGATGGTAGGAAAACATCGAAGCGAAAACATCGAACATCGGTTACAAACGATTGAATTTATTTAAACATCGACAATCGATGCTCATCTTTAGTTTTTATAGGTGGTCTTTGTAGCCATCTAAATAGGCAAGAATTCTTTTAGAGATTGTTCAAACACTCAAAAAAATCTGCTTCCCTTAAATCAAGAAACTGTGGCTTCAATTCATAGGCATGGGTTTTTCTATATTCTATAGAGGTCCTTAATGTAGAAAATTTTTAAATGATTTAACGACCTCACGTCTTGATTTCTTTGCAATGTTATCGAAACAGCTTTTAAGTTTTGAAGACAAGTTTTTACTTTAATTATTTTCTTTATTAATTGAAATTAATGTTTACATGTAAGACATAGTCTTTTAAATGCAATAAGAATTAACAAATTTTCAACAAGTTATAGGATAGTCAACAGAAAAAGTAAATAATATTTAAAGCTAATAATTAAGTTATTTAAAAAAACATAAGGTGAAAAAGCACTTAATTATGACAACAAAATACATGTAACAAGCAAATCTGGACTTAAAATTAATTATATAGGTGTTGATAGAAAGACGAAGAGACAGTATTAAGAAAAGTATAGAAAAATTTCATGCTAAAAGGTGTGCTTAATAGGAATACTTTTAATTCTAAAGCATAGTACTCTGTTCAGTTTCATGTGAAATTCCACTCAAATATCTATACAAAATATGACAGCTGCGAAACAAGCGTGGAAATTTTCACAACATTCTCGTCAGAGCAGTACTCTGTTCCGCAGCGTGAACTTAAAGCAACATGTTTCTGAGCAACATTTTTTCACGACAATTTAATTGTACTGCCTATTTATTTTGAAGTGAAAAGAGAGAGATCATATGAAATCTCCCAACTTATTCTCCGAGTCTCTCTGAGAAACGTTGCCATAGGAATTCCTCGCAACAAACTTTAAGTCAGAAATTTCACGCAACAAATAAATAGATGTTGCCAGCGAAATTTCACGCAAAACGAACAGAGTACTAGGCTTAACAGGTAACGAATTCCACAATCTGATAGCGTTCACGAAAAATAGTCTGTTGGAGTTCAAATAATTATAGACAGGAATAGTGAGGTTTAGATTTCTTTTAGATCTACAAAATTGAAGCTTCTCAAATAGATAGTTGGGTGTTTTGGTATGTATCAAGTTATATAAGAATATGCAGTTTCTAGCATCCAGGTAATTGCAACCAAGTATTTGATTGCTCACGTGACTGATGCGGTCAAACTTCCAAAGGGCATAAACATATCTTACTGCGTTGTTGAAAGCATGTTGTAGCTTAAGTTTAGACCTGGAATCAATTCTACTATATACAACATCCGAGTAAGATATGATAGGTATTATGAGCTGCTGTACTAACTTTTTTCTAGTTGCGATAGGAACAAAAGACGCAGTCCACCTCAAGTTCCGCAGGATGTAGTACACTTTACTTACTACAGAATTGATGTGGTTTACGCAGGAAAGTGAGGAGTTAATATGGTAACAAAGATTCTTCACTTTATCAACAAAGTTCAGTTCGACCCCATTAAGATAAATAACTGGTACCCTAGAGAGAAAGTGATTGGATTTAGAAATCGGCAAGACATATGATTTAGAGTCTATTAGATTCAGCCCATTCAGTTATACTCATTAAGTCCTCATTCACTACATAAATCATCAACAAGGTTAATAGGTCTGAACAAGTACAGTTGAATATCATCAGCATATGCATGCATAGTAGCATGCCGAAATTTGCTGAAGATATCTTTATAAATAATGTAAATAAAATCGGACCAAGTACAGAGCCTTGAGGAACCCCACAGGTTAAATTACGGAAAGCAGACAGACTATTACCCACCGTTACTCTTTGAGATCTTCCAACTAAGTAACTGTGTAACAGACTGACAGGCATGCCAGAAAAATGAAAGTTATTTATAAGTTTCTGACACAATAGAGAATAGTCAACAGAGTCAAATGCCTGGAAAAAATCCAACAGTCAGAGTAAATTTAAGTGCGTTAAGTCGTATGTCAGCCTTATGTCATCTAAAATCTTTAAGACTGCTGTAGCGCAACTGTGCCCAGGTCGAAAGCCGGACTGAAGTGAAGACATGAGGTCATATTTTCTTATTTGACCTCGACTCGAGAACTTTAGATAACGACGATAGCAGACGTACAGGCCTAAAGTCAGATGGATCACAGGCACTGGATTTTTTAGCAATGGGAACAATTGTCGCTACTTTCCAAACCTCAGGGAAGCAAGAACTAGTGAAGCAGTGATTTAGAATGGACTCAAAATGTGCGGTAATATAATTTTGATGAATTTAATAGATATTCCATCTTCACCCACGGCATTGGATTTTATTTTGTTAACACAGCGAGCAACGCCACTCTCACCAACAGAAACAAACTCAAAATTAAACAAACTAACAGAAGGTAAAGCGCATGTAGTATTAGTCGACAAATTATCAGAAGACCCTGAACTAGCAATGAAATAATCATTTAGAATATCGGAATCAATATCACATTTATTGGGTTTAACACTGCATACCCCAGCCTGTCTTAAATTGTTCCAAAGCTTTTTGGAAGGCAATGATGAATCTAACTTGTTCATAAAAAAATTGCGTTTAGATAATTTAACAGTTGAGTTATCTTCATTTCTTGAACATCAACATCAAATAGTGCGATAATTTTATTAATGACAAAATTAAGCTTGTCATTAACTGAGCTAAGCGCTCAGCACTCAGACCAGTTTATCATAGACGAGTCATAAAATAGAGACCTGTAATCAATTGATTTATAATTCCGAAAAGTGATAATTTTATCAATGACAACAGGTGAAAAATTTACATTTATTTAACAGAACAGAAGATCATGATCGGAAACAAAAGATATTTGGTCCAAAAACAAGATAGAAGATAGAAACAACAAACAGATCAAAGAGACTCGGCGAGGCATTATTTGCGAAGCGAGTGGGCATACAGTAGTATTATTAGAAAATATATACTACTCACTGTGTGAAGACCAACTTCAGTAAGTCTATCTACAAATTGGCAAGCCAAATTATCATTGGATAACATATTAATATTAAAATCCCCACACATAACATAATGGTCATGATCGATTGCACAATATGCCAAAGAGGTAAACAGTTCATCCATACAACAATTACGATACGGATTATAAACACACGACAAGAAAACTTTAACACAATTATTATATATATCAATATTAATAAATTCAACCCCACTTAAATATAAGAAATGATGTTATGATTAAAGTTAAATTCCAACCATTTTATACAAGCAGAAATAATTTGAAAAAACTGTACTGATATCAAGTCTGCTCGCAACATTCTACAGCATAATTTCTTAAATTTGGAGAAACATAAGTTACAAAACTTGGATATTTTATAGATATATATACATATATACATATATATACATATATATACATATACAGATACATATACATGTAAGTTTTTCTTTTTTTGTACACCACAAGTGATTTATTTTAAGAATACATTTCTTATATTTCTAGAAAACTGCTTTAAAATAACTTACAAAGCGAATGATTCTTAATGAAGCAAATTAAGCGACGATTGTTGAACAACAGCGATGGTCGAATGGATAAGCCCATGCACTTGCGCTCACGCGGACGAGGTTCAAATCTTCGGATAATGGTAAATCTTCAATTTAATTTAATGTTAATAATAATAATGTTTGCAGTTTTTCTCAGCAAAAAAATCATAAATCTCACAGTATGCTGTTAAAAATCTTAAAAAAGGTTTTTTTTTTTTTGCAAAAATTACAAAATTTTTCCAGGAATTTGATGAAAAATTTCTTATTTTCAGAGAAAATGTTTCTCTTAGTTATAGCCGATGATAAATAAATGGCAGAAAAACTTACTAAAATGTAATAAGATTTCAACACAATTGTGATAAATATCTTCAATTTAGGGAAATAGTTCGTAAATGATTGGATAATTTTCCTAAAATATTTCTGGTGTCAATTTAACGAAAAATATATACTACATTATTAGAAAATCGGCCATGGCGCTAAATGAAGCCCTAACGAAAATGAATTTTCTAACGATTGAGTGCTATTTTTCTAGATTTTCTGGAAATTTTTTTCTGAGTAAACGTAAATCCAATTTTGAACTCACTTCTCAGTGTTGTTATTTTTCATTTTTTTTTAAAGAGTCGTTGTTTTAAACAGAATATTTTGTTGATAGAATATTCCCTATTTCATTCCGAATCCATCCAAAAATTATCAATATCCTTCAAAAAGCTCAGAGCAAAAATAATTTTGAAAAAATATTCAATAAACAAAATTGTTTGATAGTTTTATTATACCTATGTATAGATGCATAAATTTTTTTAATCTCTTATATTTAATTTAGGGCTCTAATAATTGTTTTGTACTGAAATCCATTTACTGCTAATTATCTTTATATATTTATATTTCGAAGAGCGAATATAGAGCGCAAATTTGGCTATTAAACTTTCGCAGATAAACTTACCGGTGGCGCACCGTGTTCTGCCCCAGGCAGTGCCGGATTAAAACTACTTGATGCCCTAAGCAATCTACGCCTGTGGGCCCCTATCCAATACTAAATTTGTATCGTTCTTTAAAAATTGTTAAACGTATTTATTACAATGACACATATCATTACTGACCTTAGAATACGTAAAAAAGGAGAAAAAGATACGAGGAGTAGGTATTACAATAAAAACTAAAGCATAAATCCTTTTATATATTGAAAAGCGACTTGCGACTTTTACAGACATTAAATTCGCGAATAATAGTTTTTGAGTTCAACATTTTTAGTATATCTGCCTCTATATATAATACTGATAAAGCATCGAAACTGTCCTGTAGTTTCGTAACCTTCAAACGCTTTTAGTGTCAATTTGACACTATTTTTAAAAAGAAAAGCTAATATCTTTCTTATTTATGCTGAAATCCACTGGGGTTTTGGCTCAGTACCTAAATGTATATTTTACCAATGAAAAATTCCAATAGATGTCGTTGTTAAGCTATACAAAGAATTCCCTCAAACGACGTTCAGTGTCAAATTGACACTAAGTTAAGAATTGAATACAAAGAAAAAATAAAAACTATAACTTTAAATATTATTGTAAGTACAAATCAAGTGCGAATCTACAAAAAACACGATGTGATTACTGTGTTTCCCATGTTTGCCCAATTCATCTTTTTACCCTATGTAAAAAATGTGTTCAAACTTAGTGTAGTCGGTAAATAAGAATAAAATTTTTATTTTTAAGATTTTATATACTATTTTAGTTTTATAGTTCCATCTAATTTTATAGTGCCCAACGATTCCTTCTTGAGTTTTTTGAAAATAAATATTTTAATATAACATGAATTGCAAGCTGAAAAACTTGGGTTTTCAGTGTTATAAAACTTAAACCATCGGTTGAAATGCAAAGTGTCAAATTGACACTAAACTTCTTTTACGTTACAACAAATCAAAGGCGTTTGAAGGCTAAATTGCTGAATTTAGATTTCTGAATTGTTTTAAGGTCTTGTGGATATGTGTGTCTTGCACTTGTCGATTCAGTAGCCGTTCTCCGTAGAGTAAAATAGTCTATATCAAGATCGTGATCGTTTCGCAAAAAAAGTGTTTATACAAGAAGTGCATTAAAACATTAAAATACTTTTTTAATTGTAAAACTAAGTAGACAATAAAAATAAATAAAGGTGAGAAAGTTATATACATACACAAAAAAAAATCATGAAAAGGGGTTTAGTTTGTTCGATAATTGCACAACGTTGCAAATAAGCAAGACTCTGTAATTTAAAATTTTAGTAAGTTCATATTTGAGAAAAGACTAAAACATATGTGACCTTAGAAAATGTGTAACCTCACCCATTTCAATTCTGTCATCAAAGGGTTAAATAAATATGAGACGATCCCTTTTCCGGCGTTTCCATATTTGGTTATGTGTGTCGCTAGAAAGGGATCAAATTGGCTTATAAGTTCCTCCAACCCTGATAAAACGGCTGTGGTAATATCGCTGGCGCAGATAATATTTTCAATGAAATACAATTTTATATGTGACCGTCATTTTTCTGTAGACAATGGATAATCCAAGGAGAACATAATTTCATGTAAGATTTTTAAGGAAAATTACCGAATCTTTGTTTTTGTAGAAAATTAGTATTTGGTAACAGAAATGATAGTAAATTATAATTAAGTTATAATTATAATTATATGTTATATTATTATTATATATAGTTACAGTAAACAATAAATATAACGAACTTCAAGGGACCGGTAGCTGTGTTCGTTATAAGCAATAGATCGTTATAAGCGATATTAAAATTTTGGTTATTTATTCTTGTTTTTTTCTCAGTTTTGTATAAAAAATAAACAAAAAGTGGCTTTATTTACGTTCGTATAAATTTTATTTGAAAAAATCTGTAATTTGTTGTTGTTTGGTTTTTTGATACATAAAGTCGTTTTCAATTTTATGTTCAATTTTCTGTAAGTAAGTCAAAAACATTTCGTCGAATGTTCTTTGCATAATCATAAAGCGCTGCAGCTTATTTACTGCTTGAAATGCTTCAATAGTTGTTCCTGCTGCTGCCTCGACTTCAGTCTCTGAAAATAAATATAACAAAATTATTACAACATACTCCAAGCTATTAAGTAAAAATTAAAGCTTTATTACCTTCATCGCTAGTATCGCTTTCAGCATCGTTTTTGGTGATTGACTCTACAATTTCTTCGTCTGTAAGAAGCGTATTGGTAACAACTCTGTCGTCAACTTGAGCAAAATCTTCAAATGTACAGGGACTAACAATATCTTCTATCGATTGAATGCGAGCAATCCATTGACTTATAGGAATTTTATCCTCTGCATCAAAATTTCCGTTGACAATTTCAAATTGAAGCATGGAAAGTCCCGCATGCCTGAAACAATTTGCTATTGTCGTGTTCTTCACACTTTCCGATGCCTTCGAGATCATTAAAATTGCATCCAATACACTTATAGCACATGTTTTCTGTTGGGCTTCAATATCTCGAATTAAAGATAGGATTTGAAATTTTCTATAGTGTTCTTTTAATGATTTAATTACTCCTTGATCCATTGGTTGCAACACGGCAGTGTTCAAGCAAAATCGTTTGCTTTTATCTGAAGGGTTGGTCCATTAATGGGAATATTCATTTTTTGAAATTTAAACCATTTCAATAAGGCTGCTTCTACACCAGGGAATTGCGTTGGCCTTATTTTTTTGATTTTTAGACGAGACATTTCAAAGGCATCTCTAATTTTTTCTTTGTTTTTTAAGATCGTAGATATTGCTGAAGCCGACACACCAAATTCACCAGCCAAACATTTATTTGTCTCGCCACTTTCAAGCCTCTCTACTATTGAGGCTTTTTGTTTTATACTAAAAAACTTTCTTTTGCAACTCATTGCTTTCACAATCAATTAACGACTAAATCTGATTAAGCTTTCTTAACTTAAAATTCTGCAAAATAGCAGCAAAGCAATTCCTTGACGCATGCCACAAATTTTCTTTGGAAGACGACGCTGCCAAAAGCAATTGCAAAAACAAAACCAATAACATTCATTTAGCATCAAAAATTACTCAACAAAATTTCTTAGGAAAATGCCAGTTGCTTGCAGCCGAAAAATCACACTTGTTCGTTATAAACGATGATTGATTCCCTTTTTTTGTGGAAATTAGTTCGTTATAGCCGATACTTCGTTATAAACGATGACGTTATAAACATAACTTACTGTATATTATTATTTTAATTATATATAATTATATTATTATTATAATTATTAGAATAAGATATCCTTCAACAAGTAATGAATCAAACAATAATAGTAGCAAATATTTTTTTTTTTCGGGTGATGTTTATGGTGCCCCCCCCCCCCCCCCCGAGATGTGATGCCCTAGACAATTGCTTAATTTGCTTATGGGTTAATCTGGGACTGGCCCCAGGGACTCTAACTGTGTACAAGGGCTGCCAAAAAAAATCGCTAAGCTTCGATGGTCAACATTGGCGTCGGAAGCGGGGGGCAAGGTGGGCAGTTGCCCCGCCCACTTTTTTAGCTAGATAAACAATTTAAAAGGAAAAGTTATTCAAAATATAAGTTTTTTTACAACGATAATATTTTTGTATTATATATTTTCCTCTTCTTTCTCTCTTCTTCATGTTTCATGTGAAGAAATTTTGGTGAAGTTTTTTTGCACCACCATTTGTACTGCCCCCCCATTTGTACTGCCCCCCCAGATGAAATTCGCTTCCGACGCGATTGATGGTCAAGATCGGTCGAAAAAGTGTAAAAACCGGAAAACGTACAATAAAGCTTATACATATGAAGCGAAGAGATATCTTCATCTCGATAGGCGTGCTAACAGGATCTTGTTTTAAAGGTAGGCACATATATCGTTCGAATGATTGGGCTTCACGCCAATGACTTTTGTTGGAGTTGCAGTGGCATTTTGGTAGCCTCTTTATCGATAATTTAAGTTGACTTGAGCAGGAAGGCGTTCGCTAGCAGTTCACAAGCAGGCGTTCACTTGCAGACAGAATTGGCTTGTTTTACGGTAGTCCCTAGGAGATGTGGAGTGTATATCCTTGTGGTATCACAACAGACCAATCATATGGTGTAATGGGCCGGTCGCCACCTTACCCTTCCCTAATTAAAACTATTTGGTACGAATACGTTGCAATACTTTGAAAATTGTTCACAAAGAAAAGTTTTGCAATGAAAACTTTTAGAAATTAATTTATGTAGATATGGCTAATTAACGAAAGCCAATATTTTGGCATATCCGTATTACCCAACCAACAACAAACAACAGCAACTTGCAATCAGCAGGACATAAAAAGCCATTTAAATTTTAAAATCAAATAAACAGAGATTACTTCAAAAATATGTCGGCTTAGATCAAAATCACAGAAAAACCAAAAAAAAAATTAACGATAATCAAGTGTGAAGAATTGAGAAAAACGTTTTGCAAACGAGCTTAGCTTGAATTTCAATTGCAACAAAATTGTGCAGAAGCAGAAACAGAAGAGGACGAAGAGATGGAAGAAGCAGCAGTTGGCAATTTAGCATATTACAAGAAAACTATAATGAAAAAAAAAATGATTTGGGGAGGAGTTAGTAGAAAACTGCAGCCATTCTTATAAGGAAAAACATGAAGTCAACTATTGCTATTTCAGGCGAAATAGAGCTCGCACCACTCACCACTAACATATAAGGAGAGGGAAAATACATGTAAGTAAGCAACCACCTGAATTCGCAACAGAGCTAATCAATATTAGCTATCTCATTCATACGCTTTGGTGCTGCGTAGCAAAGTCTTGCTTGATTGGGCGCTCGCTGTGGATGTTGGTACGTTCGTTCGTTACTCTTTTCTACCGCACGATCGCTTAACACATAGCATAGAGCTCTTGCGGACTCTTTCACACTGTCTTCATTCGAAATCTCTCTCACCGCAATTGTTGCGGCTTATGGCCACGTTGTTGTTGTTTGGCTTGTATATTCCTTTCGACCGTCTTGCATTTGTAGAATCTCAGAAAACTATTTTGGTTCTCTTGTTGACCGTTTCAAAATCAGTTTTAAGCCGACCAGCGAACGAGTAACACACAACGATCGCAACAAGTGAACGCCGAATGAACTTAGTACAGAATTGAAATACACATTCATTGAGAATTGAGAAAACCTGTTTTTTGTTTCTTAATCTAGTGCAAATCTTTGGGAATTTTTTTTTTGATAAAGAATAACAAGTGTTTGAGGAAAACAAACTTAAGTGAAAAAGTGTTGGAGAGCAATAACAAAACAAAACTTTTTGGATAAATTGCAGATTTAAAGAAGTGATACGTAGACTTTTAACAAGCTTGTAAGAAATAAAAAAAATAAAAATCAGAAAAATTATCAAAACATGGCTGTTTCAGCGTTGAACATGACACCCTACTTTGCTGGATACCCCTTTCAAGGTAAGCTAGAAAAGAACTAAGATGCTTCAAAGTTTATTTAGTGATGTTTCGGTATTTTGATTGAGGAAGTTATATATTTGGAGCTTTTGCAGGGTTTTTTTTGTGTTAATTGTGACTTAAATGCCTTTGAAATGAAACTGATTCTCCAAATTGAACTTTCTCAATAATAAAAATGTTACATATCTTTAAAAGTGTTGATAGAAACCCGTCTTGCTTTTTTCTCAATATTAAATTATTCAGTTTTTGGGACTCAAACTATTAGTTGATTTTGGCTCAAAAACAAAAAAATATCTTTTTCGATATGTTTTTACTAAACCAAATATTTAAAACCTTTTGTTTTAACTGAATGGAAATAAGAAGAATTACCTATCTCTTGTTTTTTACATTCAAATCTTTGGTGACAAATCTCTTTTGTAATGAAAATTCTGTTTTTTTTATAGTTTTGTTATAGTATATAACAAATGTAACCGTACTTTCTTTTAATTTAATTTTTTATGTTCATGCATTCGGGTTGATCGTATTAAATTAGAAATATCTTCGCAAACTTAATGAAGTTTCTTTAGAATATAAATAACCCAACACGTTCTCACTTTTCTTTACGGAGATGTTGTGAAATAGCTTTAAAAAATAAAGATGCAATGAAATTTATTTCAAGACTTTAGTTTTGGCAGAGTAGAAATAGTTTCGCTAGTATTAAATCATTTACTTTCAACCAGGTCACTAGAAGGCTAACTTTTTGTGATCAAACTTTAAGGCAATATCTTTGAAAACCATAAGAAATAACCCAATGTGCTCAATTCTTTACCTTTCTTGACTTAGTTGTAAAACTTTTGAAATAACTTTTAAAATCAAGTATTTCTTTATACTTACATATATTTAATAGCTTACGTTTTAGCAGAATTGAAAGAGTCTGAACAGAATTTACTCACTTGACAGATCTTTGTAATAATATTTTATGATCAAACTTCAAAACTATATCTTTGAAACCTTAGAAAATGCAGTAATGTAGCTGTTGCAAAATTCTTGTCTTATAACTTAATTTCATGTCTTAACGTGACTTGGGTTATGAAAATTTGTTTTAATATATTTGTGCACTTAAGCTATTTCAAAGTTTAAATAAGCTGGCTGTTTACAATTTACTTTGATCTATTAACTTTTTTTGGATAAACTTTGCTAAGTTCAAATTATAAATAATGGCCTATTATCATAAGCAAAATAAAAGTCGACTCTAAATTTAGTATAAGCATTTTTGACAGTTTTACAATACAATATGTTTTCAAAAAGCTTGCAATAAATTTAGAGTCGACTTTGATAACTTTTGTCTATGATAATGGGCCAATGCCTTTAAAAACTTGTTAAAAGCCTGAAGACTTTTGATTCTGTTAGATTCCTTGGATTTTCTTACTGTCCAATTATTATAAATTGGGCATAGTTTTTCAATTTGAAGACGTTATTGCAATATTATTATGTTCAACAAAAAGGAAATTCGAATTAATCGACCAAAAAATTTGGGAAAATATGTATTTTTGTGTGTAGAAATGAAATTGAACAAGCAAACTTTTACGAGTGGGTCTAAAATTCGTTAGGAAATTTTTCAGTGGGGTTTGGTAATCTCTGCTTTTATGTATCAAAACTAAAAAGACTTTTTTTAATCCTGCCTGATCGTAATAACGTGATGAGTTCTACAATTGAAAACTTGAGTTTTTATCTGTGGGATTTGCAGTTTAGGATGGTTGAAAAATATTCCGGTGAAAATACTTTTTATTTACTTTAGAGCTTACAGTTTATAGTCAAAAAAAGAGTATTTACTTTAAAAATTAAATAATGAGTAATAATAAAATTCAACGAGGTTTAAAGGGGGGAATTTTAAAATTGAAATTTTTAAAGATTTATCTAAAAAATATAGTACCCAGCTTAACATTATCTTCTTTGGAGCCCTTTCTGTTAAACTTTTTAACCTAAAAACTGATTAGAATATATGATTCGTCTGTAGCTTGGACTTAAATGACCTAGAAACAAACCTTCAATCGTTTGTTTCTAGACTTTGAGAACTACTCAGCTATCTTACATCACAGTTATTTGGAAAGTATTAATCTGACAATATTGTCTCATACAAAGAAATTTCGGGCATTTTCTTAACACAAAATAAAGATCAAATGAATTCCCTTTCCCTTCTTCCTTCAAAGCTGTTGAAGAAACTGACAATCTCGTCATAATTTGTGGCTAATTTCTTTAGAGAGTCTTCATACCCTTTTAATCCTGATGAAGGATTTCTTTTTACTTCACCTGATGTTAAGGTCCTCACTTTTGATCGAAATAAAGGCTTGATTACTCAAGCGTAACGTGAGGTTGCGCAGCTGCAAGTAGCGTAGTGCGACGTTGCTTCGAGGATAAACGATTACCAAAATCGTAGTGCAACGTAGTGCAGGCGCCGATTTGTAGCCCGCAGAAAATTTGTTATAAAGGCACTCGTTTTTTTTCTAGTAACCTCTCTTATATAGTGTTAAAATTTACAATTTTGTGAATTTAAGGAAAATATTTTGCTTGTTCAACAGATGTCGAACTGTCAAATATCGTAACGTGACGTAGAAATCTATTTTCTGCAGACTTCTACGCTGCGTCACGTCACGTTACGATTTCGGTAACGACTTGTACACATTTATCATTAAACAGATTTTTACTTGACAGTTGGCAACGTCGCGCTACGTTACCTTACGCTTGGGTAATCAAGCCTTAATTCGACTTTCTCCTTTCTCTTCAGTTCAGTTTTGGTCATAATAATAAAAATTTCTCATTTCTTTTTTCCGAATCTATAACCATCATTAGTATTATTACACATTTCTTACATTATTACCTCACACTTAGTATAAAGACGTAAACTTTTCAAGCAAAATAAAAATTTGTTCGAACAAATATCGATCATTCGAACAGAGTCAAAACTACCGCCTTTCCCCATTATTCGCTTGTTTTCTTTCACAGCAAAGTCTTGCAGTTCTTGTTTGATATTGAAAAAAAATGAATTCTTTTTATGTATTGAAAATGAGATATAACCTGCTTTACTTATTTTGTCCTTCTTGTCTTAAGAATGAGGGATGTATGCCATTATGTCAAACTACACGTCAGTTCGTTAAGAGTCAAAATATCTCTACTGTTCTATTTTCCACTATTTTTTTCTCAAGCAAAACCAAAAGACAACAACAAAAACAGAAAACAAACTTATGCATAGAGTAAATTCCGCCATTTTTTATTTATCATTGAAAATAATATATGTGCTGCGATGTGCCCAATGTGTGCTTCCATGTGCCGATTTGAAAACAAAATTTATTCTAATGGTGTGGATTTTATGATGTAGCGCTCTCCGTTGTTTAATGTTTTGAAATAGTCACAAATTGTGCTGTGACGTTTTGAGCTGTGCCATAGTTACAAAAAAAAAAAACGGAATTATATTCTACTTATATACACCTTTACATAAGCAAATTTTGCAAATATTTTAAACTCTATTCGGCACATTGCAATACAAATTAAGCTCTTAACAGAACAGTATTTGAATTTCTGAAAAAGTTTTCTGTAGCAGAGTTAATGCAAATCTCATACAAATCATGCTTTAAGAATAAATTGTTTTCTTAAGTAGCACATGATATGTGTAGCACACATAAACAACAATGCAGCACATTGCTTAAAAAAAAGAAATGATGGAGCTAAACTCTTTATATTTCCATGCAATGCAAATTTTGTATAACGTCATTATATCACTCCTTCTTTCGACTCTCTTGTCTTTTTTATAGAAAAACTTTAGCATTACAATATAAAAAATTTAGTTTTTTTTTTATAAACACCTCTTATAAAAGCACCAGCGAAATAATGTTCTCTTGCTTTCAAAATATTTTTCAGAGAAGAATGCATCACTTTAGCAAGGGTTCAACTAGGAAGAAATTTTTTAAGCCACCAGCATTAGGTCAGTTTCCGTACTAACTTCAAATAAAGTTCCATCTGTCAATCTGTGTAACTCAACTATCTGTCAAAATGTGAGAATATGCAAAACAGTACGGAAACGACTTCAAGCAAGTTACGAGCAGAACAGTTGCTGTTGACAGCTGATTGACAATAAATTGAAGCAATTAGAAGAAGATAATTCGTGCTCGAAGAAATTTTTCAAGTAAAGTTCAAGCTAGTTTCGGGTGATTGAAATAGAATAGAGAGTGACATTTAGCTTGTTCTTCTTCTCTCTCGAGCTTGAAAAATGTGTAAAGAAACGCTTTCAAGCAACTTCAAGTTACTTGAATCGAGTACGGGAACAGACCTATTATATTCAAACCGTACCTACGCAAGGCTCTGAATATGAAATGACTTTAACAGTTTCGCACATCTTGATAGACTGTCTCCTCTCTAAAACTGACTACCCGCTTAGAGTGATTTTGGACTGCAGAAAGAAAAACACCATAAAATTCACTAAAGAAGATTTTAAAAAACATGATTTGTTAAATGTAATATTATTATTGAATCATACTCATTTTTATATACATACAGTAATTCCCGGTTAATTCGTTTTCATAAAATGCGTGACTTCTGGTTGATTTATCCGGGGAACGAATTAACCGATGTCCCCTTAATTCTGCCTTTTGCCGATTTAGAGATATTCCAAAAATTCCGTTAATTCAACAACTTACCAAATTATAACAGAAGAACTAGATCCCCATACACAAAGTTCGATATTTTACTTATATAAGAAAACAAAAAGTATGCAGTTTTTGTATCAATAATTGTATAAGGATCAAAAAGATTCATGTTTTGTATGTGTGAAAAAGTTAGTGATTTTGCTTTGCCTATCTTATGTGAGCCTTGCCTATCTGTGTCGACAAGGAATAACGACTAAACTCAAAATATCGTAAAAAATCGACATGGCGTTTTCTTCATTGTCAAACTTTGATAGAATGTAGGAAAACATTTTTTGCACAGAACAGATAACCACTTAATTCTGCACCTACATATCACCGTTTGTAACGTTTCATTTATTTCAGGAAAAATGTCGGAGTTAGACAATAAAAATATCGTTTTTTACGATAATATGAGTTTAATCGTTATTCCTTGTCGACACAGATATGTTTCCTTGAAAAGTTAATGATGGCATATTTTCATTACAATATTGTTTTTAATAATTCTATAAAAATTATATTTATGTATAAGCTTAATGCCAATTAAGTTCATGAAGCAACAGGTTGCAACAACAATAAGTTCTTTGCAGAACAAACCACCAAGCAGACTAGACAGCTGTTTCGTTGATAGCTACATCAACTCATCAGTAGTCTTCTGTGGTTCCTGCAGCACCATCCACTTTGATAAGCTTATACATACACCTTCTGTTAAATTAAAACAGAATTATGTGCTGTATGTCGCCCTCAAAGCAATGTTTTTCTACTACTTTGCAAAAGCAAAGGTTCAAAAAAGCGACTGCATTGATTCTGCAAAGACTTGTTTGTTGTGCTCTTTGTTTACTTCTTTATCACGAACAATCTAGGCTCCAACAGTTCGTTGGTATAAACCATAGAAGGCGTGAAGAAGGTTTTTTTGAAAAAAGTGGTTTTATGTGTAGACATAATAACATACTTGTTTTCGTAGGTCGGGCTCGCACCAGTGTTTACATGAAAAGTTAATGATGGCATATTTTCATTACAATATTGTTTTTAATAATTCTAAAAAAATATAATTTATCCATATTTTCCAATTCAAACATAAACTTATTATCTGCTTGAAAATGTACTTGAAGATCGTGTTTATATTTAAGTGCTTCGGAAAATAATGGAGGCTTTGGAGTATCATCCTCCTTGTCGGTTTTCTCAGTATCACAAGTTGATAAAACTATAATTAATTTATTATAATTTTTTTTGCCAAATGAAACAGAGTATTATCATTGCGATTTAATTATGCATTACATGACTTTTAAACGAATTATGCGGGGAAAGTAATTAACCGGTGACGAATTATGGAGGAATTCCACACATGTTTTGTATGCAAAATTTTTCAGTTAAATTTTTAGCTGAATTAAGCGGGAAAACAAACTAGCCGGGGACGGATTAAGCGGGAACTACTGTGATTTCTTTGCTGGTGTAAATGGCCTTGCTGCCCTTCAACATTCTAAAGCTAAACTATTTACTTGAGAACTATGTTGCAATAAATAGACAAATATATATAAAACTTTCTTAGTTAGTCTATCAGAAGTTTCCTTAGTTCCCATATCTTTCAAAGTCTATATGTTTCTCTCTCTCTCTCTCTCTCTTGAAAAAATGCGTCTGTCGCTTTCTGAAGTTTTCCCGCGCTCTATTTATTCTCTTGCCATTATTTCTCATATTTTCTTTTTACAGTCGAAGCTCATTAAGAGGTTAATTTTTAACCCCGTCATCCTATCAGGAAATCGAACCATTTTAACACCTTCGTTTTCTTTAAAAACATCACCAAGTCTTTGCTTATTGCTTTGATTAGCTCGTCCCTCGCATCCCACCTCCTTACAACCGGCATCAACATACATTTATAAAAATTCCAAAACGTCATGATCAGCTTTTGTAGCGTACATTTTTTTTACATTTTTCTTATAAATATTTTTCAACTCATTGATTGTGATCGACTTGCCCCAATCCGTGGCTTATTTTAAACCACGTTTTCTCTTACTCATCAATATAAATCATCATCATCATCATCGGCACCATCACAATGAACATCACAATGATCATCATGATCTTTTCATAATACAAGCTCCAGCAGACGTTTTGGCGCGTCGGCTCTGGCTGCTTTGGCTTTGATCTCTATAGCAAGTTATGATCACGTCTGCTACGACTGCTGCTTCCTCTACTTGCTGCTCAGCTTCTTCCACTTCTGCCACTTCTTCATTTTATTCTTTCACAATCAGTGGAGTGCGCTTTCCATGGGCTAACGTACAGCAAGTTTGATGGTTGCACCATATTAGCTGGCACAGCTGGGTAGCTTTACGTTGTGCGCCTTATTTTTTTCAGAGGCTGGATTATTAGTTCGAATTTTGATTTTATTTTGTTGTTTGTAACTTTTAAATTATGCACTTTGAAGAAGAAGAAGAAGCAAGACGATAGCATTTGAACTTAGGTTACGATCATTAAAGTAGTACCCGATATAAGCCGTAAACATTTTTAATTTGTAGCATTTTGATTACGATCTACATGTTGAGAGAGATAATTCTTTTATATAGAAGTGTTTTTTTTAATTCCAAGCTGATCTTCAGTGTTTTGTTTATGGTGATCATGCTGATCCTACAGGTGTTGTAGCCTGTCATATTTTTTGATCTGACCTTAGTTGTCTACTTTTACTCATCTCTTTGCATTATTATTATTCCAACTGTGCCCCAATAATATGCAACATACATACATACAAAAAATAGATTAGAAATAAATCTTCACTGATCTGAAATTGCTCTCTTCCAAACAATTGCATCAATATTACGCAGCCCACAAAATGTATTTAAATTGGCATACATAATTTGCATATTTTGTTTGTATTACATTAGTCCTGGCATCACAAAAGATCGTGCGAATTGATCTTGTCAGGGGACCACTTTAAATCTTATCCGATCCCACGATCAACAATAGACAAATGATCTTTACAACAATTGCTGCAAGAATGAGCTCTTCTACTGATCTAGATCAGTTGAGTTTCATTTACATGCTGTTGCCAGAGCTCGCCCTGCTTGATCGTGTGGCTCACTCACATCTTTGTTTGCCTCTTTTTCGGCTAGTTGAGTTTTGGGTTTTCTTTTCACTGTTATTTACTCATTTGGAATTATTTTAATGAGATCAAGTTTTTTTTTGTTTTCTATGCTACAGATGATCATGGCTGATCTTTTTGAGGGGCTTTGCTAAGAATTCCCACACACATAGCAATCTATGTGATCTACAAAATATTGCCAGATCGTGCTATTCTTTTCTCTACGCTCTTCATGCAAGACTATGCTAATAGCTGCTCGCTGTTGACATCTTTACAGCTAATGATTATGTCAGTTTAAGTTTGAGTTACGCTCAATTAATTTTTATTTTATTGTTAACTCAATAGAGTTGCTTTGTTGTTTGCCGCCGTATCTGGAAAGCTTGTAGATCAATTTTATTTGCTGATAATCCGTAATTAACTAATTTCTTTATCTCTTTTTCTTCCAGGACAAGGACGCCTTAATCAACTTGGTGGCGTTTTCATCAATGGTCGCCCTTTGCCCAACCACATCCGTCGTCAAATTGTCGAAATGGCTGCCGCAGGCGTGCGACCTTGTGTCATCTCCCGTCAATTGCGTGTTTCTCATGGTTGTGTCTCCAAGATTTTGAATCGATATCAGGAGACTGGATCCATACGACCTGGCGTCATAGGCGGTAGCAAACCACGTGTTGCCACCCCAGACATTGAATCCAAAATTGAGGAGTTCAAACAACAGCATCCGGGCATCTTCAGCTGGGAGATACGCGCCAAACTTATTGAGAGCGGCATGTGTGACAAGAATTCCGCCCCATCAGTAAGCTCTATAAGTCGTCTGCTACGCGGTGGTTCACGTTCTGATGGTCCTAATGGCCATTCAATCAATGGCATCCTGGGTTCCATGTCTTCGGGCTCTGGCGATGATAGTGAAGATGAGAGCGAGCCAGGAGTGCAGCTGAAGCGCAAGCAACGCCGTTCACGCACCACTTTTTCCAACGATCAGATCGATGAGTTGGAGCGTATTTTTGGACGCACTCAATACCCGGATGTTTACACACGCGAAGAACTGGCTCAGTCCACGGGCCTTACTGAGGCACGCGTGCAGGTTTGGTTCTCGAACCGTCGTGCACGCTTGCGCAAACAACTTAATACCCAGCAGGTTCCTAGTTTTGGTGGAGCTTCAGGCGGCTTTGCTGCTGCAGCACAGTATTCAACGGCAGCCTCACATCATCATATGGCTAGTCACAATATGGGTCTCTACAGTGCGGCTGCTCAGGGCTGGTCAGCAATTGCTGGCGCTACGACACATCAAGCCGCTGTCGTAAACGCCGCCACTGGCGCCAACTTTGAGCAGAATCATACCTATGCTCATTCCAGTGGCTCTGCCGCATCCATGTCACCATCTAGTGCTAGCAGCTCCGCTTCACTAAGTCCTGCACATAATAATGGTGCCAACAGCAACAACAACAATGGCGCAACGGCTGGTTCAAATTCAAACAATTCTGCTGCCGCTATGCAGAACTACAATAATGCAAATTATGGCATGTCTGCCACCTCATCAGCTGCCGACAACAACAACACATATCCCACTTCGACCACCTACACCATGCCCAGTGCCAGCTCATTTACCGCCGCTGCTACTTCCGCCGAACAATTGCGTTCTCAGTTTGCCTCGGCAGCCGCTGCCGGTTCGCATCATCATCATCCAGCTGTTTCCTCTTGGGATGGTTATAACTTTGCTGGTTCCTTTTTCCCACACAGTAACGGTAACCACATGAGTGGCTATCCTCATCATCATCATCATCATCATCAGGCAAGTTCTAATGAATCAAAAGTAGCGGTTGCGCCATCATATTCGTATTTTGGCTTCTAAGTTCTACGAGTAGCTAAAAGTAAGTGAAAGGGAGTGAAATTGATTAAATGGAATTCCATGCTGTTTTTCGTAACTCTCACAAAAGAAAAACTCAAGTTTTAGTATTGCTTTTTTAAAAATGTAAATTTTATTTATCATTAAAGCTATTCAAGCCATTCATATTTAGTGCTCTTGGTTCCAATTTTGATGTGAGTAGAAGACTGTTCTTTGCTGTAAAATGTTATTTGTGTAATATTTATGTTAAAAACTTTACTAATATAAATGATAATTTTACTTTTTATGTAGGTATATGGCATTAAAATCAAAATTTCAACATACAATAAAATATTAATTAAATTTATTCAAATATCTTTTATTTTTCACGGATGCATATTCTTCAGACTCCGAGCTACCGGCCAAAGCTCTAAGAAGTTATGTCTGTGAAATTTCAAGCTGTAAAGCTTTTTCAAGACCAATAACTTTGAATTTAAATCTGCTAGCTATCACCTTCACCATATTATTGTTTCGTCCCATTGTACGAATTTGAGCCCATTTGTACAAATTTATCGGTGGTGACAATGTAATGCTTAACTGTAAGCGGAATGTGACAAAATCTGATTTGTGTTGTTAAGACCGGTAGTTCCTTCTTGGACTGAAGACCAAATATTTTACTTTAAATTTAACAGCTCTGCGAAAAAAAATTTGTTCTACAATAGGTTAAGAACCCATATTTGGCTTAAAATTTAGCTGCAAATATTGTGCTTAACCCTCCGATTGCTGACAAGTTTCTAGTACGTCGTTGTCTGACAAGGTCCCCAGGGACCTTCTTTATGAATATGGTCCTAACGGTATCATTACAATTTTTTGTGCTCATATGTTTGGTGTAAGGTTGTAGAATGTGTAAGGTTATATCTGTGATAACAAGGAATAATAACTAAACTCAGAATATCGCAAAAAAGCGATATGGAATTTACTTTATTGCCAATTTTTTGAAGTATGCAGATATCCATTTTTTGTCCAGAACTGATCATCGCTTATGTCTGCACATATTTTTTTATAACGGTTCATATATTTAAAAAAAAATGGGTCGTTGTTCGTGCAGGTAAAATATCGTTTTTTACGATACTTTGAGTTTAGTCGTTATTCCTTGTGACCACAGACATATTTATTCAGATGAAATAGAGAAATAATCCAGCACTTTTGTAAATATAAAAATTGATTTTGGTTTGTTCGGATGCTAAAACTTCAAAACTAATCGACGAAATTGGATACTTTCTTCTGCAAGTTTGTTCGCAATTGCAACGCGAAGGTTTAGGAGAAAAAATTAAAAAATTCTCAACTGGTGGCGCTGTAATTGTACATTTCGTTTTTCTTTTTTAGCTATTAGAGGTCGTATAGTCTCAGAATTCGGTATTCGACCATAATTTACACGTGCCGTTAAAAACGTTAACTGATAAACTTTTATAGGCGTTAGTAAAAGGGGCGTGAAGCCTCCTATATAACCGTAATCAGAGAAATTTAATAGCTTTTGATTTACGGAATTCAGTATTCGACCAGAATTTGCACATGCAGTTTCAGTGATAAAATTTTATGGGAGTTTGGCAACGGGGGCGTGGCAGCAACACGCCGGGTTTCAGCTAGTTTAGCTTTAAAAACCAATAAATAACAAGAATATTACAGGTCCCTGTGAACCTTGTAGAGCAAAAACGTCAAAAGCGACTTCAACACAGCCATTTTAATGAAAATTTTTACGTGATTGTATCGTATCTAGTTTCATTAGCTTCTATGCAACAATTTTGAGAAGTCAGGAAGGCTGCGGCTTTTGGGTCAAATCATATTGAAATGCTTCATCGTTGAAAACTGCATAGGTACCAGAGGATCTTCTCAGGCATCGGTGGGTTAATTATTTATTCAAATTAATTGCTAAAAGTAATTGAAATTATTGAGAAAAAGTCGATGTCGAGTCTGCCGCAGAATAAGCATCAAAAAGGCCGCGAAAACTGGAATCAGTGGAAAATTGAAGCAGAGGCATATCTGAAATGGATGATCTGTGGAAATGTGTAATGGATACAGATGCAGACCAGAAGGAAAACGTAGCGGCTAGATCAAAGCTGCTGTTGTCTGTGGACCCAATGCCGTACGTTCATATTCAGGGTGCAGTAATAGCAAAATTTATGTGAACAAATCTTCAGAAATCCTTCGAAGCTTCCGGTCTCTCTCGAAAAGTAAGTTTTTTAAGATAGCTGATTACAACTCGAATTAAAGATTGCGAATCGATGGAAGAATTTGAGAACGTTCTACAATGCAAGATATATACTTTGGAATGAGAGCAATTAAAACAGGTCCTTACAAATCCGCCAATTGTGCTTAAAATGTGTGCTTCTTCGCTGGCTTTTACGCAACCTTTTTAACATCTCCTACAGAACAGGAGTATTTCCATCTTGTTGGAAGGTTGCAAATGTCCAGCCGGTACCTAAAAATGGCGATGCTATGAACCCTGCAAACTACCCATTGCGATGTGTTGTACGCTTTCAAAAGTTATGGACAGCGTAATTAACTTCAACATTTTTAACTATCTGGAGCACAACCAACTGCTCAGTGTCCGTCAATATGGTTTCCATAGGGCTACCTCTACTTGTGATCTGATGACATTCTTAACCGAAGAATGAAATAAATGCTTTCACTTTTCCGGAGAGAATAGGTTTGTTATTCTAGATATTTCAAAAGCGTTTGACCGAGTGTGGCATAAAGCGCTCGTGTTAAAACTTGTTGCGCATGTTTTTAACATGAAAGCCACTATGTTTTTAACGTTGACCCCTGCCGCAAAGGCTTAATTCAACGGTGCTCCAAAGCTTGGGACAAATATGAAGCGTCGGCCAACGCCCCTTCGGAATTCAAAAGATCCACTTAGAAAGGTTCCCCTAATAACATTCATGACCGTGGCACTTTCAGCTACTAGAATTTAAGCATGACTAGGTTATTTTAATAACCTTGGGTTATCTCAGTATCAATACCAATAATACAACCCTTAGGCTGCCCGCAGAGTAAGCGCCGAAGCAAGCAGGCAGGCAGGCAGGCCCAGCCTTGTATTTTTGACCGCTCATAATCATCGTGATCCAAGGTCATTACTCTTTTCACACGAAAAACTAAGGCGGTTACATTAGGCCTGTCACTAATGTAATCAGGTTCTTCAATTTTAGTGGAAACAACTCAAACTATTTAGGTTTCCTCGTCGCCTGTTCTCAAATTCCAAAGGTTACAGTATATTGATCCGGTAATTGCTTACCTTCCTACCATTTACTGTTTGAAATTAGCGAGATTCAATCTACCATCATTCTCTTAGTAATTTAAGGGAATCACCAACCCGAGTTCAACTTAAGTGTAACTCACACCGACCTTCCTGGCCTAACTACAGCCAGAGCGAATTTAAAACCCCGAGGGCCATGCCCAACGAGACAGTCAATACCTGGGCTAAAGGCTCCACCTGACAAGGCTCTGCAACATCCCGTCTTACAGACCAAAAGTTCTTAGAACATTTATATATGTCTGTGACACCTTCAGCCACTAGAATTGTACATGACTAGGTTAAAAAATAACCATTGGTTTCCCAGTAAAATGCTGGGTAAGCCACAATCCTACTTATGCAAATTCGTTAGCCTAATTAAGACTTAATAAAAAGCCTCTTTCGGAAAAAAAGGTAGCATGAGGCGTTGTATACCAATTGGCTTATGCTACGGTCGAAAGATTAAATGTTTCTTACATAAAACCTTCAAGATAAAGTCTGCAGAATAACGATAGATCAGGTTTCCTCATCATTGATGGATGACTGTCCCCGCTCTTCAAGTTATGTTAGATTGATCGTCCATCGAAAGCATATTACAATGACGGTGTTATGATAACTTAATATCAAAACCATGCTTTCTCCAAGAATTTAGCGCCAACAACCAAGGCTCAAGGTAAACCTTTTTCTTTTACAGTTATCAGATGAACATTCAAGAGCCGTGCCTCAAGAATGACCTCATTATGAGATCAGTTCACGGGCCGTGCCCCATGAACCGCCCACCTAATAACAAACGCTCACCCTTCTATTCCTGGCTTGGGACAGGCAGATTCCCCTAAGGTCCTCTGGCGGGTTTCGGGTCCTCAAGGACAGAAAGCCACTATGTTTTTAACGTTGACCCCTGCCGCGAAGGCTTAATTCAACGGTGCTCCAATGCTTGAGACCAATATGAAGCGTCGGTCAACGCCCCTTCGGAATTCAAGAAGGACCACTTTTGAAAGGTTCCTCTAATCACATGCCACAGAACCCCAGCACTGATGTCAAAAAGACACTATACATGACCGTGACTCATTGAGCCACTCAAATTAAAACATGACTTGGTTATTTTAATAACCATGGGTTATCTCAGTATACTATACCAATAATACAACCCATTCTTTGATCCGCACAAAATCATCCCATTCATATCAAAGGTCATCACTCTCTGACACGAAAAATTAAGGCGGCAAATAGGCCTGTCACTCATGCAATCAGGTTCCTTAATCTCCATGGTCACAACTTAGACTATTTAGGTTTCCCCGTCGCCTGTACTCAAATTCCAAAGGTAACAGTATATTGATCCGGTAGTTGCTTACCTTCCTAACATTTACTGTTTGAAATTGGCGAGATTCAATCTACCATCATTCTCTTAGTAATTTAAGGAAATCACCAAACCGAGTTCAACTTAAGTGTAACTCACACCGGCCTTTCTGGCCTAACCAAAGTCAGAGCGCATTAAAACCCCACGTGGGCCTAACCCATACGACAGTCAATACCTGGGCAAAAGGCTCCACCTGATAAGGCTCTTCAACATCCTGTCTACAGACCAAAAGTTCTTAGAACATTTATATCTGACTGTGACACCTTCAGCCACTCGAATTGTGCTTGGCTAGGTTAAAAAATAACCATAGGTTTCTCAGTAAAACCGGGTAAACCTCAATTCTACTTATGCAACGTCGTTATCCTAAATTAAGACTTAATAAAAAGCCTTAACAGAAAACTAAGAAGCATGAGCCGTTGTATACAAATTTGCTTATACAACGGTCCGAAGGTTAAATGTTTCCTACATAATAACCTTTATTCTAAGATTGGTCTGCAGAACAACGATAGATCAGGTCTCCTCATCATTGATGGATGACTGTCCCCGCTCTTCAAGTTATGTTGGATTGATCGTCCATCGAAAGCATATTACAACAACGGTGTTATGATAACTTAATATCAAAACAATGCTTTCTCCAAGAATTTGGCAGCAACATCCAAGGCTCTAGGTAAACCTTTTTCTTTTACAGTTATCAGACGAACATTCAGGAGCCGTGCCTCCAGAAAGAACTCATTATGAGATCAGTTCATGGGCCGTGCCCCATGAACTGCCCATCCAATAACAAACCCTCACCCTTCCATTCCTGGCTTGGGACAGGCAGATTCCCCAAAGGTCCTCTGGCGGGTTTGGGTCCTCAAGGACAGAACGATTCGAGTCGTAGTTGACGGTATTTCGTCCAAAAAGCACGCCATAAACGCAGGAGTACCACAGGGTTCAGTGTCCTATCGCCAACCTTGTTTCTGGTTTTTATCAACGACCTTCTGTCATTGACGCATAACTCGATACATTCATATGCGGACAACAGCGGCATTTGTCATTCATATTAATTAAAAAAACGCCTAAGCTCTATGGAGATTGAGAAAAAGAGACAAACTAAGAATGACACACTCCTTAATGATCTACAAAAAATCTCCGAGTGGGGTCTTGCTAATAGAGTAGAGTTCAATGCAAGCAAGACCCAGTGCTGTCTGTTAACCCACAAGCGGATAAATTGCCCCTTAGCTCCACTGAATATGAATGGTGTGGATCTTGTGGAATCAGCCGCTCTGGGCATATCTATCCAATCTGATCTGCGTTGGAATGATCATATTTTCGATGTGTCGAAAGAAGCAGGCAAGACCCTAGGTCTTTTAAAACGGTGAAAAAATATTTTTTACATCAGCTGATCTTCGCATGATCTGCACCTAATATATTAAGCCGAAAATGAAGTACAATTCGCACATTTGGGCAGGTGCTTCAAGATCTTATTTGGAGCTTCTGGATAAAATTCAACGTCGTGCGATATATTTGATTGGGGATGAAAGCATTTCATCTAGCATACCATTTATCAATGCTAGGAGATTCACCAGGTGATGTTGATATACATACAGATTAAACTCAATAAGTATAAAATAGATGAGGTAGCATTTTGTGATGTTTTGTGTTTACTTGACGCTCATACAAATTTGTTATTAATGTCGAAAATTGTCAAACTAGATTTGTTGCCTTTAATTTTTTGCGATGTTAGGCTATAAGTTCAGATATCGAAGTTATTGCTACTGGAAGTATAGTTGATGGTATGTTCAAGTAAAATCATGCAGAAGAGCCGATTTATGCGGCGAAATAAGCAGAAAACTTAGAAACTTGGCATATGAGGCTTGGACATCCTTGGAAGGATTTTGACCTAGCTTCTATTGATCAATTGTGTTGTGCGTGTTATTAAATGTTTGATTACAAATGACCGAGAACTGGACCTACGTGTTTTATGCCGACTCCGAACGTTTGCCATTGTCTGCAGAGAGGTGACGACCGAACAGAAAAATAAATTCAATTGAAAAATTTTCTGTTTGAGCTGGAATTGAACCCAGGCTACCGCGGTCCTTTAGATTAGGGGCCACGCACTCTACCCATTAGGCTACGGACGCCACTAGTGGGGAAAACGGAAAGAAGTTATCTAAAAATAATTTTTTAAGAGGCTTTAAAAATTTTTGCATTAAGAAGAATGACTGTGTTACTTATCTCAAAGGAAAGATTTCTCGTTTACCATTTAAAGATATCAGTACAAAAGGCTAAGCATGTTTCGGAGATAGTTCATTCTCATTTCTGTGGACCGATGCAAGAGCCGTTGTTCAGTAGTTCACGCTTAATGTTGGTATTTGTTGATTATCTTTCAAGATTAGTTTTGCATTATTTCATTGAGACGACCAGTTGCTTTTAAGTGTTCAAGAACTTTGCTGAAAACCAGTGTGGACGACGAATACAAATTTTAAGCATAGAAAATGGCACTAAGTTTTGCAATATAAAAATGGCGGAAATAACTCAAAAATCAGGAATAATACATCAAAAAACTGAACCATACACGCCAAAACAAAATTGCTTGGCCGAAAGAATGAACAGGACTTTGATCGAGAAGGCTCGATTTAATAAAATCTAAGAAAACCGTTTTGCGCAGAAGCAGTTAATACGGCACTTTATCTTGTTAATAGATTAACGTGGAAAGGATTGAAAAATCAAACACTTGAAGAGGTATGGTCAGGAAGAAAACCAACATTGATACAGCTGAAAGTATTAAGTCACAAGGCAGTTGTTCATGTACCTAAAACAAAACGGACGAAGCTAAATTCTAAAGGTACTGCAATGGTGTTTATTGGATACTGTACAGAGTCAAAGGTGTACAGATTTCTGAGCCCAATTACCGTTTACTATCAGTTTTTCTAGAAACTAAATTTTTCGATGTAAAAGTGGTGAACATCATGATGGAGTATTTTATAAATGTCCTGACGAAGAAAAGATTTCTGCAAGCGATAAAACTACAGAAAGTCCAATTATAATAGGGCATGATGTGGATTCGGATGATCTGATTTTCTCCGACTACAAGGAATCAGAAGGGGCAATTTCTGTTTCGGGTGAAAACTCTCATTCGGTTCCTGAATGTGTGGAGCTAAGAATATCTTCAAGGATTAAGAAACCGGTGAAACTCTTTGCAGGTCTTGGAATTGAAAATTTGTTGGAAGAACCGATATCGTTTGATGAAGCATTAAATAGCCCACAAGTTGAGTTGTGGAAAAAAGCTATGGAGGAAGATTTTCAGTCTCTTGTTGAGAGCAAAACTTGAATACCCTGCGAAATAGTGTTTAAAAAAAAAAAAAATAACTCCGAAGGTAGAACAAACACACTGAAAGCACGGCCTTTTGCAGCGTAAAGAAATTGACTACGAGTAAACGGCTTTCTTTTAGCTTTGGCTGCCAAATATAATCTGGACATCAGCCTGATGTAGTTACGTAGTTACGTAGTAAACGTAGTTACAGCGTTTCTATAAAGTGAGTTGCAAAAAGGAATTTACATGCAGTATCCTGAAGGGTTCAGCGGAGATCCAAGCAAAGTTTGTAAACTTAAAAAGTCGTTGTACGGGTTCCAGCAAGCGAGTCAATGCTAGAATCAGAAGCAAAACAGCACTTTGAAAGTTTTCGGAATGCTGCAATCCAAAACAGATCCTTGTATATATTTCTATGTAGAAGGGAAAATTAAAACTCTGATCTATACTTTGAGTTTAACTACTTTGTAAAAATTAATTTACTCTACATTTCTTTTCAATGTTAAGACAGCAGTTTGACTTCATTTGTCTATGCAGTTACATCATGATTTTTTATAGCAAGTTTTGCAGTGAATTTTTTTTTATATTTTATTTCTTAATTCAAAAATATATAATTTCTTTTATTTTTTTTTAGAATTATATTTGAGCTTATTGCCAAACAAATCTATGATAAATTTTTATTTTTGAACCAGAACAATGTTAACAATGTTTATTTAAAATAGCTTTGGATTTATTTATAGTTAATTCATACATGCTAAAGAAAAAGGTTATAAGTCCGTTCATTAAATTGCATAAATTATTGTGAAAATAATTTGTTGTGTCATTCGATGTGTTCGTTTTCATTGTGTTTTTGACTTAGAGAGGATTTTCCTTCAATGTTGTTTCTGTTCTTTCTTATCTTATACGTCATAAGCACAATAACTACTCCCATCATCGCTTACTGAGTAAGGCAGATGTCATCAATGTTTAAGCGGCTACATCCGAACAAAATTAGTTGAGAATTGTGTAAAGGCGTTGCAGGCCTCGCAGCTACATTGTATTTAAAAATTAATTGGATACGTCGCAACAGAACGAGGTGCAAAAGAATAATGTTTTTTCGGTTATATTTTTGCTTGAGAACTTCTGAGGCAGTGAAATGGTAAGTATTGTTGTTGAGCGAAATTTCACAAAACACTGAATGTTTTGCTGAGTTCGAAAGATTTGAAGAGAAAGGGAGTGTTTTTCGACTGAAGTTTGGAAACTTGGGTTTGATTTTATTGTGTGTTCAAATTTCTTATTCTAATCAAGGAAATTACAATCGAAGAGCTAAATTCCAATATACGCGCTATATGCGTAGTATGTGCTAACTATTACATAAGAATGTGAAAAAAACTTTCCTATATTAGAACAAAATAATGCTATGCATAACATTATCAATCAAGCAAAAGCTGTTTATCGAGCATCGTGTGTGCTTAACCATAGGTATCGTTGAGTTTCTGCCATTTGCTCTCTCTGCTTAAGCTTAGTATGCTGTAGGAACGAAAAAAAATGTCCATAAAAAAATAGATTGAGATTTTTGACAACGAAAAGGCAGCGAAATTTTTTTTTGCCAGCTAGTACGCTGTAGGAGCGAAAATAATTGCTATGTTGCCAAATTTCCATTTGTGAGTGGAGAATTGAAATGTCAAAATTTCGCTGTCGATTGTATGCCTGTACATTTAATTGGCGAGGAAATTTGCCATTCAGCAATAAAAAATAAGCAGTAAGTATGTCCCAAAAATTTTTGTTCCTACAGCATACTAAGCTTTAAGCTTTCTTATCTAAGCTGAACCTGTAAAAGCATCCGCTTGTGCAATAAGAAGCCTTTTACGATAAATAGTTGTAACTTGTTTGTTTTATAGTCGATAACAATAAATGTCACGACAAAATTGGTTAAAATTGGTCATACAAATTTTTATTTTATTTTTTATTTTTATTTAAAAAACTTGTTGACTTATAAGAATATTCATTTGCATGCCGAATTAACATTGGATATAACAACATTTAAGACACGAAATGCAAATTAGTGTTGCATAATGCTATCAGTAACAATTTAAGTAAAAAAAGACTAAAATTTAAATTTAAAAATTTAAACAGTGAATAATTATTCCTTAAAAAGTAATTAGAGTGTAAGAAAAGAACAAGTAAGAGTAAGGAGAGAAATTTGAAGTTAAGAAAAGTGTTTGAAAATTAAATGCTTAAAGTTAATTTTATTAGAAACGCTTTTAATACTATTAGGTAATGAATTCCACGACCTAATGACACTGACGAAAAACAATCTACTGGAGTTAAGGAAATTGTATCTAGGGATAATGAGGTTCATATTTCTACTTGACCTGCAAAACTTCAACTTATCAAAAAGATATGTAGGACTACGTGTATAGATAATTCGGTGTAGGAATATGCAATTTCTAGCTTCAAGGTAACTAGGTAAGTCACGACCAAGTAATTTTTTACAATAGACAGAGATATGATCAAACTTTCTAAAACCGTATACATAGCGAGCTGCATTATTAAAAGCTACCAGGAGCTTATGTAGGGACCGAGAGTCAAGTTTGCAGTATATACGACCTCAGAGTATGTTATGATCGGCATAATTAACTGCAATACAAATTTTCTTTTTGTTTCAACTGGCACAAAACCGGATGTCATTCGGAGATTACGTAGAAGATAATATACTTTTTTTACGCATGAGTTAATGTGATCATCGCAGGCAAGAAGTATAGCTTTGTAGTATAGCTAAGTTTTTAACCCGTTTGGGACTGGTCAAAAATCCCATTATGGAACAGCTGCGTGACATTATCAAGAGAACCATTGAGTTTCGGGAGAAAAATAAAGTTACCCGGAAAGATCTACTACAGCTACTCATACAATTGCGTAATACGGGAAAAATTAGCGAAGATGATGACAAACTCTGGGATATAGAAACTGCAGCAGGTTGGTTTATTTTCCCGTATTTCTCATGAATATAGTATTAAAATGTTTAAATATTCTTTATAGAGGGTCTCAAATCAATGTCTATCGACTTGATTGCGGCTCAAGCCTTTCTTTTCTACGTAGCAGGCTCAGAAACAACTGCAGCTACGTCCGCTTTTATGACCTATGAGCTGACAATGTATCCAGAGTTACTAAAGAAAGCCCAAGATGAAGTGACTGAGATGCTGAAGAAGCATAATATAAGGCCGGACGAAAAACTTACATACGATGCTTTGCAGGATATGAAATTTCTCGATTTGTGTATAATGGGTATGAAAAAAAATTGATGTGCGGTAGCTTTTTATCTCTATTATTAAAAATTATCTCTAGAAACCACGCGAAAATATCCCGGTCTACCATTTCTGAATCGTGAGTGCACCAAAGATTATCCAGTGCCAGGCACTTCGTATACCATAGAAAATGGTACGCCCATTATAATATCACTTTTCGGCATGCATCGGGATCCAGAGCACTTCCCCGATCCTTCGCGCTATGATCCCGAACGTTTTCTAGAGGAAAATCGCAATTACAATCCTACTGCTTTTATGCCATTCGGAGAAGGTCCTCGACATTGCATAGGTAGAAATCCGGTTTTTTTTAAAGTAAAATAAATACTAGATATTATTTTACATTGCAGCACAACGCATGGGTAAAACTGATGTCAAGGTTGCTTTGGTCAAGCTTCTGTCAAATTTTGACATAGAGCCAATAGAACATCATGAAATAGAATTTGAATTTGATGTTGACCCAGCATTTCTAAAAGTAAAGGGTGGACTTCATGTGAAATTGTCGAAAAAGAAAAATGTCTAATTTTGATCTCAATTTTTTAATTTTTTTATGTAGTTATAGTAAAAAGTTGGATGTGTTGATATACGTTTGATAAAAAAAAAGTATTTTTACTAATATAATAAAGAGAGAAAAATTTGTTTGCATTTATACTTAGCCTTGTTTGCATTTAATCAAAAGCCTACTTAAAACTTCACAAAACATTTTGTCTATTATACACGGGTACCCTACAATAAGCATTTTAGTTTATAATAATATTTTTGTTTTCAACGTCATTGTTAAATTAGATTTTCTTTGGTTTAACCATTTCTTTTAGCTGTCAAAGAAATAGTACAATTTTAAAAAACGACGTATTTGTATAAAACCTTCCAGAAGCTATTGGTTAATTAATCTATTTTAATTCGATGGACATTTTTGTATTGTATTAATCCCCTTTTTGTACCTTATGTATTCGTTGATTCTGAATTTTATTGATTCTAACAGTCAATCGAAATTATATACAACTTTTGGAGATTTTTGATGAGGTGACATAATAGAATAAGCTTATATATAAATAGGCATAGGAAAAACAGTTCGGCACCATTTTCTCCCATGTTTCTCAACCAATTTGGATAATTTTTTTTTATATTAAATGAATAAAATTAGGGAGAAGGAGTGCACCAAATACTTTTTGTTACCTTTGACCTGAAATATGAGCGTTCAAAAAAGGATTTCTTAAATAAAAGCTAAGCTATAAGAGATGGAAGAACACGGTGTAAGAGGAAATTTTAGACATAGTGTAGGTCGAAGGTCACAGTGAAAAGGTCGAATTTCGACCACTGGCGAATTCTAGTATCATTAAATGTAAAAGAACAAAAATCTAGTCGTTTCACTTCCCATACAACTTCAATTATTAAATGTCGATATTTTGATAATTGTTAAAGCTACAGTCATTTAATAAGAAGTACAGATATTTTATATAAGATTAAATAACAAATCCATAAATAAAAAAGAACGGAAAGAGCAGAACTGGGTTGTAATGGTTCCTTTTTAATTTAATTCCACCCATACATCTCAATTCCTCAGGAATGTAATCGGAAAAACTTTTCAATTACATTACAGAAATTGTAATTGGAAATTGGGCATCTCAATTTCTCCAGAATGGAATTGCAAAAAAATCGTCATTTCTATTACAATTCCTGTTGATAATTGATAATTAAACACCTCAATTGCTCGGAATGGAATTGAAAAAAATTGTCAAATCCAAAACAGGAATTAAAATGGGTAATTAACCACTTCAATTCCTCAGGAATGGAATTGAAAAAAATTGTAAATTCCATTACGGAAATTGTAATTGGTAATTGAAAACCAAGATTCAGTTTAACGGTATTAAGTAACATTAGAGGCAAATCATCATGGTAATATGGAGTTTTAGATATAGGCAAAACAAATGATTTCGTGGGGTTCAACGTGAGCATATTCTCATCTGCCCATTTAGACACCAAAGCTAAGTCCTCGTTAACTCTAGCACATAGATCTTCAACCAGGCCAATTGGTCTGGATAAGTACAATTGGAGATCATCTGCATATGCATGCATAGTGACGTGTTAGCACTTGCTGAAAATATCATTTATGAACATTGTAAATAGTAATGGCCCAAGAACAGAGCTTTGAGGTTCTCCGCTAGTAGTGCTTTTTAGCATAGAAAAATGTTGGCCCACACGTACTCTTTGAGACCTACCTACTAGATAGTTCCTTAGCAAACGGACCGCAGATTTTGAAAATTGAAAATTTTGAGCTAGTTTTTTGCAGAGAATAGAGTGGCTGACGGTGTCGAATGCTTTGGAGAAATCCAGCAAGCAAAGCAATGTCAAGTCAGCATTATCGAAATGCACTCTTATATCATCCAGTATTTTGACCACAGCAGTGGAACAGCTGTGCGCAGGCCGAAAACCAGACTGGTGATGCGACATGAAGTTAAAAAGATTTAAATGATGGGATATCTGTTGCGCCATGAACGATTCACATATTTTAGACACCGAGGACAAGAGGCTTATTGGACGGAACTCGCATGGGTTGCAAGCATTGGGCTTTTTTGCTATAGGAATAATAGTCGCCACTTTCCAAATCTTAGGATAGCACGAGGTGGTAAAGCAGTGATTTATTATATGGGCGAGCGGACTAAGAACATGTGGTAAAATAAGCTTTATAAACCTAATGGAGATTCCATCTTCCCCAGATGCATTCGATTTTATTTTCTTTATACAGTTAGCTATATCCAATTCACTTACAGCATTCAACCGAAATGCGTTCGAGGACTCAGGATCAAAACTATTATTATTATCATCAGTTTGTTAAGTTTCAGTTGATGAAGAATTAGTGACAAAATAATCATTCAACTGATTGGGGTCTAGATCGCAAGCTACAGAGTTTTTGCTGCATATACCGATACCTTTTAAGTTTGCCAAAAACTGCTTGGAGGGTAGCGTAGGATTAAGTTTGGACATAAAATATTCTGATTTGGACCGCCTAACAGCGGATGTGGCATCATTCCTGGCTTTTTTGTGCTCATTCCAGTTCAAGGTAGTGGGGTTGCGCTTCCATTTACAATATGTTTTGCTACGGTTTTTGAGAGCTGCTTTAACAGACCGCGTCCGTGTCCAAACCATGGACAACTACTATTTATGACGTGACGCGTGCGCAAGGGAACGTGCATATTAAAAAGATTATTAATAATGTCAATGAAAAAATTTAACTTTTCATCCACTGATTGTAAAAACCAGCTATCTGACCAATTAATTAAAGCCAAATTATTATGCAAAGAGTTATTATCAATAGACTTACGTAAAAAGAGTTGCTGTTCCAGAGGTCGAAGTTCTGATATTTAATGTACAAAAAATTAGATCGTGATCGGATACAAAAGATATTTGATCAAAAAGCAAAACCAATGATGCGTCGGAGATAATAAAAATTTCAAGCAAGCTTGGAGGAGAGTTGTTTGCAAACCTAGTCGGCATGAGGGTGTTTACTACAGTGTGGAGATTATTTAATGTGGAGAAAATTTTAAAAAATCGGTTTTCTAATGTAAGAGATTAAAGGTCACATCCAAGGTCATTGATTTTTAAAAACAAATTATGGATCTTTATTAAGCCAACAACTTTTTATGAGGTAAATTTTTTGAAAAAAAATCTAAAATATACTAAATAACACTATTGTAGTATTAATAAATACTAAAATAAAAAAATAAGAATAGCTAAATAAACCACACAGGACGATATTTCGATATTCAAACAGGTTGAAAATCATTTTACAATTAATAACTTTTCTAATCCGCAAAAACTGCAACGTGGTCACAGAAGCACAAAATAAATCATTACCACAAAATCGCAAAGAACTCCAGAGATCCTTCTATTCATAGCAGCAAAATGACATTCACCCACCCATACCACACAAAGCCAAACCTGTCGCTCTCTCACACACAATTAGAGACAATTAAGACAATCGCCTATTGTTCGAGACACGTTTATCGAATATGGCCTGTGAGGCGGCTAAAGGAAAGAACCAGCCAACAACATATCGATAATACGAAAATAATTTCCCAAGCAGATTGATGTGGGCTCTTCGTTTATGGAAACAGGAAAGATGCGCAAAAAACCGAAAGACCACCAACGTGATTAGCTTTGATCTTGCCGCATTTTGAGATACGATGACAATCCATTGACAAAAATAGGAGTTATCCCGGACAATCGTAAGGAGAGTACTTCAAGATCACTTTCAGTCGAGAGATACTAGATAGACAGAGAGAATGAGTGCCTGAGCTACTCCTTCACAAAACAAGAAAAATTCTACTACTGAAGGACAATGAATAGCATCAAAAAGGATTCACAACAAAAGCTGTAGATGAACTAAGCATATCACCGAAACAGGTCACAGAATAGTCGCTCACAGTGATCGGTGCAATTATGTGCTCTCAGCGGGTGTCTTACTTGCCACCTAGGAGGAACGCTTTGAGATCAAACAACAAAAACATAGCAAGCAACAACTAACAGAACCAGAAACTATAGAAGAAGTGGTTTCTGTAGCCATGATCAGACAAAATAAAAACATCAATTACTAACTTTTACCGCAGTGCAGACACACGATACAAGATGCTCTAAGAGTATGTGTAGCTACGTTACACATACGACGAAACGGCAAGGATAACATTCTCACATAGCATGCGTGGCATGTAAATAAATGTCAACTGAGTCAGTAATTATTGATCGGTTCTTGCTTTTATTATCTTTGACACTATCTTCTCCCTTTCTTTCTCTCTGCGTCTTTCTTTAACGCGTCCACTTTTGTCTTTTTGTATCCACTTTTGACACTTTGTCGGTAGAGAACACAGACACAGTAGCTCCGCTGCTAGCTGAGCTATAGATTTGAACCACTTTGTTTGGCCCACCAACTTGGATATTTTTTAACTAATTTAATTTCTATCTATTGTCCTGCTTGTGTACAACTTGTGCGATCATTGGTATCTTGGAGTGCCGAATACTGATGGGCACAAGAGTGTTGATGGGTCGGCAGGGAATTCTCGACCTATATTCTTAAAATGATTTATTGTTTTTTAGAAGCTTGTCGTTCGACTCTCTTTTATTTTCCTTTATTTTTATTTTCTTGGTGGGAACATGCAAAATTTATCTTCAATATAAAGAGATCATTTCTTAAGGTTGCGCCGTGTGTGTATGGCTATGTGTTGTTTTTTTGTCATATGGGCAATGAATCACTTCCGTTTTCAAGTGAGGAAGCCATGATATGTGATCGATCAGCTCTTTACACATAGAGTAATTTTATGAATTTGTGAGGATTTTTTTTTTTGTGTTAGGTATTAGAAAGAATATATAGCCAAACTTTCATAAATCTTTTATTTTACACGCTAAAAATATTTGTATGTAAGAAATCTTAGAGTAGATAATGTAAAACAGTTTAACAGAGCCTGATGATCAAGCAGAAATCAGACAGATTGACACATACGCTGCAAATGATTAAAAAGAAAATGGCAAACAAATATAATTGAATGTGCAAACATATATCGTCGCATGAGAAAATAACTGTCGTATGTGAAAATTTTCACTTTTGAGATTATTGAGAAAAAGGGTCTATAATTCAAAATCTAGCAGTGCAATATTCTCCAGAATTGCAGGTCTATTTGCAGACATATTTCACAATAGATTACGAAATTTTTGTGGACTTACCGCTATTTATTTTGAACTTATAGCCCCTTTTTCTCAGTAATCTCAAAAGTGAAAATTTTCACGAACAACATTTATTTTCTCAAGCGACGATATGTGAGAGCAATTTGATAAGTACTTTAGGTAAGTGATAGATACTTTTTGACGCAAAAGTATTTTTTTCGACAAAAAAGTGTTTCATTTCTAAACATAGTCTCCTTTTAGATCGATAAATTTAGTCCAGCGTTTTTGAAACTTTTTATTCCTTCTAAATAGTAGATTTTATCAAGGTCCTCAAAGTAAGCATATGTTTCAATGATAAGAATCTTCATTTGACCCAAATCTCTTACTGTCGACTCATTTTTTCAGGTTTAGAAATAGGATAGAGTCGCAGTGTGCTAAATCTGGAGAATATGGTGGATGGTTTAGCAGTTCGTATCTCAATTTAGGAACTTTTGCAATGGCTACTGCAGACGTGTGCACTACTTATACGCATACTATAAACTATTTTTACTGATGTGTGATATAGCTTTTTGGCTGACTGATTGATCCTCTGATATATTAGACGCTTAATAAGGAAATATTATTAAATTGATAGTATGAGATCCAGCTGCAAGTTTACTACGATCATGTAGTTTTTAATCAAAATAAAATTTTTATATATAATTATATTTGGGGGAATTAATTTTGGATAGGTTACCACTCAAAATGTGGCCGCTGGTATTTCTTAAATAAAGGTTTAAACGTTTTCGGCAAACAATTTTTTGAAAATGGAATTTTTTAATTTATTATGGTTATAAAACTATAAAAGAATTTATAAAAAATGAATTCAAATCAATCCTGCTTTTAATACAGATTCTACAGAGCTTAAAACCCGGTCCACCTTCGTAACTTTAACTAACCAGAGTAACTTTAAACGCGTTTTTCTCGAGACATTTTTTTAGAAGGATAGAGGTATATGCAGCGCTGACTGTGCTCTCTTTCCATACTGCCATGTCTGTCAAATTTAGCTGTGTGGCGAATGGAAACAAAAGAAAATAAAGAAAAAGTTTTGCTTCGTTTTGACAATTCCGGCAGTATGCTCTCATCTGGTGCATATACCTGTATTCTTCTACCATGCTACTGCAAGCAAACTAATCGCAAAAATTTTAATATTTTTTTTTTAATCTGTTTGTATTCACATCTTTTACCAAAATTAGAATCTTTTGAAAATTTGTCTAGTTTTTACACACAACAATATGGTAAAAAATAACATACAGTGGCTCAAAACGAAAGTCGAGAAGGCATTTCTTAGCACATCCGCATTGGTTTCAGACAGGCCTGTAGCCAGATCAAGAAGACAGAGGGGGTAAGCATGAATCTTGGGGGGGGACATTTTTTTGTTTTTTAATTTAAATAAAAAAAACAATTTTTTTTTAAAGTGTGAAATGAATACATTACACATGTTTATTAAAAAACAGTTAATTTTATAATATTTACATGGATATGTAGATCTTTTTATACATGAGATTAATACATAAAAAATAATATAAAAATTAATTCAGGACTTTGTAATGAAATGAAGGTAAAAATACAAGGTTTATTTAAAGTGGCTAGAAATATAAGAAAGTGTAGCGAAATGGGCTAACATAGTATAAGAAATTTTTTAAGTAAAACAAATAAAAAAATTGAATTAGCCCGCATCCGTCGTTTGCATCAAATTGATGCAAATTTTTTACTCAGATTTATATATTAAGAACAAACATGCATGTTTTGATTTTGCTTCTTTAAATTTTTGCTAGAATTGAGATTTGCAGTTTTTTCTTATTTTAAAATTAATAAATATTCATCATATATAAAAAAAAATTTAAAAATGAAAAACATTTCAATGAATTATATATTCTCTTTGTGTCTGCATCAAATTGGTGCACAACGTGCTTTTCATTTCTAGAATGTTCCTATGGATGCGGGTTAAAAATTATTAAAATTTAAACCTTATTTTTTGGTAGCAAATATTGGCGACCCAGTAGAAATTTGAAATATTGTAACAATTTGTCTGAAATGTTTTGTAAAACGAATTTCATATACATATTCAAGTCATGAATAAGGTGAATGTGTATATTTTTTGTTATTTCAAACTAAACTAATTTTATAGCAAAAAAAAATATACCTACAAATATATTATAATTATTCATTTAAAGTTTTTCATTATCTAATTTGGCCAGGGGAGCAAAACGGTTGCAGTAGGGGGAATTGCCACCACCCTGGCTACAGGCCTTGTTTCAGAAATGAAAATTTAAGAAGAAACTTGGAGTACATATTTTTTTCAAAACGTTCTTTATTGGTGAGCAAAATTAAACAAAAACATAGTTGAAAAATTAGAACAAAACGGTAAAACAAAATTAAATCAAAACAAAGCTTTAAAAACGAGCTCACATTGAAAGTCGGGCAGATAAGGAATTCAATGCTAAAACTGAAAATTTAATATTTTGTTGCCAATCCTTTTTCTTATATGACTGCCTGAAGCCTTTTTAAAATGGGTGCAACCAAAATTTTAAAAATTGTAGCTCCAATCTGATGCCACTCTTCACTTATGATACTTTTTTTTAGGATAGGATCTTCAGTTGCCCATCTTTGATACTGCACTTAGGGTTCAAGTTCATCTCATAGATTTTCTATAACATTTTAATCTGGGCCTTGTGAGGTTGTTTTTATGACATTTGGACAAATACTTAGTACACAATTCTTTACCAAGAGTATGTTTCAGGTCATTGTCTTGGTAAAACTTAAAATTGCCTGCAATTCTTTATTTACTCGCACTTTCTTTTACTAGGGCCATGAGAATGTCAAGAACATATTTTTACCCATTATACCTTCAATAAAATTAATTCTTCAAACATCAGACGCAACCCCAAACCATGACTGATCCTCTACCATGCTTAATCGTATGTTTAGAATTTTTATTGCAAAATTCTTCATTCGGTTTTCGCTTTCCATCTGAACCGTATAAATTAAATAAACTCTCATCGGTAAACAAAAACTGCACCAAAAGTTTATTGTTTAAAAGTGCTAAGGATCCTAATGTTTTCTGATTTATTAACCTTGCTCCAGAATAGAAAGTCTTTGGTCATCTGCTCATGCACGAAATTGGGGCAATCTATTACATTTTTCTTTCTTATACAGTGCCTTTTTCGTGCTGCTCCTCAATTTAAACAACTTTTACTCAAAACTCTTCAAATTGTTTCTGAGTGTAAACTCTTTTTCAAATTGAGTTTTAACATGACATCTGGATTTTTCGCCATAACTCCCAAACTATACATCCTACAAGGACGATTTATGCTCCAAAATGTTCCTAATACATGTATACACAAGACTGCATTTTTAGAAAAAAATCTACGTCATTTTTGGTGATTTTCTAGTTTTTTTTTTGTTTTTTAGCCATAACTCCTTAACCATACATCATAAAAGGACGATTTATGAACCATAAGGTTCGTTAAGCTACTGCCCACAAGACTGCATCCTTGGAAGACTTTTAAAAATTACATTTCTTGTTCATTTATAATGTCCTTTTTTATGAACTTTTTCTTTTTTTTATTTTTTGCCATAAATTCCCCCTAAAATCCAAACTACATATCAAAAAAGGACGATTCATGCACTACAATTACCACAATGGCATTGTCCTTAAGGCGGGTTACTTCTTTGTCGAAATGCATTTTGCTCTATCTCTTGCAGTTGAGGAGTTGTAGAACACTTTTTGGAGTACAAGTATGCCAAAAACATCTGGATTTTTCGCCATAACTCCCAAACTATACATCCTACAAGGACGATTTATGCTCCAAAATGTACCTAATACATGTATACACAAGACTGCATTTTTAGAACAAATTTTTTGTTCAAGAATCTTAGTTTTCTACGTCATTTTTGGTGATTTTCTAGTTTTTTTTTTTTTTTGGTTTTTTAGCCATAACTCCCTAGCCATACATCATAAAAGGACGATTTATGCACCAAAATGTTCGTTAAGCTACTGTTTTTGTGCAAATAAATGTGGGCCTTTTATTATTTCTCTTAAAAAATACCTTTCATCCTTGGAGCTAAGTTTATTTTTAGCTACTGTACGTTCTTTATTGCATATTCTCTTATCTAGTATTTAATGCTTGATTATATCTCGCACTGTTGATTTACTTTTTAAGGCGATTTGTGAAATCTGTCGCTCGGATTTTCCTTTCAAATAATAATCTATCACTTTTCGAGAAATGTTTATTTTTTTAAGTTTTGCGTTTGACTGAAGTTATTCCAACAGTAGTAAAAAGTTGTTAGCAGGAATAACGGTTTAAGAACCACAATTTACATTTTTTTTACTTGCCCGACTTTCAATGTGAGCTCATTTTTATAAGATTGTTTCGATTTAAATTTGTTTCACCGTTATGTTCCAATTTTTTAATTATGTCTCTGTTTAATTTTGTTCATCACAAAATAACGTTTTGAAAAAAAATATATATTGCAATATTCTTCATACATTTTCATTTCTGAAATCAATGCAAAAGTGCTAAGAAATGCCTGCCCGACTTCCGTTGTGAGCCACTGTAGATATATTTATCGACTTTTTTCTACACTTCATAATTTTCCTAATTTTTCATATTTTCATTCCATTTTGGTAAGAGATGTGCAATCAAGGGTCTATTTTCGAATGCATTTCTATTTTATTTATTTATTTGATTTTGAATTTTACTGGCACAACAAGACTCAGGTAATCTAGTGAACAGTACCAGCAGAAAAAGGTATAATACACAATATTTTTATCTTAAAATTACATTGCATTATAAACTTATAAAAGAATAAACTATAAGCATTTAAAAAACAAAAAATTTAGAAACGACAATATTAACTTAAATTAATATAATATATTTTGTTTTTCTAATGATCTGGAACCGAGCTATGGTATGGACCAATTTTCAAATTTTTTTAAGCACTCCAACTTCAGTGCCATATTTATACATAAAAAATGCATGTTAAGAAAAAAATTAAATTTTTTTTACATACACTAATCATAAAAATTAACATGCAAATGAAAATTTTTGTATATGTATATAATAAACTTTTTTAGAAAACTTCTTAAAATTTGTATTGCTTGCTGTTAAAGATAGATTCGATTGAAAGAGTGATAGGACTTTTTCACATGGAGCAATTGAAAAGTAATGCAACTACAACACAGCAGCTTTAAAAGTTGCGAACGACTTCAGTTTGAAACTGAATTGCAACATTTTTTATCAAACTTATATAATATATAATAAACTTTTTTAGAAAGCTTCTTTAAGTATGGGTTGCCTGCTGTTGAAGATAGATTTGAATGAAAGAGAGTTTGGCCTTTTTCACAAGGGGCAATTAAAAAGTAATGCAACTACAGCGCAACAGCTTTTAAAGTTGCGAACCACTTCAGTTTTAAACTGAATTGCAACATTTACTTACTGTCTTGCAAGTCATGTAACAACGCAACATTAAAAAATTCATAACAATACAAATACAAATTTATTTGAAGCTCTTCTAAATAGAAATGAGTTCAAGCGAGAATAAACAAGGATGTTTCCCCACTTCCTGCACTAATTTTATATTTATTAAATGGTCACTCATTTTTGTCGCGCCCAAGGCACATCGCAAAAGTAACAAATCGCCGATTAAAAATTCAGCCAGCCGTGTTAGATTGAACTGGTCTCGAACGCGTTTCCAACTTGTTCAGCACAAGTTGCTTCGTGAGAAAGCTTAGGTATAAATACTTTGGTTAGCGACTTTTGTTGCAGTTGCATTACTTTTCAATTGCTTCATGTGTATAAGGCCTCATATTCCAAAAAAGTAGTTCTTCAAAAGACTTCTTGTGATTTCAACCCAAAATGAATGTATTTTAAATGTGAAATGTTCAAATTTTATACTCTTGGGCTTGAAATAGGGCCTATGATTGTTTTTCTGGACAGGAGAGTAAAGAAGGGATTTTTTTAAAATTTTTCTGTTTTTTTTTTTTTGTTTTTAACCTTAAATTTCTCAAAATTTTTGCTTTTAAAGATTTTGTAAATCTTATGGCGTTTCGTTACTCGAAAAATGCTACATTTTTCCTGCTCTTTTTTAATATTCTGACTTCTTGAGAAAAAATATGGACCTCTAAAATTGAATCGTGTTCTTTTCTCGAAAATGTGTACCTCACAAGTAAAAAAAATTCGGAATTATCAAAGATGACAGAAAGAGGGCAGAAAAAATGCAAAATATTTGCGAGAAACGAAAACGCCTTTAGTATGCAGTTTTAAGCAGCATTAAATCTTTCGTAAATTTAAGGACAAAAACACTCATTTATTTTTTTTTATCTTTTTTTTATCATCAAATCTTTAGTAAATTTAAGGACAAAAGCACTCATTTATCTATTTTTTATTGAAACTATGCTCGTTTAAAGTTTTGAAAAAGTTTATTTTCTCGGTCGATTTATTCGTATGAACAATGATTTTATAAAGAATAGTTATGAAGTCTGTGGTAGATGGCAGCCATTAGGAAAGTCAGTCCCGGGATCCCGAAAGCCGGTTTAAAGCCCATTTGAATCCCTTGATTTTCTTTCCAGCATCCCGGGATTTTCAAATAACAATTTTTTACAAATATTCATGTAAATGCAACCATTTCAATTTAAGTTGATATGAATATAGAATTAGAAAAACTTTTTATTGAGGCTGAAAAAGATTGTTAGGACGATAAGTGTAAATCAGAAGAATTTTAGAAGAATTGCAATACGTAAGCTATGTATTTAAAAATTGTCAGATATTCTGACTTAAGAAATAATTTTGTTTTGTGGTGAAGACAATCGTGATCGAAACTTACAAATTGCTTACGATTATGGTACAACTATTTCTACAACTAACATAGAATCAGAACGATGCTTCTCATCAGCGGGTTATATTTGTTATAATATCCGAACAAAACCCTCCAATAAAAAATAAAATGCGTTGATCAGCTTAATGATTACTTTAAAAATAATTAAAACAAAAAATTTAATTTCGAAACTTCTTTTCCAACCTTAATTTGCCTTAAACACAAAAAATTATGAAGACAATGTAAAAAAAAAGTGTAAAATTTATATTGTAATACCTTAAACTGATCTGTATTTTATTTTTTTTTAATTTTTTTGTTCTTTAACCCTTTCAATTTCTAGGCAAAACTAAGAACAAAATAATTCTTTTGAGGTAATATTCCTATCATATTCCTTCAAAGCTGAAAAAAACATACCTTTGATTTTAACCTAAGCTACTAACGTTTTGCAAGCTTGTACAAAGAAAGTATTACTTTGTTCCTATTCGGCACAACGTCTTTTTTTAATTCCTTAAAGGTTTTTCAATTCTTTGGATCTTTTTTTATTAAACCCTCTTAATATTTTTATCATTAAAGCCAAAAAAGATAAAAAAAACATAAGTCTGATTTTTGTTCGGTTAATATTTTCTTATAAAATAGGCCGAAAAAAAATTTTTTTGCTTTTCTTCGGCACAAAATCGAAAATCCAACTAACTTTTATGTCAAATATCTCTCTTAATTAATTTTTATTATGTTGGTTCATCTTTTTTTCATAGAACCAAACGATTTGATTTAAACAAGAGCTTTGCAAAATAAATACAAACAAAAATGACTTTCTGATGTGTCTAATATATTGGGCAAATCCACTGAAAGGGTGTAATTAATACAATTTGCTAGTCATTAATATTATTTACATTTTTTTTATGCTTATTAACAAGAAGGGTATTCACAATTTTGTGGTATCGTGGTGTTGTGGTTTCTTTGCCATAGTTGAAAACCACAATTATGAGCACCCTTTAAAATATAATTTGTGGTTGGGAACTTCCCACTATAGCTTTTTGTTACTATGCAAATGAATTATCTATCCAATTTGGTATTTTTTATTAATATATGGCATATATTAATAAAAGTTTAACTTGCATTTTGAGCTTCTGCCATATTTTAATTATAAAATAACTGGCAATCGATCAGTTGTTTATGGAACTTCAAAAACCACGTTCGTTAAACATATCATTGGGCTACTTAAAATTATCACACTTTCTGTTTTTAGAGATTTCATGTAAAACAACAAAAATTATAAAAACTGCTGTGTAAAGTGCAGTAGAGTTCACGCAACTCTGAATACCCTTAATGTGTTTTGTTTTGTTTTTGTTGCTTTATAAATGAATTAATTTCCATTTTTTAGTTTCAAGTAATAAATAATAAAAAAATGTATTAAAAACGTTTTGAATTATTTACTTCTTAAAGTTTTCAATCCCGAACTAGTTCCGGGATCGAGAAAAACTTCCGGGATTGGATTCCCTAGTAGCCATGTATCACGAGGAGAAAAGTTTTAGTTAAGCCAAAAACATTTAATTATGTCAATATTTTTATTAACTTTTATTTTTATATAAAACTTTGTTTTTCAGCCGTACTATCTACCTGTGCATATTTGATTTTACCTTTAACTAAAGAAGTCGAATAGATTTTAAAGCTGTAAGAGATACATAAAAATGAATGTAAGAGATGCTATGATCCTTAAGGATCGTGTTATTATGAACCGTGTTATTAATGAAATGTCAAGTTTCAAAAGTAAGAGATTTTATTTCTATTCTGGATATAAAAAATTGGATATTCTGAAAGTTATAGTTATTTATATTTTTTAATATTTTTTAAAATCATTGACAGCTTATGTAAATAAAAAAACAATTTTAAAGCAGAAATATGGCATCAATCAAAAATAAAGAGAAGCTTGTTGGAGAAACCATTTCTGCTTTACAGTCGTTTGATCTCCCAATAAAGCAAGAGGCTTTATCTCGACTACTTCAGTTGAAGGTAAAATAATGTACACACAGGTAGTTGAGTGCAGCTAAAAAAAATATTTAAAAAAGAATAAAAATTAGTAAAATTTTATAATTATTTTTGGCTTAAATTAAACTTTTTCTTCTCGTGATACATGGCTATCCTCAAACCAAAGACTTTATAGCTAGTATGTATTTATAAAATCTTGCAATAAGTTGCCAGCAATTACTGTAGTTAATTCCAGGGACCGCCAATAACGATAATCACTATCAATCAATCATTTAATAACAGTTATTTTTTTATCGATTATTTCTTTTTCGTTATTTTTTTTTCCATTTGATATAAAAGTTATTTCTTGGTCATTATTTTTTTCAATCAGAAATAAAAGTAATTTTTTTGACCGTTATTTTTTCGATGAGATATGACAATTTTTCTTTGACCGTTATTTTTTTCGATCCGAAATAAAAAATATTTTTTGATCAGAATCGTTTTTTCGAACAGAAGAAAAAATTATTGACTGAAAATCAATAAACTAACATATCCATTAGAGAAAATATGTTAAATTTCATATTGTAAGAGTGCTGAGAGCTTATTTTAATTTGAATATTAAAAAAAGTGGCAACAAAAATGATGAATGGCACAAAGTTTGAATTTTAAAAGTATAATAAATACTCAATAATACAAAATTTAATTAGTTCTTTTCAGTTTTCTGTTTTTTTGGTACTTTTTTGAAGGCAAAAATCTGTAACGTAACGTATATTATAGTTTGTAAACAAAAAACTAAAAATGATTTTTCGTTTAAAATTCGTTTTCGGTGAAAATTATCTTGCTGTGTAGGTGATCTAAGAGGCGGTCACTATATGTTAATGTTTTCACGCCCACTCTTACCGCCCACAAATCAATATCTATATATATAAAAAGCAAAACGATGTGTGTCTGGATGTGTGATGTCTATAGACTCCAAAACTACTGAACCGATTGACCTGAAATTTTGGCAGTCGATTTGTTGCAGGTACGAGATGGTTGAGGAAAAAATTGCCACAGCCCCCTGTAACCGCCCCCAAATCAATAAAAATGTTATATTTCAGTCGATTTGGATCGTAAAAGGCTAAAATTTTGTAATTTAGTATGTACGGTTACTGTCGACAACTGTACTAAAAATTGGTTTCCACGCCCCCCTTTTACCGCCCACAAACCAATGAAAACGTTTTATTTCAACGGTTTGGGTCGTTTTAGACAAAAATTTTGTAATTCAGTTCATATGGTTTACTCTCGGCAAGTGCACTAAAAATAGGCCTGTCCACTTTTCGGGGAGTTAGCGTCGAGTGAAGTAAAATGCGCCAGGCTCAACCTAAATTGAGCTGAAATTTGGGCATTCGATTTGTTTCGATTACGAGATGGCTCTAAGGAAATATTTTGCAGCACCCCTTTTACCGCTTGCAAAATAACAAAAATGTTATATTTCGCACGGTTTTGATCGTATTAGACCAAAATTTGGTTATTTAGTTCATATGGTTACTTTAGGCAGCTATTTGACATTTTCGTATATGGCATTAAGGCTGTCTATGGCAGAACAACGTCTGCCGAGGAGAGTGAGTGTTTCTGTGAGGTTTGGTAACGTTTGGACGAAGGGGCGTGGTATTTCCCATACAAGCCAAACTTGCGCTATCGGCCACAAACCAAATAAAGGATATATATCAGAGGGTTTCGATCGTAAAAAACTAAGATTTAGTAATTTTGTTCAGATGGTTACTGTCAGTAACTGTACAAAAAATGTGCGTGGTCGCAATATATATACGCCCACTTTTTCAAAATCATGGCAATTCCGGAGTTCTACACATTTTTATAGTATAACTTGCTGTGTAGGTGCTCCAAGAGGCAGTCACGATACATTAATGTTTTCAAGCCCACTTTTATCGCCCACAAATCAATATCTGTATATATAAAAATGAATCGTGATTTGTTCGGATGCTTAAAACTTTAAAACGACTGAACCAAATTGGATACTTCTTTCTACTGGTTTAGGAAAAATATAATGCCACACCCCCTTTTGTCACCCACAAATCAATAAAAATGCTGTATTTAAGATGGTTTTGGTCGTATTAAATTAAAATTTGGTAAATAAGTTCGTATGATAACTATCATTAACTTTGATAACAATGGGCGTGGTCACACTTCATCTACGCTTACTTTTAAGAAAATTTCAAAATACTTCGAAACTATTGGTCCGATTGAGCTTTAATTTTGTAAATACGCTTTGCTTGGAGTACGAGATGGTTTAAGAGAAAATGTCACACCCCCTTTTACCTCCCACATATATATAAAAAAATTGTTGTTATCGAATAGCTTTAGAGTTATGGGTCGCACAGCTTAGAAATCCGGTATTCGACTACTATTTAGACGCACCGTTTCAGTGATAAAATTTTACGGGAGTGGACAAGGGGGAGGGGCACCTCCCATACAACCCAAATTTGTGATATCGAATAGCTTTGTAGTTATAGGAATTCAGCTTTGGAATTCAGTTTGTGACCTCAATTTACACATGCAGTTTCAATGGTTTTATTTTATGGGCGTTGGACAGGGAGGCGTGACATCTCCCTTACAACCCAAATTTACGATATCGAATTGCTTTGAAGTTATAAGTCGACAGCGTAAGAATTCGGTATTCGACCTACATTTATGCATGCACTTTCATTCCTCTACATTTTATGAGCGTAGGGCAAAGGGGAGTGGCACTTCCCATGCAACCCAATTTTGTGCTATCAAATTGCTTTGGAGTTATAGGTCGCACAACACCGGAATTCAGTATTCGACCTCAATGTACACATGCAGTTTCATTGATTCAATTTTATGTTCATTGGTAAGAGGGGCGTGGCACCTCCCATTTAACGTAAATTTGCGATATCGAATATCAGCGTCAGAATTCAGTATTCGGCCCCAATTTATACATGCAGTTTCATTAATTAAATTTTATGAGCGTTGATCAAGGGGGGTGGCACCTCCTATGCAACGAAAATTTGTGATATCGACAAGGGGGAGTGAAACCTCCTATTTAACCCAAATTAGAGATATCAAAAAGCTTTGGGGATATAGGTCTCACAGCTTTGGAATTCAGTATTGGACCTCAATGTACACATGCAGTTTCATTGATTACATTTTATGAGCGTTTATCAAGGGGGAGTGGCACCTCCCATGCAACGAAAATTTGTGATATCGAATAGCTTTGGAGTTCAAGGTCGCACAGCGTGGGAACTCAGTATTCGACCAAAATTTACGCTTGCAGATTTACTGATAAAATTTTTTAGAGTTTGTAGCGGGGCGTGACACCTCCAATTTAACCCAAATTTGCGATATCGAATAGCTTTGGAGTTATAGGTAACTCAGCCTCGGAATTCAGTATTCGACCTCAATTTACACATGCAGTTTCATTGGTAAAATTTTATGGGCGTAAGGAAAAGGGCAGTGGCACCTCCCATACAACTCAAATTTGTGCTTTCGAATAGTTTTGGAGTTATATGTCGCACAGTTTTGGAATTCGGTATTCAACCTCCATGTACACATGCAGTTTAATTGATTACATTCTATGAGCGGTGATCAAGAGGGCGTGGCACTTCCTATACAACCCAAATTTGTTATATCGAATAGCTTTGTGGATATAGGTCGCACAGTCTCGGAATTCAGTATTCTACCTCAATTTAGACATGCTGTTTAACTGATAACATTTTATGGGCGTTTGACAAGGGAGAGTGGCAGCAAAGCGCCAGGTTTCAGCTAGTAATAATATATAATTTAAAGTTAACGTCTTGTAAAGCTATTTTTTACTTTTGGCTCGTATAATTTTTTGACAGATAAAATTTTTATTTTAGTGTTGCCATTGCGTAAACTTGAAAAGGTAGCGTAAAATTTAAAAATATAAATCTATAAACGTTTTACTTAACCAGTAATACTGTAAATTGCGAAAAATATGTGGGGACACATGTGTCCCTTATGCGTTAACCGATTTCAATGTTCGTAAGTTCAATGGAAAGATTTATTTACTTGCAATTAATTTTTGTGAAAAAAACAAATGTCTTTAATAGAATATTATTTAATTAAAATTTATAAAAACACAATTTTTTTGAGTTAAATAAAAGTACAAGAATTTGCTCCGCTGTACGCTTTGTTACGCATTTAATCGGACTTCTTTTTACATAGCCTTATTTGACGCAAAATTCTACGGAAGAGAAATGAATTTTATATTTCATTTCCAACAAGGCAAATGGCTGTAAAAATTCAATGAATATCGGCACAGCAAAATTCGAACACTTCAATTTGAAAAATAAATTGAAAAAAATTGTGACGAAATTGAGAGATCAAATTAGTTGCGATGGACTCTTAACATCCTACCTCTTTAAGAATTTCTATAAAGTTTGGTTGCTTTTTTTTTATTTCGGCACACTGTGTTATAATTCAAGCAGAAGAATATTTGTTATTTAATTACTAAGTCGGATTTTCTTTTGACCGTGAGTGTATTAGAAAGGTAATAAAGCTTTAAAACTTTAAACAAATTTTAATTTGGTCTAAAACTGATCATCAGCTGGTTTTAACTAGGGGTTGAAAGGGTTAAAACCTGCGAACCATGACAATTTAGGTATCAAAGAGAATAGTTTTTATTAGTATATTTTTTTTATATCTGGCCAAATTCAGGTTGAACATGTCTTTTTATCCCAGGAAATACAGTAAAATTTTATTATAAAAAACCATTGAAAGTTCTGAACGAACTCCATTAAAAATAAAATATATTTAACCCTATATATCGCCGTGTTGCAGATCTGCAACATTTAAAAATTGCTCCAGAAAAATAAGTCAAAGAGAACATATTTCAGTCGGAATTCTTATAAATGACTCAAAAACATTCCAAATATTTCTAAATTTCCACTTTGAGGATAAATCAATCAACACTTATTTTTATTTTTAGCGTTTGTGCAGTTGCAACATGTATTTGGCAGCAGTTTGTATTTTGCAATATTTTTAATATATTTTTCAATGACTAAAATTGTAATAAAAATTGTTAATAATAGTTAAAAAAACGTGTTTCAAACATTTTGGTGAGTTCTTACACTTCATTAATCATGCACTATTATATTTAAAGCAATGTTATATTCCCTGAAATATGCAAATCTCTATATCGGTTAAAAAATATTTTTTGCAAATATTTTTATAAATAAAGTATTAATTTAAAAACAAAAGTTATTTTTTTTATTTTTACGACAGTTTAAGCGATTTTTTAGGTAAAAAATTTAAATTGGCGTTATTGCGCGATATAGAGTTAAAACAAAACAATAAAATTTTAGTTGGGAATTATTCATATGTCTACTTTGTTCATTTATACTAGTACTCTTCTAGTCATAGAAAACTGCACTTGTATACAGTTGTTATTTTTTTACTTAATTTGTTTACTAAATTCATTGCACAAAATTATTAAAACCAACATTGTTGCACAAGTTAATAATAAATTTATATAAAGCTTGGAAAAAAAAGCTTTTGGAAATCTACCAGGATGGGGAGAAAAATCTATCAGAGTGTTGGTCAAACATTTCATATTTTGGAATATTTCCTAAAAAGTAAGCAATTTTGCACATTAACTTGTACGATTTTGTTTTGTGTTTTGCCATTTTTCATACAATTTTGGGTCACTTTCATATTTGGTGAATTTCCTTGGAAGATATTTTTTTGTGCCAAAAAGTGCATCTAGTTCAAAGAACCGAATGTTTTATTTGTTTCTGTTTTGCGGCAGTGTTCATTTTTGATAAAGCTAGAAGTTCTTAACCCTGCATTGATAACCTACGTCTGCGAGACGTATGCTTTCAAAATTTTTTGTTCTCGCTCTCGAGAAATGCTTTCACTGAATGTTTTTATTCTCATTTTTAAATAAAAATAATTATTAAAGTTTTTTTCTAAATGACATTGTTATTTATTATGTTGATTTTATATGATTTAAATACAAATTCTAAGAGTTGGATAGTTTTGTTTGATAGACAATTAATTGTTCTAACTTTGACCTAATGCTCAATAAACTATTTAAAACTATCAAACATTTAGAATTTGTATTTTAAATCAAATATGATTTAAACTATCAAACATTTAGAATTTGCATTTAAATCATATAAAATCAACTTAAAATTATTATAATAAAATTAGTTTGAATAACAAGGGAATATGTAATAAAGTCATGTAAGTACAAAAAATATTGTTTAATTGCTATTAACATAACATTAAGTCACGAAAACAATAACACATCTGATAGACGTATGGTTTTTAAATTTTGAGCGACTTCTAATAAGGTTATCAAAGCAGGGTTAATAATCAAGTTGTTTTTCTTTGGCTTTCTCTAATCTGAGGTTCTTTTCAAATATGGAATTTTTACAATATTTACTTTAAAATCAATGCATATTTCAAAAATACACAAAAAATTCACATATCCTAAAATTAAAGAAACTTCTTTTCAAAATTTTTTTACTAAGAAAATTTTTAAAAATTCCTAAATACTTTTAATAATAAAGTTTTTTCTAAATGACGTTGTTATTTATTGTGTTGATTTTATATGATTTAAATACAAATTCTAAATGTTTGATAGTTTAAATCATACTTAGTTTCAAATACAAATTCTAGCTGTTTGATAGTTTAAATTCGTTTATTAGCTCAAAAAAGGTCAAAGTTAGAACAATTAATTGTTCAAACGAATCTTTTCAAAGAAACAACAACAACAGCAACGTTTTTTCAATATGAAAAGGAAAAAAATCACTAGCTGATTTTATTGCAATTTTGGCCCTGCTAAAGGCTTCATCAGAAATCTTTGTGATACCCGTACAAGCGCGCACTAGCGCACTGCACCACAAAGGCGATGAGATGTGTCAATTTCTCAGTTTTTCTCCCAGTTCATATTTTCATATTTGTTTTTGATTTTTTGCTTTACTTTAGTCTTTATGCTTTCAAATGTATTTAAAATCAAGTATGATTTAAACTATCAAACGTTTAGAATTTGTAGTGAAATCATATAAAATCAACATAACATTTTGAATATTTTTAAACTTTGTCTCTTACGTATACTTTAAGCTATTTTTTTGTTAGATTTTTTGCATATGAAAATTAGCTTACAACCACTTGTCGTAAAAGCAACATTATTGGTATTAAAAATAAGTATATCTGAACATATGAACATTTTTTTAACGTTCCTTGAAAAATTCGACACATTGTTTTTATTTTAAGATATGTCGATTCTTTTTAACGCGGAGAACTTTTACTCTGACAAAATAATATTGTATCTTTGTTTTAATTATGACCGCAGTGGGCAACACTGATTTTTTACTTATAGTTTTTGTTTAAACTTTTGGAAACTGAACAATTCGGCTTATTTGAAATATATGTTTTCTAATAAATTTACTGAACTAAATCTTACTAAGTAAAATTAACTTATCGTAACTCAATTTTATATGCCTTCATTTTAAACAAGTGTTAAGAAATATTTAATAGCTTTAAAAAAATAAAAAATTACTTTTTTATTTTTTTGTCATCAAAAATTAGATATCTTCGCATAATTTAAAAATTTTAATCTAAGCTCATTAATAAATTCCTTTTACAAAGACAGCAAATAAGCCACTAACGGCCAGCTCTTAAATTAATGCTAATTAGTTGCAACAATATAATAAATTTCAGACTGCTTATATTAGAGGAAAAAAAAACAACTTCATCGAACACAACTTCAGCACGCTTATAATCATCCTAGTGGGAATGTCTTAACTAATGTGAACCTCAATAAAACGAGTTGATAAAGTTTCACGCCAATTTTTTACGTTTACTTAACGCAAAGTTATGTGTGAAAAAATCCAAAAATATCTAAACAATGAAATAAAACAACAACATTTAATATTAAATTAAATTCTTTGTTGTGTTTTGTTTTAATTCTATGCTCGCAGGTACCAAGGCAAAGACGCATAAAAGTGTGGCTACGCTGTTTGCCACGCTGGAGATGCCATCCGACCAGGCGTAGATAAAATAACAACAGATACAAAACCAATCTGATAAGCGACGCTTTAAATTCCATAACGTAACGCAAATTTAGAGCGTTAAATTTGGCAAGTGTGTGCTTGTTTGTGTGTGTGTTTGTGTGTATATATTTGTTTAAAAATTTATGTTTAACTGTTGCAGTAGCGTGCAAATGCAGACAAGGGTTCGGAATAATTTGGCATGATGCAGTTTGCTAAGTAATAATTTTTATTACTGTCTAATTAGATCAAATATTTCAAATCTTCTTGAAATTATAAATTTCTATTTTTTATTGTTGACGTTTGCACATCGGTGTTGAGTTGTAGATAGATTCCAGGATTTGCTACCGCTAAATCTTAAATCATTGTGCTTAAATCATTTTTAGCAGATTTTGGCGACATTGCGATTCTGACCCACAAATCTTCTCCTTTTTTTCGTCGCTAAAATTAAGCTATACACAAAATGAACCAGATAAAAAACAGCTAACTTTAACTTTGGTTTATTGCTAAAAAGTTATATTGAAGTAGCTGCGATAACCGGTTTTTCAAATCGCTCAACCACAGTGAATTGCTCAAAAAGTTTTTTTAATTAATTTTAAAAATATTAGCAAAACTTTGTTATGGATGTTCAAAATCAAGGTATATTCTTTGATTTAAAGTGGAAATAATTTCTGTGTTGTAAAAAATGTAGCAATAGTACGTGTGAATAAAAAAGTATTTTTTCGAAATTTTTTGTTGTTTGTTTTTCACTTAAGCCCGTATGATAGATACTTCATTGTTTTTTTCCAATTTCAAAATCTGAAAACAAATGGCACGCGGAATAGACAGATATATATTGTTGGAAAAGGATGAAAACATGCATTGTGCCAATTTTTTACATCCCCGCAAAGTTACTACTTTATCTCTCTATTCTTCTTGGCTGCGGAAGAAAGAGATCAAGCTTGTTTTTGACACTTAATATTTGATCGAAACTTAACGACGAACGAATTGAGAGAAACGTCACAAACAATGCATTGAAAATGCTGTCCGTCGCATATTTTTTGTCCAATTCGTACACAGTAAAAAATATGAGCATAAATTTTATACTATTTTGTATACATATAAATCCAAACCCAAAATGTTATAAAATTTATACCATCAAATCATATAAATTTTTCCAGACCATTTTTCTCGTCAGACCAATCGAAACCACTATATATTTAAATTTCCCGATTTCGGTGAATGTTTTTCTTTCGAACCAGAATATATTTTGATTAACACATGATATCCATATGAAATGTTTTAATTATATTTGTTTTATTATTTTTATAATATTGAGTGGTATAAAATTTATAAATGATTTGGAATAAAAAAGTTTATACCACTCAGATGTTATAAAAAAGATAAAATTTACCCTCCAATTTTTTACTGTGTATTATATGCGTACATTCACTTCTTGAATTTTAGCTTTAGCACTATTTCAACTGCTCTAGTTTCATTGTCAATGAATAAAAATTGGACAAAGCAATGAAGTATCATACGGGCATTAATGCGGCCGACTTCGCCTGATATTGGCATATATATACGTTTAAGCTTTTAAGTTATGCATTTTAGGTTTTCAGAAAAAAATAAATTTACTGCCCCTCGGCTTCTACTACATCGTCAAGTAGAGTAATCACCGCTAAAAAGAGCATTCTTTGTGTTGTGAAATGTACTTGCCAATCATGATACAAAGAACTACAGATAAAGTATTGCGCATGTCCGCCATCTTTGCTGTGACGTGCAAGGTGCTCCTTGGTTAAAACGTAGTCATAATTTATTCATAGGGTATAAATATTTTAAAATGCCTACATTTTCTTATGAAAACTTGTTTTACTGATATGAAATAAATATTGTTTTATAAAGCACATGTCCAAATAAAGTAAATATATTTTTTAGTACTGTTTGTGAAGAAAAATTTGCATATTTTGTAGGGGTGCTTTTTCCCCTTTTTACCGATTTACACAAAAAGCGGCTACGTTGCTTGATGTGCTTGACAGAATTTTGACTGCTTGTTCGTTTTCATTTTGCTATCTTCGTCACTTTTCTACATTTTCTTTTGAATGTATTCATCAAGTGTCACATTTGACGAGCACCGATGACGAGGTGCGCAATAAATTTTGTTTGTTGCGCCGGGAATACTTTACCTGTAGCTCTTTGTATCATGCTTGCCAATCGTGTTTCGTTGAGAGAGTTCTTTGTTTAAAAAAAAACATGTTTTGTTTTTATTTGTTTTGTCCTTGTTGTATATATTGTATTTTCATTAACCCTCTTAGGACAACAAAAAAAAAAACGCTGTAAATTGAAAATTTTTTTTTGTGGAATTGTAATCACCGATAACATACTTCTATACAAAAGTGAAATAAAAAAGTTTTCAAATTTTTTTTACTGTAGGGTAGAAGGGGGATCATTCGCCATGGGGCACATACGCCACCCCTATTTTTTTCCAAAATAAGCAATACTGTTAATCGAAATAAACATAATTTAATGCTAATATCGATAAAGTGCTATCCCTATAAAAATGACATTTCAACACCAAGCATGATTCCGACAAAGTGTGCTTTTGTATTTTTTGGTGTGCTGCGAACACATTTTTGCGTATGATAATTAATTTTTAAAAATTTCAGTGCTTGTGTTGGGAAGTTAAAAATTCGTGAGCTTGTAGCAGTGATATAAGTGCATACAATTACATATCGCTTCAATTAATTTTATTGATGGAAAAAAAAATTTTTTTTGTGTGAGTGCCTTCATATGGGGCCTTCATATTGGGGGCAGTTTCGCCGGCGTATGATCCCCTTTGGGTAGATTCGCCAGCCGTTTATCTTTAAATAAAAACTTTTAAGGACAGATCTGCTATTCGCTTTATAAAGCTCGAATAAGCTATTCGACGAACAAAAGTATGCCAAGTTAAAAATAACTGCGAAACCAGTGATTCGAATAACGACTTCACTTATTCGTGGAAAAGTTTATTCGTAGTTTATAAGGTGAATGGAAAACCAGTCCTTTATTGAATATTTTAAATAGAAATACAAATTACACTTCATGTTTCAGTGATTATAATGGTACACGCCATAAAAAATGTTTTGAGAAAAAATTTTGTACAAAGTTGATTTTTTGAGAAAAAATGCAAACAGCTGGTTTTTCTATGAGCCCATGTAAAAGGACGTCTTATACATATGTATTGAATAGTGATATGAAGCTTAAACTGCCGGATGCAATACATCCTCCTGGAATATTTCGGCAATCAGCTAGTTTTATTTTCGAAATAAATTTACAATGTCAACTAAATAAAAACTAACATAAAACATAAATTTTTATAACATAAGTTTTTTTTGTTTTTAACGAAAAATTGAATTTAATGAAATAATATGTATTTTCCTTTTATTAGTTTCTTTTTGAATATATTTTAATCATGACTTATTATCTAAAAATATAGATTTTTTTTTTTGTGGCGTATGTACTCCATGGTTGGGGTACCAATTTGCCAATTTCCAATTTGACTTTTTTTGCAAATTATGAAAAAAAGAAAAAAAGCAAAAAGACACTCGCTCATAAGGTCTAAAATATAAAAGTATATTTATTTTATTTATTTATTAATTAATTTACTGCCAGGTGATCCCAAAATCACTTTAGGCATAATTATAGTTAAATATACAAAGTAAGTGTAAAATAATAATAAATATACAAAGTAAATATACCTTTTACAAAAAAAAAAAAAAGAAACTCTTAACTTAAGTTAACAAAAAAATCTGCCACAATTTTCTTAAATACTTCCCTAGACATAGAGAAATCTAATGGAATAAGTGAACACAAATTGTTAAAATTATTTAAAGCTCTAGTGATAGGCTCATTGCCGCATAATTGGACTTATAAGCTCTGAGATAAAGAGGATTAAATGAACGCAATGATCTTGATGGAGTATAAAAATTTATACGTTCCAGCAGAGATGCACAATCAATAGTACTACATATTAATCCACGAATAATTTGAAGAGACTGAATAGTTCTTCTATCTTTGAGTGAATTTAGATGCAACAGTTTACAGCGCATACTGTAAGACGGTATCGGCTCAGTTAAATTCAAAGGCTTCAGCGCAAATTTTAGGAATCGTTTTTGAACACACTCAAGACGATTAGAATGAACTTCATAAAACGGATTCCAGATGAAAGACCAGTATTCAAGCCTAGACCTAACATAAGCAGAAAAAAGAAACAAACGCGTATATGGGTCTTTAAAATCATAACTTTTACGTTATATAAAAGCTAAAACCGAATTAGCCTTTGGAATAATGAAATCCAAATGCTTAGTAAATGAAAACTTTGCATCGAATAAAACACCCAAATCACAAACTTGGTCACTGGAATTTAACAGATTATTATGAATTGTATAGGAAGATAATATATTGTTGCAACGCTTAGAAAAAGTGACGTGGAAGCATTTTGTTAAGTTTAAGGCAAAATAATTTCTAGCACACCAATCAACAAGATTCGACAGATCAGATTGAATCATATCAACATCCAAAACTGAACAAACTCTACGGTAAAGCTTTAAATCGTTGGCAAAAAGCAAATAATTACAACTATTAAAACACATTCCTATATCATTTACAAATAAGAGAAATAAAAGTGGCCCAAGAATACTTCCTTGCGGTACACCGGATGTAGCATAAAAAGTGTAGGAATTTACATTATCAATGGAGACCACACATCGGCGATTCATTAGATAAGAGTTAATCCAATCAAAAAAATTAGAATGAAAACCTAAATTTTTTAGTTTACCAACTAACGCATTGTGGCAAACTTTGTCAAAAGCTTTGGAAAAATCTGTGTATATGACATCTACCTGATTTCCAGTCTCAAAGGAAGAGATACAATATTCAGAAAAAACTGCTAAGTTCGTGACAGTTGACCGACCAGTAACAAATCCATGTTGAAAAGGGATTATTATATTTTTTATTGCAAAATAAAGTTTATTTTTTACAATAATTTCAAAAAGTTTCGATACCGTTGAAAGCTTTGAGATAGTTCGATAATTTTCTACGTTATTTTTTGGCCCAGATTTAAAAACAGGCGTAATAAAAGCGTATTTCCATTCATCAATAAAAATACCCGCACTTAAAGATTGGTTAAAAATAAAAGTTAGTGGATTAATTAGAGAATAAACACATTTTTTAAATAAAAAAGGAGAAAAACCATTTATATCTGGCTTATAAGAATTTTTTTGGGACATTACATTTAAAACATCTTCCATCGTGATCGCAAGATTTCCAAAATTAGTACAAGGTGTTATACTATTTAAAGTTTCAGCATCTGAACAACTTCTATTAGTTTCATAAACCGAGCTAAAGAAATCAGCAAACAGGTTTACATTATCTGGAATAACATTTGATGTTGTTCCATTAAAGGACATTGAAGATGGTATAGAAGAACATGCTTTTTTAGATTCAATAAAACTCCAAAAAGCTTTAGGGTTAGACTTTATGTTCACTTCGAAACCCATTATATATTGATTATATAAAAATTTATGGAGAAAATTAAATTCTCTTATATATATATAAGCTTCAGACTGAAAACGAATTATTCATAAAATTTATTCGGAACATTTTTTACAGCAGTTTGAAAAAAAAAGGTCGCGAGTGATCCCCCTTCTACCCTAAGTATTGAAAAAATTCAGAAAAATCCGAAAAAACCCACCTGGAAATTTATTTTTTACTCTGTTGGAGTAGCTGATTCCTAAAGGTTTTGAAATAATTGGGATAAGAAAATATTATCGCCTGTATTTGAAAATCGTTTGTGGTACCTATATCTGTAGTCTCTGAGAAGTCGGGATTAATATATACCTACGGAAAAAAAAATATATTTTGACTTTCTAGTGTTTCCTTCTCTTATAATTAAAACAAGTTCAAAAAATGTGGCACACGTTAAAAGCCACATTGATTTTTAAGCCTTTAAGCCTAATTTTATGAAAATATCTCAAAAATTGCACTCAGACGACTCAGAAATGTAATTGAATTATTTTTCACCCATTCGTCGTAAAAGGGTTAAAATTGCAGGCTCTTCGTTAATATGCAGTTTTTCAAGAAACTTTTTTTTTTAACATTGGTTGTCTGCAGCTGGCTCAATCTAAAAAATGTCAGGAATTTGTCGACAAGATGACTGAAAATTTTAGCTCAAATTATAAATGTAATTTCGAAAATTTAGATTAATAGATAGACAAGCCTTTGCGTAATTGTTCACACATATTGGAGAGCGTGCATTTCATAAATGGTACTTCTATGAAAGGATAGGGGAGCAAAGAATGATAAGAAACGAGGAAAACACCAAAAAAAATTTTTTGAGTCAGCCTTTAAAAATTAAATATCTTGTCAACTGACGCATTTAGAAAAATTTTCCTTACCTGTAAAAATTGGCAATACCAGTTAATTTTGTTATAATTGCATTTGTAATTATTACAATCTTAAGATTTGAGAATTTTAAAATAGCCTACAACCTATTAAACCTATATTGCAAATTTCATTAAGTTCTGTTGGGACGTGTAAGATGTACAAACAAATAAAAAGACAACTTTTCTTCTTTTTTTAATTTAAGTAAAGATGAGCATTTTGTTTGTGTTTTTATAAAAGCTAGACTCACACAAGTTTAATGTTAAATTTTTAAAAATAATATTTGAGTATGCTATCAAACATTATAAGATTAGAGACTATAATCTACTCTAATCTAGTTCGTTAAGGAAATGCCTAGGACACTCTGAAGTAGGCATTTGGATCAGATCGGAATACAATTTTGTATGTTTGTAGTTTAGCAGCTGATTTGGTCCTAACTTTAAATTTGCCATTTTCAAGGACATTTTGGAATGAGAAGATGACGTTATATCGGAAAAAATTTCTTATATTCAATACTTGGGCTAGTGCCTTCAACTTCATATTAAAATTTTTACAATATAGTTGTTTTTTTTTACTTTATGCCATTTTTGAGGATATCTTAGAGCAAGAAGATGTGATCAGAATAGGATGAAATTTTGTGTAGCTCCATTTCATGTTTGTAATAATCGAACCACTCCTTAAGATATCTGGTACAATTATTTTTTTAAAAAATGTCCTAATTGTAAGGACAAACCGGAACAGGAAGATGCAATTAGATCGAAATTAAATGTTGTAGCTTACATGTTTGTTACAATTCCTGTCAATTGTGCCTTGAGTCAAATCAATAGTATGCACTTTTGAAATCCACTCAGGCCTACCATACATGTAAGTAAATATTGTGTTACTTATTGCTTAAATTTAATAAATAATAAACTATTTGAATTCTAAATATTATTTTTTTCTGGTATTCATGAAATTTTATAAAATAAACTAACTGCAATTGTCAAGCCGAAGATTTCAAAATGTGACTTTTTATGTGTAACTGCTTAGCCTTATAGAAGTTACTAAAATTTACGGATTTACTTCTTAACCCTGGATAACCAATCATATTTTCATAAACTACTTATTTCATCAGTTCGAGATGTATCACATAAGATTATTGAAAAAAGAAAAATAGTAAATAAACATAAAAAAACTTAAAAGGCTCTTCTATCATTATACGAATAAAGCATTATTTATTATTATTAAAGTAAAAAAGTTTGAAAATAAAAGGGTCTCGAACCCGGGCTCCCGAAAGCTAACACATTACATATTATATTATTCGAAAATATTTATATGAAAAAACTCCAAGTCTTTTCTTATATTTTTGTATGAAGAAAATGTATACAAAAATTAAAAAAAAATTTTAAATACACAGAAAAGTTTGCAAAAAAATGTAGATTTAAAAAAAAAACAACAAAAAAATATTATTTTTTTCGAGTTGGGTCTCGAATCCGGGCTCCCGAAAGCTTATTTTCATTTGTATTGATGCGAAATAAGCTATTGATTCCTAACAACCATGATAGACGAGTGGGTAAGATGTCGGACCTCCACGTGAGAGGACCATGGCTCAAATCTGAAATTGTTAGTCGTTTTTTATTTCATGTTGCTATTTATATTGCTTTTCCTTCTAATGTGACTTCTCGAAAGAGCGCTTCTGGCAGGTCTCTTTTGAGCAAGGAGAGTGGAAGGCCTGACAAATTTTCCCATTTCATACAAGCAATAAAACGATGTTTGCAAGGAGGAAGGTCTTTTAAAACCTAACGCAAGCCTGCTAGAAGGCCTTCGGACTCCTGCAATTGCCTACTAGGATATGGCTGTAAAGCCATCTATTTCATATCGCTTAAAAGGGTGTGTAATATTTTTTTTTTGTAAAACTGTAATGAAAAATTGAATCATTTGCGTGATGTTAAGTCAAAATTTTGAGGTTGTTAGGCAATTTTTATTCAGCGTTTTGCGATGTACAGGGTTGTCCATATTCGAAGCGCCCATCTGGCAACACTGTAACTTTCCGCAGTAATGCCAAATCGACTAATGACATACCGCGTTTGAAGCGTCATTCCAAGCAAATGTTTGCAATGGAACAGTACACGCCACACGAACGCTCTAAAATTGTTGAAATTTACATTCAACAAAACAAGTCGATAGTGAAAACTCAAGGTGCTTTCAAAAAAATAAATAAAGTGAACGGAAACGGAAAGAGGAACGGTAAACAAACAAAATTGCCGTATTTATGTCACTGAAAATCCACAAGAGATTCAAGAGGTACCTCTTCACGTTGCAAAAGTCACTGTTTGGTGCGGCGTTTGTGCTAATATGCTCATTGGGCCGTTCTTTTTCGAAGATGATAATGGCCACAGAGTTACTGTCAATCAGGAGCGTTATCGCGATATGATAAACAATTTTTTCATGCCAATCGTTCGTCGAAAGCGTATCAGGCACTACTGGTTTCAACAAGACGGCGCGCCACCACACACAAGCCGCACTACAATCGATTTTTTGAAGCAATTGTTCCCTGGCCGTTTGATGTCAAAAAATGGTGATTTCGATTGGCCGCCAAGATCACCAGATTTAACGCCTCCAGACTTCTTTTTGTGGGGTTATTTGAAATCAAAGGTTTACGTCAACAAGCCAAAGACCCTAGAAGAGCTGAAAACCAACATCCGTCAAGAAATAACCGCCATTCCCATCGAAATGTTGAAGAAAACCATGGAAAATGCTGCAAAACGGGCACAATATGTCGTAGAGGCCAATGGCGACCATTTACGAGATATCATATTCAAGAAATAATGTAAGCAAATCTCTTTGAACCCAATTAAATGATATTCATGACGAACAGACAAAAAATTGTGGTTTCTTTGATTTATTTAAAAATAAAATAGGCGCTTCGAATATGGACAACCCTGTACTCGATAAGTTCAAAAACGTACTCGATATCATTTGAAAAGTGCATTCAGCAGTCAATGCTTTGTTGAAAATTATGTCCTTCTTTTTGATTCAAAATGGCTACCACAATATGGCGGCTAAAAGGCGAAGAGTATAAGTAAAGCGCTTGGCCTAAAATTTAGTTGTTTATATTTACATTATGTTTTACTTAGCTAAAACATGTCACCAAGTGATGAGCAGATGTTGGCTTATTTTTCTAGTCATCATAAGCTAAGCATGTGACATTCAACAATGAGCATTAAACCATATAAATACCATAACTACACTGAGGATGACACATTCCATGACCAGAATCAATGTCAGCATAGAAATCGAAGCCAACTATATGTCATTGATTAGCGTTAAGAAGCGTAACGACTCAAACTATATGGCGATTGCAATAAATAACAGATATGTTGTTAAATTGTAGCTATATATATATAATTTTTTTAATTTTTTCAATGCAATCGAAGCCTATGAAACGTGCCACGCAACAAAAAAAAACCAATAGAGCCAACCAACATCGACCAGCCGGCAAGCAGCTAACCAAGATCCAGTCAGGCGCAACAAATCAACAACAACTAGGCGATCATCAACCAACCAACCAACCAACAGCTGGCCACACCGGTGATAATCTCTGAACAAGGCACACAAAACACACATACTCACACTCTCACGCATAAAATGCTCATTTTGGCAGTGATCATTTGAGCTATGATCATGATGATCATGAGCTATAATCAACAAGGATCAACGCTAGGATATGCTGTCAAATGCAGTTGAATGTAAGTCCAAAACGTAACTAATTGGCAAAACAATAAAAAAGTTCGAAGTCTATTAAGAGTGCCAAGATAGTTATAAAAAAAAGGACAATCGAAAGACTGCCATCGACTGGGAAGAAAAGATAAATGCAACTTGTATACTTATATTAAAGTGTTTAAGTTATGCTAAAGTGTTGCCATGAAATTTCCAACCTGAAGCAGTGGAATTTCCTAAAGCGGGCCGCGGAATTAAAAAACCATTTCGGCTATCGTCAGTCTAATGCATGAAATTTTCTTAAGCTATTTTAGGCAAAATTTAAAGGTAGCCCATAAAGCAGTAGTATTTTTTATGAACCTACCGAAAAAATGCTTAACTAATCATTCTCTGGTTAAGTCAAATAGTCAATTATCTATAGCTTTTATTTCTTTGCCACTCTTCCCATATAAAGTACTACCAACTGCCTGTGTACATTAAAATTTGCTAACAAAAGGACATCAATCTCAGCGAGAAAATGGCGATTCGTTGCGCATTGGTATTTTCTTTTGGATGAGATTTTATGCTCACCTAGCCTAGGTTCTGTGCTTCTGTAACTCAACTCAACTCAATGGATATAAGTTAGCCCGCCTGCTGATGGTGTTGGCGGTCGGTCGATCCTGTTGCCGGCATTCGACAAATGTGCCGATCTTTTGCTCTATTCTGCTTGCTGATGTGTTTCTCTCTATCACTCTCTCTCTGTCTTTCTCTTTTTCTCCCTATCTCTTCATTTCCCTCTCCCTCTCTCTTGCGTTCACACACTGTACGCCACCGAATGGGCGGTTGTCAGCTCGTTCGTTCGTTCATTCGGTTTCTCATTATTTTCAATTTGGTTCCGGTGCATAAATAAAAATTTTTATTATTTCGTATGGTGAGTGGTTTGGGTACGAAATTATTTCCTCTTGATGACAGAAATTTTGTCAACGCCATTTAGGGAATGCAATAAAACAGAAGGAAAAAAATATAAAAAGAAAACAACAAAATATATATTAACTGGCATCAAAAATTAATGAATAGTTTTGTGTTTTATTTTGAATTTGTTTATTGCAGCTGTTGATAATTACGCCACCATTAAAATTGTTGATTTTTTTTTTTTTTATTATGGAAAAAATAAGAAAATAAAGTCTGGAAGCTGCAAGTTAAGACTTTGAAAAATCAATCTTAAACAGCCGGTGACGGCGTTTTAAGTGTCAGAAGAAACCGTAAAATAGCCATGTTTTCTTGTGCGGTTTAAGTTTAAATTTGTTTCGTTCATTTAAGAGTAATGTTTTTAAATATTTCTATAGGTAATATGTACACATATATATTCAGTGAAATTTTAAACATTGTGTTTGCGATTCTGAATAACTGTGAAATGATCTTTATAACCCTTTTCATTGGGTAAAACAAATAAAAGGTTAAAGGAGTGGCTTCTGTCTAAACACTTCCCTTTATTTAAGTAATGTCAGTTATAGCTTGGTACAGTCAAGACAAGAAGCCAAAATTAAAAAGTGAAACTTAAATGAGTGATTACTTTCAAGTAAAACTTTTTTTTTAAAAATCACATTATTAGCATCTTTCTGTAAAACGAACGTAACGTGCATTTCACGAAGGCTTCGTTCAAAAGCCAAATGTCAGCTGTTTTCGCTTGATGTAAAAATAATTTCTTAGCCTAACGAGAACAGCTGATTCAGAAATGAACGACAACGTAACTGTAGTGAAAATTTGACTTGATGTATTAAAAAAATTTGAAACGAAACATCAAATATAGACGATTAAAATTTTCTTATCGCTTAGAAATTTGTTGACATGGAAGTTGCTGAAAATAAATCGTAAGTATTATTTTATTATAATAGATCAATTAATTTATATTTTATTTAGCACACAAAAAAACCACAAGCGAGCCATTTGGAGTTGGATTGGATCTTGGAGTTTTATCTGCTTTGCAGATTTGCCTGCCTTGCCTGCTATGTATCCGATTCATTAAAATTGTATAAAGCGATCGCGGAAAATATTATAATTATTAATTTTCACAAAACTTTTCACTATGATCAAATTTGCAGCAAAAATTAATCATATACATATGTCAAAAAAAAACAAAACAAACGAAACAGCTGATGCAAAAAATGATGCCACCTATTAAATATTGCTTAGAAAAAGTATAAAATACTTAAGGTTTTTGTCAGTTTTACGCAAAATGATGAACTTTTACAATCTGGTAATAGTGTTTTTGACAAATACTCACGTTAGGAGTATTTGAGCAACGTAAGCAACGTAACAGTGGACGACGACGCAAGGAAAAAATACATCAAGCCAATTTTGTCCGATATCGTTGGAAAACGAACGAAGCTTAAGACGAAGGCTACGTTTTACCTAAAAATGCTATATGTCTGAATATTCATAAGTTGTGGTTTTCCAGGTACAGTAACAGATTTTCATATCAAGTTTATGTATGTGAATGGCTGTAAAAGCTATATCGACGGCCTCAGTAGTCTGGTGGTAGCGCCGTTGTGTAACGAACAACTTGGCAAACACCAGAACTTACAACAAAATTATTAATTTTGAAGAAATTAGAACTTTAATTTTGCGATAATTTCAGCCAATTCAAACCAAACACGCAAATACAATCATTTAAAATAAAGTATTTAATTTCCAAGATTTTGTGGTTACATTTTATTATTTTTTGTATTAAAAATATATTTTCTCGAATTCATTTCTTCATGTTAAATATTTTTACATGAAATTTTAAAAAAAATTTTTTTTTCTCCTTGAATTCATCCCTAAATCCGAACATTTACATACAGAATCCCTGTACGTTTCTTACCAACTGTTTAATAATATTTCTCTCAGTCGGTACTAAAAGCCTTAAGCCGAGTTTTGCTAAGAGAAAAACTTATTAAATCATTCTTTTCCGGCGAGATCTTTCTGAGTGTGGATGCACAGAACGGCAAAAATAAGGAAAATTAATTGAAATGAAAAAATTTTAAATCTTAAAAAATCTTTATATATCAAACGATAAAATATTAAATTTAATTGAATTGATTGATATAAAAGATCTTTTTCATAATCCGCTTATACCCGTACCAGGACTCGAAATAAAATACTTAAGTATTTTACTTAAGCCAAAGGTATTTATAAATTGGTAAAAATTATAAAAAAAAGAAAAACGAAATACTAACAACATTAAAATTTTATAGATTCTCTTTTGTGGCACCAAAAGAAATCTCTTTGCCCCACTGCAAGTTCTTTGGAGTAAAAGAAAGAAGGAAAACTGGTTCCCAGTTATAGTTACTAGCCATAAGCTTTCAGTCACCAAAAACGCATGGTTTTGGCACGTAGAAGCCAATCAATCACTTCTACTAGTATAAAAACGGAAATCTGAGTGCAACTTGTATATAAAATTCTATACAAAATTTTTGTTAAAAAGAAAAAACATCATAAAAAAGCAGCATTAAATTTTCATAAAGCTAAAAAAATTAATTATAGAAAACAAAAGAAAAAGTAACACAAAAAAAAAAACTGTCTGTAAAAAGTGTTAAAAAGTGCATTAATAAGTTCTTAAATAAGTTCATTATTCTATTTTAATTTAATTGATTGAAATAGTTTCGACTTTATAAAGCGTAAAGATAAATGAAGGTACATAATTAATTTAGCAGTCTTATTAAAAGATGTTCTACAAGAAACCACATATAAATCGTCGATTCATCTACTCTTCGAAGGGCCTTTTTACGAGCAGCTGCATACGACTGTAAGTACCCTGTATCCATATTCATACCTAAAAGAAAAAAAAACACGCTATGCCATTACATCAATACTAGTTAAAGTCTACAAAAAAAAAATTTAATAAAAAACAACACACCAAAACCCTTATTAATAATTTTCGTGTATCTAATCGAAGATCAGTTGAAGAGGGCTAGGTTTGGAACTCGGCTAAAAACACAAGCTTTGCTCTGAGCGCAACTCTTCATTTTTTATTAGTTAAGGCCCAGTTATAATAGACGTAACGTAATGTGGTCTAATGTCAATTGAGCAGTGTGTTTTTTCACTTATTGTTTCAAACAATACTTTCTTATACAAGTGATTATAATTAACGTAACGTAATGTAACGGGACGTAAAGATCCGTTGGATTTCGATTTCTACGTTAATTTACATTTCGTCCATTCTTAGAACAACTAAACATTGAGGTTAGATTCAATTATTGCGCTATTTTATATTGTTGAACTACGCTTTTTGTAGAGTTTTCGTTATTGATGTGATAGTTTTATATATCCACAACTATGGATGACGAAGTTTAAATTAAACTTGTACGGGAACGTGCAAATTAATTACGACAAACAACTGCCAGGCTACTGCCACTATTACTATTACTACAGAATATAAGGGGTACGTTTTAAAGTCTCTCCGTATCGAGCCTACCTGGTTATTCTGCCATGCTGGTAGTCATGTAGAGCAGTAGTGATGATTTTGATTATCTACTATCAACTATCACTTTAGCCGATTCCAACCCAGTATTTGTATGTTTTTACAAATTTTAATTTTTTGTAAAGAGATTTTAGATATGGATAAGAATAACCGCCCTTCGGGATTGCCAAATTTATTTTCCGTCCCGGGTGCCAGCAACCCTAGCTACGCCACTGTATGTAGTTGATTGTGGTAGGAAAGTTTGTGAAGAGGATCACTGTTATTTGATTGTCATATCCAAATTGTCATGTTTCACCAATAAGAGACAAAGCATGAATGGAGTAAAGAGACAAGCGGAGTAAAAAAACTGTAAAAAGCAAAATGGTTTTTCCAAGATTACCAAGAGAACTAGGTGCACTATGTGTATATAAATTTTGTATAAAATGCGTTTCAAGATATTGCTCCCTTTTTAATGAAAATTTTTTATAACTTTTATTCTTGTAGAGTGCATCGCAAAGAAACAGTTATACGTCGGAAAAGTTGAAGTGATAAATGACGAAAGTGTACTACCTAAAATTAAACTTAGCTCGTCTTCAATTTTTGCCGAAAAATGTTCCTATCGACTTCGAAAAAATGCTTCGAATTTGGGCTAGCATACAAAAAAGCTTTAACCCAGAAAAAAACACGGTTAAAAATGTTTGACCACTTTTTAATCCAAACTTTGGTTTTATAGAATTTTTAATCCAAAAAGTACTATTTGATGAGCCAGTTCCTCAGTAAGTTCTTTGTAGGACTGTTATAACTTGCGATAAGGAACTTCATTTTCGGTCCTAAATCGATAACATCACAAGTAGAGGTAGCTCTGTACTTAGTTTGGTGAGTCAATGAAAAATATCCAGCCCATACTGATTTCTGAATAATGAACAGTTTTTTAAAGAAAACAGAAATTTTTCAAATTACATGTAACGCCCTCCCCGCCCTTCCTTCCTCTTAAGTCAGTACTTACAAAATTGGTCTGAATTTTGCACTTATTTAAAGGCATATTCTGTGATAATTTCTTAAATGTAGCTAAGGAAATTTGGCTGATTGTATTTTATAAGCTTTACTTAATTTCTATTAATTTTAAACGCTGCATTTAATAGCTGTTAATTAAATTAAAAAATATTTTTGAAATATTATAATATTTTAAATAAATATTTTATGTTTATTTGAAAAAAAGTCCATAGACATCGGATTGAAAAACACATACAAACGGATCTGTTGTCAAACTCCAGGCGACTCAAATAAAAACAAACATAATATATAAAGAGCAAATATTGTCCTAGTAAACTGCCTCAAGCAAAAAAAAAAAAAAAATACTATCAAAAGTAGGATTTAAAAATCAATATAAGAAATTCGACTTAACACTTGTTGATGCGCCATGAAGATGGCAAGATAAAGATCAAGAACGAAAAGAATGCTCAAAACAAACAAACAAACAAGTATGAAAAAGGAAGGCAAGGGCGTTACTCAGTGTTGTGAAAAAGAATCCTAGAAGTTTATTTGTTTAACATGATCGAGAAGTTGTAGGAAAACAATAACAGAGGATGTACAAGGAGCTCAATTTTGGAACACGTAGTTGAGGACTGACGCACGACAAGTGATTGCAAGTTCTTATGTAGAAGTAGCTGCACTTGCTGTAAAGGACACTTAAACGCAACAGTAACATTGTGCTGGAGGCTGCCCAAGCTGTGTGAATTATCCAAAGAAATGACTGACAAAGCGGCCAACAAGAAAACAAAGTTGAAGACAGTCAAGAGAGTGGGTAGGAAAAAAAATTAACTCATCAACTTCTGCAAAGACGAAAAACGGAGTGTGAAAGTCAACAAGAACTAAGGCTGATCACGTTTGCATCATCATCATCATCGGCATCATCATCGCCATCATCATCATCACGGTGTGTGCTGCATAGCAGGTCAGGCGATAACAGTCTCTGACTGTCACTTGTTGCGGCAGTTGACTTTAAGCTGTCATCCGATTTTGAACATGATCCGATTTAATTTGGATTACATACGGAATCCGTCAGTAAGTCAAGTAAACGCCTACATTGCCAATATTGCACACGATTGCGGCACCCTGTCATTGCCAAGGTTGTTGTTATTGTTGCTGTTGTTGCGGGCGCAAAAGTCATGTTGTGCCTTAGGATTTAATTTGTGCAATTTTTTAATCCTTTTCAGCACAATTTCTTGTTTGCTTCAATTTTTACTGGTTGTGACTTTTTGATTTTGCCTAAAATTCTGTTCTTTATTCTTTTGCTCTCTCACACACACACTTTCACTGGCTTAGATTGCGTCTTGCTCTGATCTGGTCTGATCCTTGCGGAGACAAAGAGATCAGCACACTTCAGTTTGGAAATATTTATTGGTTTTATTGGATTTTCAGCTTAAAAATTACAAAACTATAGAAATACTATTTCACCTTAGCTAAAGAACGATGTGACTCCACAAACCAAACAGCACAGGAAGCACCCCCCAACGTGTGCTTGTAATGAAGTTATTTTCCCTGGCTCTAGCTCGGACTTTCTTTTTGTGGGCGTAACGAAAGCAAATTTCTTATGCTGCATCGATTGTGTTAATTTAATTTATTATTTTGGATTCATGTGTAGTTTTTGTAGCACATAAATAGTGCGCAGCAGTAATATGATTATCTCTATTGACATGCATGTAAAATTCTAATTGTATATTTTAGAAAATCTTCAATTTATGCACCGTTCGGCTAAAGTACTTTGGTGTTAATATAGCGTAGAAAATCTGTTTTTGGTCATATGTCCATATTTAGACCAAAACTTAATAATAACTTGAGAATACAGAAGGAAAGGAAGTGGGGTTGCAGTAGAGTGGACCTTATTTTAAAAAGACCACCCCAAGGGCTAAAACTGTTGTAATTGATGATAAAAAAATTCGTGAAAAATTTTAGCAAGATCAAATGCATAAAATCCGTTCACACGGCTTAAAGTTTGAACAAGTGCATGAAAGAAAAATTTTTTTTTGTAATATTTTCATATGCAATTCAACTTGGAATAAGGAAACAGTTAAAATTTTTTTTAAGTACAGTTTAAGGATACTCACCTCAAATTACTTGAATGAACAATTAACTCAGGGGGACAACATATTTATTTTTGGATTCTCCCAGCAATATTTGTATTATTTTCGACTAAGCTTGGTGCGCTGATTTCAAAACTATTGCTACTTTTTTCGGAAACTTACATATTTAGGGCCCTTTTTAGTTGTTCCGAAGTCTTAAAGAGGCAATTTGTACCAGCGATCAATGGTTTTGCGTTTTGTCCCGTGATGTCAACCTTTTTTTGCTCATAAATTGCAGCTAAAACATTTTTTTTTTGAGTATTTCATTGAGTATTTTTTGAGTATTTCATTGTTTTTCCGCAATTTTTTCATTGTTTTTCCGTTTTCGCGAAGAGTTCTTATCACTTTCTGCTCTGTTTCAGTTGACGGATTCCCATATCCCATTACAGTTTCTTTTGTAAAAAATTCTGGGATAAAACACTGATGAAATAATTAATTTTTGTATTTTTAAGGTTATCTTTCAATAAAACTCACAACGCAAAAAATAAACTTGGTTCCTTTTTTTTCAAGCCAAACACGTGCCGTCATCACTCAATCGTATGTAAAATGAAAATGAATTGCAAATGAAGTAAATGCAAACAGCCTCAAGATGTACCGTTAGTCAACGTTTACTTAAATTAATAAACATCAAATGTGAATATTCCAATTTAGACAAAAAAGCAATTCGAAACAATTTTTAGTTTTGTTTCTATTATTGCTTGCACCACTAAGTAAGTACTTGAAGTGTTTTATGCAATCTTATATTAAAAAGTTTCATAAGAAACTTCAAAAAAGTTTCTGTTTGCATAATTCGTTTTTTTCTTTAAAAATTCTGTTAAAAGATTAATACATCAAAGATTGACCATAGATCGGCTATGATGTTGATGAAATCTTGAAATGTGTGCCAGGAGCAGTGTGTCCAGAAGATTTTTGAAAAAATATGCTTTTTGTTAAAAAAAAATATGCTAAATATTCCACTTTCAATTTTTATATTCCACAAAAATATTCCACTTTCAATTTCAAAGATATATATCTAAATAAGACTAAATATGCATATAAAAAAAACACAGAAGCAAGTTTAAAAACATTTATTTATTTGATTGCTATCGCACTTAAATTTATTTTCTTCTCCTATAAAAAATTATAAACATTGTTATGGTTTTTTTGAATTTTAAGTAACGATATACAATATACAAAACTAAAATTCAGGCACATCTTCGAGGTCAATTCTTAAATTGTTGCTTGTATTATTAACATAGAAATTCGCATTTCTAAATTTTTTTATTAAGCTATCTGGTATTTGATAGTTATTACAACACTTTTTTTGAACATACAGCCATGTTTTTACATTCAACAAATTATTTATGAGTTTTTCTTGCATTCTATTTCGAATTTTCGTTTAAATAAGAAAGATTCATATAACTAAAAAATTTCTCAACGTCAGCATTGCTAAATGGTAAGCTAAGCGAGAAAAGCACAAATTTTGATAAATCTTCAGATTTCGAACATTGATCAATAACTTTTTTTCTGCTTTATTGTTTTGAATCCACATTTTAAAATAGTTAAAAGAAATAGCTATTGTTAGCAATAACAGTGGTATTCACGATGTGGTGCATTTGTGATAAATTTTTGAAAAATTTACAATACTTACAACTTATTGTGATCGATGCTTCAGTAAAGTACATATAATATTTTTAAAATCAGCTGATTTTTGTATGTACTTCTGTTTGGAAATATTAATTTAAATCATCATTTTACTAAAGGAAATCATACAAAAATTGAAATGAAAGAATAAATTATATTAATTTTTATTAAATCAACTCACAGTGTAGCCTTTAGCTTGCTCCATGCTGAGTAGAAATGCTTGTACAATCAGCTGATCCAATACACAACGAAATTTACACAGAATACAATAGTGTTCCATTGTTGTATATTTTCCACAGGGTTGTATTTTGAAAACTGTGCATTTTGTTTTTGTTATATTACAAAATTTACTACAAATATCAAATTTATCAAAAATACACAAAACAAAAGAAAATACAACACATCGTGAATACCCTTAATGTTTTCTGAAGTAAATTACTTACTGCTGTAACATAATCCATAAAAAAATCTAACCAAACAAACATATAAGCAAATTTACTTCACTTTTTAAGCTGCGTGAAGTTATTAAATGATTTGCAATAAAATTGACAACGAAGAAGTTAACCACAAAATGAATTCCTTATATTGCGTTTTACAAGGTGGTTCAGAGATGAAAAAATATAAAGTGTCGATAGCCAAAAAATAACCATTTAGTAACCAAATAGACATTTTTTATTGCAATTTTTGTGAATTTTGAAAAATATAATCATACGAAAAATATTCCACTTTTTATGCTGCATATTTTTATAAAAAAGATATGCTTCCCGAAGTTTAAATATGCCAAAGTGGAATATAATATTCCACTCTGATCACACTGGCCAGGAGGACCATAAAAGTAAATATATACAAAATGTTAATTGAGCAAACACCTAAGATATGATATGGGCAGGCGCGTACCCAGAAAAAAATTTCGGGGAGTTTTTAATTTTTTTTGTTTGTACTTATTAAATTTTTTTTATATTATATAATTTTTTTTCGGGCATTTAAAATTTCTTACGTTGTCATTTAGAAGAGCTAACCCATTGAGCCCTTCTTCTCCAGTTTTTCATTTCATGCATGTTTTAAGTCTTCGAAGCGACGAAAACAAGGGTTCACTTAAAGCGACTGAAACCAGCAACGTTGCACCAATCTTCAGGAATCGATAACGTATGGATATATAACGTATGGATATATATAAACGTTACAGGTCGATTTGTCTGATAAAAGCAGTGCCTACAAATATGGGGTACAAAATATTTGTCAAAAACAATATATACACTAAAAAAATCACAACGTTTTTAAATTCAACACAATGCCTTTAATGTCAATGCATGATTTTTCATACAATATTTAAAAAAAATTTCAAGCAATTCTTTTAACCACAATATGTTATAATAAAATTTGCATTAAACATATTTCGTGAGAGTAGGAACAAATTGTTTTCAATATGTCGCCCATTTCACACTGAAGTCTAATATCAGTTGCACTGATCATCTCCGATTTGGCTCAAATTTTGTGCTTACATTAGTTTATTGTTTACAAAACCAAATCCAGAGTTTGAGGTTTTGAAACTTTTTTCGCGGGCCCATAGCCATGCGAATGCCAAAGTAGGGTCTAATTTGAAACAACGTAGCTCAGCAAATTTAAATGCGATTTTCGTCATTGTAAATTTTATTTTGAGGAGAAAATATTAAACTTTCGAAAAAATTGAAGTTACATGACCCATTATTAAATTCTAAAGTTTAATACCATGCATGCAACAGGAGCTATAATTTTTTTTAAATTCCTTATTTTAATTTTTTTTTACGTTCTTAAGGGTTCAGAAGTTATGGATTAAAAACTTTTTCAACGAATTCAACTAGCGTTGATATTTATTGTGAAAAGACTACAATACATAGAGGCTTACAATTTTTTTTACGTAAATAATATAAAATTGTTTTTTTTCAAAGCCCATGTTTTGTTTGTTTTTAAGCGTATCTTCTTCTAGCTAGGTGGCATAAAAAAGGTAGTTCTTTTCAGCCGGTGTCAAGATATTTTGATCCCAATCTATTGGAAACAAAATAATCAAAGTGCATATTAATAATATAACGACAACCTTAACTATTATAAGGTTTGGCTACAATTTATCCGCTACTGGGATCAGAAGGGTTTAAAATGACAGTATTTTTTAAAAAGTTGCACTAAGTTTTTCCTATTGGACCAAACTTATTAATTCTAGTAACGGTTGTAGGTACAAGTACCCTTATTAAAATGCACTTTGATTTTTTTTTTAATAAATTGGGACCAAAATACGTTGACACTGGATGAAAAGGACTGCTTTTTATGTCACTCATCGTCATCGAGAAAAGGGTGCATTTTAAACCCAAAAAAATTATTTTGGAATATTTTTTTATATTATTTACACTGAGATTAAAAAATACTTTAAAATTAAACAAACATTTTTAAAATAGAAATTTAACGCTTTTGTGTTTGTACAAAACAAAATTTAAAAAAAGCATACAAAATTTTCCACTATAAGCTCATTTCCTGGTTTTTTATAATTTTCTCTTATTATTTCTTTGCGATAGCAAAAAGTACGTCGCTATCTGAGATTGAATTGAAAAATTTTGTGCAGTAAAATTTTGGAAAATAATTCCTAGACCAAGCTGAGAAAAACCTCGATTTTACATTTGATTGTGTGAAAATATTTTTTAAATTGGTTTTACAACATTATGAACTAAAACAATAAACTAATTTTTTATTTTAACATTAAAAATATTTCAATATTTTAGGGAGCAATAAATCGCAAAATTTATCGAATGTAGTTAAAATATGGTATTCGAGGGGTGTCAGGGGTCGCTTATTATGAATTTGACGTCGAAAAATCGTAAAAAAATTAAAAATAGCATTGAAGAAATGGCGGTTTAATTTATAGTTCTTAATTTAAGAACAATATTTTAAAATTTTGTTTTTTAATATTAGTTTTAAATACTAAAATTTATGTTTTAATTTTTTTTAAACAAATATTTTGAAAGTGGATATGTTTACTACAGAAGTATTTTTAAAAACATTGTTTTGAAAAAAAAGCTTTTGTTTTAAATTGAACTATGCAAACATTTGAGTTTAAGTTACATGAGATTTTTTAAATCTCTATTTAAAAAACAAATTCAAGCAATATGAACACTGTTTCAATAAATTTGTACTCATTTTCCCTCAGTGTACTTAAAAAAATTTTTAAGTCTATATTATTATATAAAAAAGAAGCTTCATTGCTTGAATATTGAATAGTCAAGAGAAAAATGTGTGTGAGGATTCACGCATTTATAGCGTTTAATTTAAACAAATAAGAGCATGAGATTGATAGTTGTAGAAGAGAGTTTTTACAAGGCGCGAAAGAGATTCTTATAGGTGAGAGGATTCGCGCATTTTAAGCGTGAATTATTTTGAATTTTGGTCGATAGGATTTATCGACAATAAATGTAGGCAATCAGTTGCCAGCAATTATTGTAGTAAATTCTCGTGAATTTTTGTTAGAGTGTTGATCAAAGTAGATCAAAAATAAAAAGACTCAACTTAAAATATTTATTGTGAAAAGACTAAATATATATTGATATTGATTTTTGGGCGGTAAAAGTGGGCGTGAAAACATTAATGTATAGTGACCGCCTCTTAGAGCACCTACACAGCAAGTTTCACTATAAAAATGTGTAGAACTCCGGAATTGCCATGATTTCGAAAAAGTGGGCGTATATATATTTCGCCCACGCCCATTTTTTGTACAGTTACCGACAGTAGCCATCTGAACAAAATTTCTACATCTTAGTTTTTTACGATCGAAACCGTCTGCCACATACCCACATACATACATCCATTTTATAAATATAGATTAGCGGAAACCTGGTACGTAGCTGCCACGCCCCCTTCCCCAACGCTTATAAAATGGTATCAGTGAAACTGCATATGTAAATTAAGATCGAATACTGAATTCCGAGACTGTGCGACCTATAACTCCAAAGCTATATGATATCGCAAAATTTAGTTTTTATGCGATGTTCCACGCCCCCTTATCTAACACCCACAAAATGTTATCAGTGAAACTTCATTCATAAATTAAGGTCGTAAAATGAACTCCGAGGCTGTGCGACCTATAACATCAAATCTATTCGATATTGCAAATTTGGGTTGTATGAAAGGTGCCACGCCCCTTGTGAATTGACATCAAACTCCACAGGAACATTCTCAGAGGATGTTTCTTTAGATTCCCTGAAAATTTCATAAATATCGGTTTCATGTAAATGACTTCACTTTAGTAAACGACGGTTAAATTATTTAGATATTGTTCATACAAAATTACTAAAATCGCGATTAAATAGGCGGGATGGAGGTAGGAGGGTGAAAATGACTACAAACTATTCTCATACTACCAAATATACAAAAAAAATTTTATTAAAATTGGTCGAGCCGTTTCGGAGCAGTGCAACCACAAACACCGTGACACGAGATATTTACACAGGGTGCCCAGTGTAAGAGCACGAATATTTACGGAGGTGAAAGAGGATATCGAGTTAAGAAAAAAATTTTGGAGAGGGGCTCTATTTGCTCACCCTTAGGAGTTACGGGGTTAATTGGTATTTCATGATTTTGATTCATGCCATTGTTTCTAGCAAAAAAACTAACTTAGCATCAAATTTGTGATTTATTTAATGTGATTTCTAATGACATAAAATTCATTAACATAATATGTTCAAAAATAACAAAGATAGTTGTACTTAAAAAATTTCACTAAATTGAAAACACAATGTTATTATCTTCTACGTAATTGTGTATTGTTAAAAAAAAAATTATAAGAACTGTCTAATGTTACATTTTTGAAGTACAACGAATTTTGTTATTTTTAAAGATATTTTAATAATTTTGATGTCATTGGAAAGTAAGTCAAATAAACCACAGATTTAATGCTAAAAAGTCTGCTTAGCCTGAGCACTTGTGCAAGAAATAATAAAAAGTTTTTGATTTATAACACGATATTCTGGTAAAATTGCGCTTAAATTTAAAATTTTGTAGTTTCAACGGATTGATTTCATCTTGCCAAATCGGTTGGGAATGTGGGATACACCGTTAGAAAGCTCAATTTATTGTTTTTGAAATGAGCTCTTAAAACAAGATTTCAATCAAGAATTCAAGAAACAAAGTCATGAAATACCAATTAACCCCGTAACTCCTAGGGGTGTGCAAATAGACCTCCCCCTCCCTAACTTGATCTCCTCTTTCGGCACCGTAAATATTCCTACTCTTACACTGGACACCATGTATATTAGATTTAAATTCATTACAGCTAGCCAAATCTGGGACATGGCAAGCTTTGATGTCTTTGCTTTTAAACTCTTTGTGGAAAATCAGACAGGATTAAAGAAAGCTTTTTTAAGTGTAATGATGCACGTGATTCGAACAATTGAAATCAAATAAAACCTTATAGGTACAATTTTATTGCAGTTATGCATTACATTAGCTTTAATGTTTGCCATTTATTGACATGAAATGATCACAACTGCCTTTAAAACCGTGGGATGTTTTTCATTTACAAAAAAATATATGAACAAAAGCACGGAGACAATAATCCTTGGTGTTAACAACATGGCCGCCTGCTATTGATATTGGAGTTAATTTATTTATTTTCGTTTGTTTTATTTATAGCAATATGGCGTTGGACACACTCAATAGTTCCTGTTCTACAATTACATTTCTTGCTGTTACTCCCTTTATTATTGAATTGAAGCTATTTTTAGAGGCAACCAATTTTTCAACCCTCTCAAGCGGAAGCCATTTGTGGGAACCGGTTTTGCGCTGAGATTTAATCGTGCTGCACAGTGGTTTCAAAGTGGAATAAAGTACTTTTTTGGTTGGGATTTGTTTTTTTTAAAATTAAGTCTAGAAATGAATCAATATCATATTTCTAAAACAGTTTCAAAGATATTTTTACTTTTATTTGGCATTAAGCTCAAATATAAATCTAAAAAAATTATATTTTTTTAGAAGTACAAAAAACAATATCATATAGATGCATGTAATTATATCGCTTTACGATGATTCCTTTTACTTTTGTTTAACTTTTGTATGATTTGAAACCACTGTGCGCTGTACTACAGCCGGGTTCGCGTCCCAGACACATAACATGCAAGTGATCGGTGACCATATCGAGCGCATTGCTTAAATGTTTCAATTTGATTTTGTTTCCTACTCCAGTTTAACAATCAGTTTCAGTTGCTGCTGTTAATAGTCTTGCTGTTGTATTTTTTGTTTTTGCGTTGTTGTCGTGCAACATAAATAGTTTTTTGTTGCAATTTTGGTTTTATTTTTCATTGATATGGCAACGTTTGCTGTCTCACTGCAAGAAAATTTTCACGGTTGTCAGGATTTGTGAGAAATGTTTGGCAGTGTTTTTTGTAGGATTATTGAATGATGTATGTAATACAAAAATCATCTATGAAAAACAGCTCAATGTGGTGTTTATGCTAGAGCTTTGAAATATTTAATTTTTTTTTAGACACTATGACGATATCCAAATAGAAATAAATGAAAACTGGCTTAAGAATTTTAGAAGGAAAAAGGGTTAAATTAAAAAAGTTAATTATATCCTCCCCTAATTTCTCAAAAACAAATCAATTAATATGGTTGAAATTTTTTTCGTGGTAGTCAACACTAAAATTGGAAAACTGAAAATTGAGGGAAAACCTCTCAATCCAATCGTTATTAAAATGTATTATCTTGAAACCACTTTTTGTGATTGGTTGTAATAAAAGTTGATCAAAAAAATTGTCCGATTTGAAATTTTGCGCCACTTACTGCAAACAGCAGTTGTTTACGTTGGTAATAGAATCATGGGGATAGCTAAAAAAACAATAGAGCTGGACCTATTTTAAGTAAAAAAATTCAATTTTTATAAAATTTCGAAATTTGGATACTGTTTCTTTTTTTTTAACGACCCTCTTAATTCTTGTACCGACGATAACGTCATTAATTGAAGCACAGCCGTGAATAACGTTGTTAGCGAAATTTTTTTTATAATGTTTTTTGGCGAATACCTGTTAAAATTACCCTCTTATCTATATATATAAAAATGGATGTATGTATGTGGGTATGTGGGTATGTGGCTATATCACATATAGACTCCAAAACTGCTGAACCGATCTTTATGAAATTTTCAGGGAAACTGAAGCCACATCTTGAAAGTGTTCCTGTGAGGTTTGGTAACTATTGGACGAGGGCGCGTGGTACATCCCATACAAGCCAAATTTACGCTATCGATCACAACCAAAAAAAGGATATATATCAGACGGTTTCAATCGTAAAAAACTAGGATTTGGTAATTTTGTTCAGATGGTTACTGTCGGTAACTGTACGAAAAATAGGCGTAGTCGTAATATAAATACGCCCACTTTTTCGAAATCATGGCAATTCCGGAGTTTTACACATTTTTACAGTGAAACTTGCTGTGTAGGTGATCTAAGAGGCGGTCACTATATGTAAATGTTTTCACGCCCACTTTTACCGCCCACAAATCAATATCTATATATATAAAAAGCAAAACGATGTGTGTCTGGCTGTGTGATGTCTGTAGACTCCAAAACTACTGAACCGATTGACCTGAAATTTTGGCAGTCGATTTGTTTCAGGTACGAGATGGTTTAGGAAAAAATTTGCCACACCCCCTTTTACCGCCCCCAAATCAATAAAAATTTTATATCTCAGTCGGTTTGGGTCGTATAAGGCTAAAATTTTGTAATTTAGTATGTACGGTTACTGTCGACAGCTGTACTAAAAATGGTTTCCACGCCCCCTTTTACTGCCCACAAATAAATGAAAATGGTGTATTCAGACGGTTGTGGTCGTATAAGACTTAAATTTGGTACTTTGATTTGTGTAGTTACTGACAGTAATTGTACGAAAAGTTGGTTTCCACACCCCCTTTTAGCGCCCACAAATCAGTGAAAATGCTATATTTCAAGCAGTTTTGACCGTATGAGACTAACATGTGATACCTAAGTTTGTATGGTTACTTCGGCAACTGTACTAAAAAACGGCGTCATAGCCACACCCACTTTTTGAGAAATCATTAAAATTGACTACTGGGTCGATTGAGCTAAAATGTTGGCTTAGTTTGTATGGTTACTGTCAGCAACTGACCTAAAAATTGGTTTCCACGCCCCCTTTTACCACCCACTAACTAATGAAAACGTTTTATTTCAACGGTTTGGGTCGTTTTAGACAAAAATTTTGTAATTCAGTTCATATGGTTACTCTCGGCAAGTGCACTAAAAATAGGCCTGTCCCACTTTAGTTAAACTCACTTTTCGGGGAGTTATCGTCGAGTGAAGTAAAGTGCGCCAGGCTTAACCTAAATTGAGCTGAAATTTGAGCATTCGATTTGTTTCGATTACGAGATGGCTCTAGGGAAATATTTTGCAGCACCCCTTTTTACAGCTTGCAAAACAACAAAAATGTTATATTTCGCATGGTTTTGATCGTATTAGACTAAAATTTGGTTATTTAGTTCATATGGTTACTTTCGGCAGCTGTTCGACATTTTCGTATATGGCAGTAAGGCGGTCTATGGTAGAACAACGTCTGCCGAGGAGAGTGAATGTTCCTGTGAGGTTTGATAACGTTTGGACGAGGGGGCGTGGTACCTCCCATACAAGCCAAATTTCCGCTATCGACCACAAACCAAATAAAGGATATATATCAGACGGTTTCGTCGTAAAAAACTAAGATTTAGTAATTTTGTTCAGATGGTAACTGTCAGTAAATGTACAAAAAATGTGCGTGATCGCAATATATATACGCCCACTTTTTCGAAATCATGGCAATTCCGAAGTTCTACACATTTTTATAGTGAAACTTGCTGTGCAGGCGCTCCAAGAGGCAGTCACGATACATAAATGTTTTCACGCCCACTTTTGCCGCCCACAAATCAATATCTGTGTACATAAAAATGAATCGTGATTTGTTCGGATGCTTAAAATTTGAAAACGACTGAACCAAATTGGATACTTCTTTCTACTGGTTTAGGAAAAATATAATGCCACACCACCTTTTGTCGCCCAAAAATCAATAAAAATGCTGTAATTAAGACGATTTTGGTCGTATTAAATTAAAATTTGGTAAATAAGTTCGTAATATAACTATCATTAACTTTGATAAAAATGGGCGTGGTCACACTTCATCTACGCTTACTTTTAAGAAAATATCAAAATACTTCGAAACTATTGGTCCGATTGAGCTCAAATTTTGTAAGTTCGCTTTGCTTTGAGTATGAGATGGTTTCAGAGGAAATGCCACACCCCTTTTACCTCCCACATATATATAAAAAAATTGTTGTTATCGAATAGCTTTAGACCACAACCACAATTCGATCACAATTAGACGTACCGTTTCAGTGATGAAATTTTATGGGAGTGGACAAGGGGTAGGGGCACATCCCATACAACCCAAATTTGTGATATCGAATAGCTTTGAAGTTATAGGAATTCAGCTTTGGAATTCAGTTTTTGACCTCAATTTACACATGCAGTTTCAATGGTTTTATTTTATGGGCGTTGGACAGGGAGGCGTAACATCTCCCTTACAACCCAAATTCAATCGAACCCAAAATATCGAATTGCTTTGAAGTTATAGGTTGACAGCTTAAAAATTCGGTATTCGACCTACATTTATGCATGCACTTTCATTCCTCTACATTTTATGAGCGTAGGACAAAGGGGAGTGTCACTTCCCATACAACCCAACTTTGTGCAATCAAATAGCTTTGGAGTTATAGGTCGCACAACGCCGGAGTTCAATATTCGACCTCAATGTACACATGCAGTTTCAATGATTCAATTTCATGTTCATTGGTAAGAGGGGCGTGGCACCTCCCATTCAACGTAAATTTGCGATATCAAATATCAGCGTCAGAATTCAGTATTCGGCCCCAATTTATACATGCAGTTTCATTAATTACATTTTATGGGCGTATGACAAGGGGGAGTGAAACCTCCTATTTAACCCAAATTAGAGATATCAAATAGCTTTGGGGTTATAGGTCTCACAGCTTTGGAATTCAGTATTGGACCTCAATGTACACATGCAGTTTCATTGATTACATTTTATGAGCATTGACCAAGGGGGAGTGGCACCACCCATACAACGAAAATTTGTGATATCGAATAGCTTTGGAGTTCAAGGTCGCACAGCGTCGGAACTCAGTATTCGACCAAAATTTACGCTTGCAGATTACCTGATAAAATTTTTTAGAGTTTGTCGGGGGGGCGTGACACCTCCAATTTAACCCAAATTTGCGATATCGAATAGCTTTGGAGTTATAGGTAACTCAGCCTCGGAATTCAGTATTCGACCTCAATTTACACATGCAGTTTCATTGGTAAAATTTAATGGGCGTAAGGAAAAGGGCAGTGCACCTCCCATACAACCCAAGTTTGTGCTATCGAATAGTTTTGGAGTTATATGTCGCACAGTTTTGGAGTTCGGTATTCAACCTCCATGTATACATGCAGTTTAATTGATTACATTTTTTGAGCGGTGATCAAGAGGGCGTGGCACTTCCTATACAACCCAAATTGGTTATATCGAATAGCTTTGTGGATATAGGTCGCACAGTCTCGGAATTCAGTATTCTACCTCAATTTAGACATGCTGTTTAGCTGATAACATTTTATGGGCGTTTGACAAGGGAGAGTGGCAGCAACGCGCCGGGTTTCAGCTAGTATTATATAAAAACAGAACTGAGTTGGCAGTTTAGAAGTTTGAGGTATTTTTATCGCATATTAAAATTTAAAAAAAATTAATTAAAGTGCTTGTAAAATCCATAAAAGTGAACAATTACAATTTTGCCGCTTACAACGTTATCCGCGGCCCATAAACTTGATTTTTTTTATATTAATTTATGATCTTAAAACAAGCAACGGGTAAAAGTGAAATTAATACTTTGTAAAAAAGGTATGATAATAGTAGACTATTTGAAATGCCATTTCCATGAAATTTTGAATTTTTGAAAAATAATAAATTATTGTTATAAAATGGGAACAATTTATTGGGACGATAAAAAATAAGTTTTCTAATTAATCACGTGCAGGTCTATTATCAAAGTCTGACATCTGAATCCCCACCAAGCTAAACTGCACCACCATCACCTCTGCAAAGTTAGCTGCTTCATTTGATGAGGCTGTTTAACCCTAACCCTCCTGACACGGGTACCTGGGTACCCGAACCGACTTTGAAGTCAAATATTTTTCAAGCCAAAAAGTTAAAAATTTGGGGTTGCATGACATCTTACAAATAGCCGTTTTCTGTCGTTTTTTTCGTATTTTTAGCTTTCTAGTTTGTTTGGGTAGTTTAAGAGCCGACCCAAAGTCGAATAGTCCTTACTCTCCTGATAAGGATACCTGGTTACCCGCAAATTTCTACACACATTTAGAATATGTACTCCAAAACTACTCGGCCGATCTAGCTAAAATTTTGGCAGTATATTTATTTTGAGAACGAGATGGTTAAAAATTTTGCCACACCGCGTTTTACCGCCCACTTATCAATAAATATGCTATTTTTCAGACGGTTTGGGTCGTATTAGACTAAAATTTGGAAACTTAGTTAATTTTACTATTGTCTGCAATTGTACTAAAAATGGGTGTGGCCTCTTACTGTTATGCCCAATTTTTAGAATATAAGCGTGGAGGAAAGCAAAGCGCGCAGGGTATAAACTATAATGATATAAAAAAAACAAAAGTGAAAAATCAGCAGCTAATGCAGCATTGTGCTATGCTTTAGTGAGCTTTTTGAACATTGGCCGCATGCAGTCATCGCAATTCTTGCGAGTCTTTCTGTCGGGTTTGCCATCAATAGCCATGGAAATGTAGCAACGACCCTTCGATGGCCACCGACCAGTGTTATCTTTCTCAGTGAAACCGGATGGGACTGTAACGTCCGGGAAAACTAACTCAGAAATGATTTTATTGATCATTACCTCAAAAGCACTGCGCTCTTTGGTGTATCGTGTTGTTCGGTTATGAGTTGCCTTTTCTTTCATGTTTTCAATCGCCAATTCTACGCCAAGTGATGTCAAAAAGACTTGACAAAAGCTGCTTTTTTTTGGCATTTGGTTGAATGATAAGAAAGACATAAAATGCACTCAACGCAGCTACGTCGATCATGTCGTAAAAAATGGCTAATGACCATCTATTTGTTTTACGTTTGGTGTTATATTTAGATAATATCTGGTCCATTATGTCTACTCCTCCTTTGGTTTTTTATAGAAGGTAATAATCACCTCCTTTCCATTTACTGCTGGCTCTCTTCGTAAGTAATGCATAGCTCACAAAAAGAAAACGCTGTTCTTATTCCTGGTTACGATATATAAAACACTTCCAATTTATATGAATGCATAATGGAGTTAGCCTGTATCGTTCGTGGGCTTTGGTTCTAGGTGTCTTGGGTATAAACTTTGTTTTGTCGTAGGGTACCGACGAGGAAAACGTTTCTTATGCTTGGTTTTCACTATGTTATTTTTATGACGACACAAAAGCTTATCACCTGAAATATCACCTTAATAAAACTCTAGAACATTTTCTGCATAGCTCCATTTTATAATTTATTTGTTTTTGATTTTCCAAGATTGCCAAAGCTAGAAAAAATGTTAACATGCTCTTTTTTTCGAGCCTGCTAGAAGCCCTTCTTTAGAATGTACATTAGAAAGAAAAGCAATATAAATATCAACTTGAAATAAAAAATCTCTTGACAAATTCCAGATTTGAACCAGCGTCCTCTCAGCTGGCGGTCTGGCATTTTACCCACTCGTCCACCTCAGTTGTTAATAAACTTTAGCTTATTTTGCATCATTACAAATGAAAGTAAGTTTTCGAGAGCGCGGGTTCGCAACCCAGCTCGGTCCAAAAAAAAAATTTTTTTTTTTTTTAAATCTACATTTTTTTACAAATTTTTCTGTCCATTTAAAAATTTTTTTGGAATTTTTTTGTAAATTTCTTCATACAAAAATAATAGAAAAGAGTTAGAATTATTCCATATAAAAATTTTCATATAATGTGATATGCAATGTGTTAGATTTCGGAGACCTGGGTTCGCGCCCCAACTCGGACAAAAAAAAAGTAATTTTTTTTTTGTTTTTTCTTTAAGATTTGATTTTTTTTAATTGATCTGATCATATATAATTTTTTAAAAATTTTTTTAAAAATTTTTTATACAAAATAACAGGAAAAGACTCCAAACCTTCAAAAGGTAGGCCTTACAGAAGCACTCATCAATGCAGCGATCATGGAAGGTATATTGACGCCAATAAGAGCACTACTAGCATGCATTCTTTTGCGTATCGCTAGCTAAAATGCCCACTGGGATTACGCTAGGCCTAAACAGTAGCATGCACGGACATATCTTATCTATGGCTCTCAGAGTTCCCATACAAATTACACACGGGTACCAGGTACCTTTATCAGGAGTCTGAAAATGTTATCAGGACGGTTAGGGTTAAAAGCGGTTGTGTGAGCTTAAGCTGTTCTTATTTATCAGCAAAAATATTGACTGCCTCGTCAAATTTAGAGCTGCTGAGGCCAGTACTGATAAAAATCGCATTTCGGTGATGGATTAGACGATTTGGACGAAGGCCTTTTTTTGACTATGAACTTTGAAGTAGAGCCTACGGTCATAACCGTAAAGACCGTAAGAACCGGTCGACCGGTTTTAAAAACCGGTCTATCCGGTCTTTCGGTCAACCGGTCTACCCGGTCGACCGGTTAACCGGTCTTTAAAAAGGGTTTTTAAACGGTTTTTTTTAAAGGGTTGTTTTCGGTACTTTTTTGCAAATACGCAAAAAAAATAAAAATAAATACAAAAAATCCAAGTTTTTGAAAAAAGTAATAAATTAAATAGAGACGGAAAACAGTTTTTGCATACTGAAACCAATTATTAATGAAAAATACTTTTTTATTATATATTTTATTATATATATTATTTTTTATTATATATATTAACATTTCAAAATATGTTTTATTTATTAAAAAAAAATTAAATTCAGTTAAAATAAAAGTTGTAAGTGAAAGTGAACGTATTTGGTTTTAGTTATTTTTATTTAAAAAATAATGCTAATTTAATAAACTAAATTTTAATTTTTGGAATTCATTTTGAAAAAATATAAAAAGTTAAATAATGATATATATTTTCTATATTAACATTTGGTACTTTTTAGATTTATGTTGAAAAGTTATTTACTGGAAGTTTTATATAAACAAAAATGGAAGTTTTATATAAACAAAAATGTTTTTTCCTTTTATTAACACATTTATTAACACATTGATATTTTTTTTAATTTTATCAAAGAGATGAGTGCAACTTACAGAGTAAATAAAAAAAACTATTTCATTAATTGCTTGTTTTGATGCAAAAATATTAATATGTTTTGTAGGGTGAAGCGAACTTCTTTTTGCCGTTACAATATTACCCGTAGTTGAGAAGCATCTTTCCGATGAAGCGGATATCGCTGGTATACACATATATTTTTTAGATAATTTTGAAATTATTGGAAACTTATTTTCTTTTTCTTTCCACCATTCAAACGGATCCATGTCAAAACCTATTTGTGTTTCAGCCATATATCTGATCCACTGCGAATCGATATCATTTGACGTATATCCACCTTCCTTATAAAATTCTTGAAATAAAGATTTCTTGTTAGCAGTTGTAGCTGACGAGCAAGATGGATTGGCGTCAATGGATATGTCTTTAAGCATCATTTTTACCGCTTCTTCAATTTTTTCTTTATCATTATTAGTTTCATGCTCTAAATCTTTATATCTAGGATCTAAAAACGAAGATACCATTTTAGTGGATGGATCCGATGACGTGTTTGTTACAAAAGTTGAATTTATATATTCTAATATTTTAATTTTTATGTCGGACCCAGAAGTATCATCGTCCTCAGAATTCACAACCCTTAAGGTGGCTTTGTTACGTCATCTAACGGGAAATCATTCAACTATCGTAATATTTCTTTTATCATTCTTGCATAGAGAACATTAAATAAAAGAGAATAAATATGTAACTACGCTCTCGTCTCTTTGCTCACACCAAATATATATATAATAGGGCGGGCCAAATTTTTTGTCGATTAAAGCCACCCCCTGGGATGATTCTATAGACAATTCTAAGCAACTTTGGTGAAGAAACCATAGGTCTATCTCGATTTTCGAGTCTCCCACTTTTCAAAAAATGATTTTTCCCCTATAACATCATTGATTCAAAATTCGATTTTTTATTCATCGTTATATTATCTTTTTTATGTGTATATGGGGGGTTTTTGGGGTCGAGAAATTCATTTCTGATCTTTATTTTTACCTATGACCACCGCCAGAGGGCGTTTCATGCATATTTTAACTATTTTTCGTCTATTTTCTGAGAAAAATTTAAATTTTTTTCGGTAATATTGATCTTTATTTTATTTTTTGTCAACAGAAATTCAACCTAAAAACTAAGAACATGTGCAAAAAAAACAAAAAAATTAATTTAGTGGAAGAAAAGCGAAATAAGTTATTTTTGAAAGTCTTTCTTGCTTTCCAGTCTGGGGTATTTTGCACGGCTTTCTGATGTAACTGCCATAACACTGTGTCGATTTTTTTGTAAAACACGTTTAGAAACGCTAGCCAGCAACTGAACATGTCTTTCCGTTGCTTGTATGTGTACCGGAATTCTTGGATCAGGCAATGGTGGATCATCGTATTCTATATATTGTTCCAAATGATCATACGGAATGGTATGCGTAAACGGTGGTCATGGTATGCGTAAATCATCTTTATTTAAATCAATCATATTCGTATAATCTGTACAATTGAAGTTTACCAAAGGTTTTTGATAAACTCTAAGATGTAGCGGGTCGTACAGATTTCTTCGGTAGTGTAAAATTTTCTTGATTGCGATGTTTCGTGTCTCTTTTTTATCATCAAATAACATCGCTAACAGAATATTTTCGGAATGTGCGTAATATGAATTGTCTTTAATGACATTATTCACAACTTGGCGTAGATTTGTATCCAAATATCGTGTCCAACGAATGAATTTGTGAAATAATACACTACCGAAGACCACCGAGTTATAGTACTTGATGTTGAAGTGCATCGGCACATACACTTTCATTATGTATGTTGCCAGAATTTTCAAATTCCTTGATGGATTTTCAGTTGACACATACAACCGCAACAATCTATTCGCCTTGGTGAGCCAACGTGAATGTGCTATTGGTCCTGGTTTAATGTGAGACAAATCCGCAGGAACAACACCATTCGAAATTGCATTGGCTGTTGGTGGCGGAGCCTTGTGTCGTTAATTGCTGCGGCTGTCTGGTGATGTGCCGTCTGGTGGTGCTGTTGGTATGCCGGGTAATGCACTCTGGAGTATGCGAAAAAACTGACGCGTTTAAACAATTATAAATACGAACACAATTTCTGTACTTAATTTACTTTAATTTTATTTATTTAAAACCAACTAAATTCCATACGCAAAAAAAACGAACCAACGCGGTTAAAGGAATGCGAGAGAAAAGCCAAAACGGGAGAAAAATCACTAAACATATGACAGCAAGTGTCAAAAGGCCGCACTGAACATCAACAACACAAACCCATCGCCGACCGTCAATACACATCAATGCAGTTTGCGGTGGGCGACGAGTTTGTTCAGTGCGGATATAAACAATTGACTTACTTAAAATTAAGAACAATAAATGTCAGAGATAAAAAGTCCGCAAAGCAGCAGAAATAATTTTGGTTAAAATAGGCATGAAACGCCCTCTGGCGGTGGTCATAGGTAAAAATAAAGATCAGAAATGAATTTCTCGACCCCAAAAACCCCCATATACACATAAAAAAGATAATATAACGATGAATAAAAAATCGAATTTTGAATCAATGATGTTATAGGGGAAAAATCATTTTTTGAAAAGTGGGAGACTCGAAAATCGAGATAGACCTATGGTTCCTTCACCAAAGTTGCTTAGAATTGTCCATAGAATCATCCCAGGGGGTGGCTTTAATCGAATTTTTCGGCTCCATACAAATTGGCCCGGCCTAATATATAAATATATAAAAGTGATATCAAATTGTTTGATTTTGCTTGCGCAATACATATAGAATGCTATTTAATGGAATTTCAAAAAAATTCAATTCACATTTGACGTCGTGGTTTTATTAATTTGTTTTTTTTATATTAATAATAATAATTTGTTTTTTTATATTAATAATAATAATATAACACCTGGCGACAGAGTTCCGCTACACGTCTGTACATCTTCACTGGTCAACAGATGTAAAGACATTGTCGCGCGCACAGCTGTGTCGAGCTAGAGTAAAAATTGAAAAATTACCTTTTTTTGGAAAATTTCACTTTTTTAGATTTTTTATAAAATTATAAAATTTTTAAAAATTTCTTCGATTTTTATAAATTTTTTTGATTTTTTGAACTTTTTTTTCAGTTTTTTTTTTAAATTTCAGTACTTTTCCAAAAACATGGATTTTTTTTATATTTATTTCTAGTCTTTAGCATATTTTGCCAACAAGTACCAAAAAACATACTCTTTTGTATAAAGTACTAACGGTTCTAAACAGGTCGACCGGTCTTTGCGGTCTACACGGTCTAGACCGGTATTTACGGTCGACCGGGTAGACCGGTCTAGACCGTGTAGACCGCAAAGACCGGTCGACCGGTTTAGAACCGTTAGTACTTTATACAAAAGAGTATGTTTTTTGGTACTTGTTGGCAAAATATGCTAAAGTCGACCCGGTCGACCGTAAATACCGGTCTAGACCGTGTAGACCGCAAAGACCGGTCGACCGGTTTAGAACCGGTCTAGACCGGGTAGACCGGTCGATCGTAAAACCGGGTAATGGGGGGGCTCTACTTTGAAGTTCACACACCTTCCTCATCTCTGCTCATCAGCCACTTGTTCTTTTTCGCTTGGGGTTTTTCATCTGACTCCAAAAAAGCGCTGCAGATAAAAAAAAATGAATGAATTTTTCCATTGCGAACAATTTTAGTTTTCAAATCCATTTTTATTTGTATTAATACAATATGCAATCACTACTATTTGTACACAAATTGCAAAATGCCACAACTCAATGTGAAACTGTTAAATTTAAGCTGCTAGTGCCTGAAAAAGTAAGTCTTATTTACAGTTATCAGCTATTGAAAATGGCAATTCTGCATTTTTTGTACCTATAACGTGCTCTTCACACCACCTTAAAATTATATAGCTTCCTTTAGTGTTGCTCTGTTTGTTTTTTCAGATCCTAAAAATGCAAAAAAAAGTAAGTGTCTTATGGGCTTAACATACTTCTGATTTGCTTTTTATTTTCAGATGATGAACAAAAAATATTTTCATTACAACGAGCGGTGTACCTTTCTTTTTGTTGGTCTAATTTGACATGACATACAACAAAAACAACAAGAACACCAATAAAATTAATTTTTTAATTAAATTTTATATATTGTATATTTAATAAAAAAAAACAGTTTGTCGACATTTTTTGTAATTTTTGTGTTATTTAATTTTTAGCGAAGTTACAACCTTTGAAGGTTACTCAGTCAAAGAGTGCTTTAAGGATATAAAACATGTCATTATATATGCAAAAATATATATATTATTTATGGTTTAAGCCAATAAAGATACAATTTTATGCAAGTTAACAAAATTAGCTTTTTTTAGCCTTATCAAAATAAACACTTTCTTTTTGTCACTCCTTTAATTTAAATGACACTTTCATGAACTTCTGCATCTGTGGAAACAAAATAAGAAAAATTTAATTGAATCACCAAGAACGCATTCAGCGTAAAAAAGGGAAAACATACTTAATGCAACCCTGGACATGTATGATACAGTTTTCGGTCTTTTTTAGTGGCCTAATACGTGCCTTAGTATATATGAGAATCTTTTCCAGCATATCAATAGGAAACAACAAGCTTCAACATTCGTTTTCAGACTTAGCAGACCTTGCTTCTGGTGCGACACCTGTAAGCGGTTTCAGTTCGTATTTGACGTCTTTTAGTAGACAGCGTAATATTGTCGTTATTATTCAAAACATCTTGATCTATGCCACTGACCTGAATACGCTCACTAACAATTTCATCTTCTTCAGTTGACTCCTGATCAGGCAGTATTACATCCGAGTCAGATTCTTGGAGAATTGACAATGTATGCTGCCGTTCTCTTTCTTCTGGGTTCATATTTATTCGAACAAGCAACAAAAAACAAACAAAATAAAAATAAATTGATGAAAATAAATATGTATAGTAACTTCGAGTATTGTGATATGGTTGGGTAATGTGATATACCTGCATATTTTGTAAAATACACAAATTTTGACAAGAATGTAAACAAAACGTTAACGGAAAAAGACACGTGCAGCAGTTTTATGCGCACTCTCATACGCTGTGTTTCCTCTTATTGTTGGGAAATTGTATCGTCAGTGTAGTCGATATTTTTTTGAGTGCGCTTTGTGAGTGCAGTACCAGAAAACTGTAGCGGAATTCAAAGTTTGACTAACATAAACTTGTTAGTGTTTTATTACAGTAAACCATTAATGAGTTGAGTTCTTTATTTTCTAAAGTGTATTTTTATAAAAGTAACCTGATTGTTTTGAAAACCAAATTCAGCTATTGTGATATAGTCAAAGTAGGGTAATGTAATATACCCCTCTGAGTTAAAAATTATAAATTATTATTATAATAAATTGCAGATATTGCCAAACGAAGGAGGATCCAAAAGGAAGGAGAAAGGCTATTTTGGCAGTCAGAAAAGGAGCAATGTTCTTACTGTTGGCGTCAAAAACATTTTTAGTTCCATTTGCAACCCTGTAAAGGCAGCTAACAGTGATTAACATATCAGCTATTTAAGCTATTCTTTTAATAAGTTTTTACTTGCGGATTCGCATTCAGTTGCTTTTGTTTATATTTTTTCCACCATGTGATATGATATATTAAATTATCCGAACGTGGTATATCACTTTACCCGCCAGGTTCATAAATAAGGATTAAATAACTTTTTTCCATTATGTTAAAAAAGCTCCAAATTAGGTAACGCTGTAAAGCTACGAAGTCGTAATACAGTGCATAATGCATCAAAAAACTATCCTGTTTAATGCGGTATAAGCTAACGTAAGACAATTGCGAGTAATTACAATAATAAAAATACCTATATCAAATTACCTATAATCTATACTTTATTGCACAAAAAAAAGCATATATAGTAATTTTATTTAATGAAAAATTATTCAAATAACGAATAACAAGTAATACTTATTCTTATCGGTATTATCTATCGGTATAAATCCGATAGGGAGAATATGGTAAATTCAAGCTCTGTTGACACAGTTTATGAATTCAATTTCAAAAAAGCTGACTTTTTGGGGTTGAATAATTTACTTTATAGTAAATTAAATATAATTACAGAATACATAAATAATAATAATCTTAACAGTTCAATAAATTATTTCTATACGGAGCTCTTTGCCATGTTTTCTCAGTCTGTACCATATAGTCTCAAATTTGCGAAAAATTCTGCGTACCCTTGGTACACAAAGGATTTAAAGACTCTTCGCAACAATAGGAATAGGGCATGGAAGAAATATGTTTGTAGTTTTGACTCAAATGACCTAGAAGCATACAAACGTTTGTTTCTGGAATTTGAGAATTGCTCAGCTGCATTATATAATGAGTATTTGGATAATATGAAGCTGAGTATTTTGTCTGATCCAAGAAAATTTTGGGGATTTATTAATGTTAAGAAGAAGACTGATGGATTTCCTTCTTCTTTCAAACTTCAGGATGGATTTACTGACGATTCCACCATTATTTGTGGCTTATTTGCCAATCTTTTTAAAGAATCATTTTGTTCAGATTCTTTCAATCCTGATTTAGCATATTTTGATTATATGAACAACGCATCCAGAGTTTCTTTGGGGCATATATCTTTTACCTCAGAGGATATTTTTAAGTCTATTGAATCAATCGATGAGGATTTTAGCGCTGGACCAGATGGAATTCCTGCCGCAGTGTTAAAACAATGCGGCTCCATTTTATGTCAGCCACTTTCGTTACTTTTTAATAAATCAATTAATGAAAGTAATTTTCCTCTTTTTTGGAAAAAATCTTATATCAGTCCTATTTACAAAAAAGGTTGCAGGAATGATGTCACTAATTATAGGCCTATCGCTAAATTGTCTTCGATTCCTAAACTTTTTGAGCGTATAGTGTACGATCGAGTGAAAATTCACTGTGGGCAAGTCATGACAACTCGTCAGCATGGTTTTGTTACTGGCAGATCCACTGTGTCTAATCTCCTTGATTTCACTACATTCTGCTTAAAATCTATTAATTCTGGTAGCCAAGTCGATTGTATTTACACTGACTTTAGCAAAGCATTTGATAAATTACCACATAATCTAATTTTATTTAAACTTAAATTAATGGGATTTCCACAATATTTTGTAAACTGGATCAAATCGTATTTGATGGAGCGATCTTATCAAATACGGTTCCGAGGCGTGTTGTCTTCTGAATTTGTTGCAGAATCGGGTGTTCCTCAAGGAAGCCACCTGGGTCCACTTCTGTTTATTTTGGCAATTAATGATGTTACCCACGTCATCAAACACTCTCATTTGCTTATTTATGCAGATGATATGAAAATATACAGAACAATTGATTCTAAGGACAATTCAGACCTGCTCCAGTCAGACTTGAACTCCTTTGAGGTTTGGTGTTCTAAAAATAACATGTTTTTAAATCCAGATAAATGCCAAACTATGACCTTTTCGCGTAAAAGGACCAATTTTATTTTTGATTACAAAATTAAAGATACTGCTTTAAGTCGTGTAACTAGCGTCAAAGACCTTGGTATATGCATGGATTCTAAATTGTCGTTTAACATGCATATTGACACAATTTGTAAAAAAGCGTCTTCTATGCTTGGTTTTATAAAACGGTGGGCCAAAGAGTTTGATAGCTTAATAACAACTACAACTCTGTATTATTCAATCGTCCGTCCTCACTTGGAGTACGCAAGTCAAGTATGGTCCCCACATTACAATGTGCATGTTGATCGTATAGAAAGAATTCAAAAACGTTTTGTTCGGTTTGCTCTAAGAGGCTTGAGTGGAACTGACACATTTAACCTTCCTCCATATGAGGATCGTTTGAAATTATTAAAAATGCAATCTTTAAGTGAGAGAAGAAAATCTGCTGATATCGTCTACTTGCACCAACTCATAACTGGTGTATTCGACTCTCCAGAGCTTCTTTCTCTTATAAATTTTAACACTAACCGTAGAAGCAGTAGAAACTCTAACAACTTGATTTATTTACCATTTAGTAGAACAAATTATATGTTAACTGCTCCATTAAATCGCATGAGTACCTTTGTTAACAACTGTAACGTGTTTGATGTTAACTTGTCGAAAGGTCAACTCAAAAGTAGATTGAAAACTAATGAAGGATAAGATCTATGTAAACGCATGGTTAGCTGTTATGTCTTGTGTTGTCCCTGAGCCCAACCCATATTATGGTGGGTAAATTTTTCTCCCTTTTGGTTTTTTTTTGACCACTTCTATCGATATCTTTGAGATATTTCAATGATATTTGGATTGGTTCTTAAAATGATCTATTGCGGAGAAAGTGTGAAAAAGCTGTAGTAGCTGAACTCTATTGTTATTGCATGTTTTAATTTTTTCAATTAGAACCCAGTATCAAGAAGTTTTTTTTATTCTTTATTTAAATTTCGAATAAATTATTCAAAACTTTTATTCGTTATTCATTTTTGTTTTGAATTTGTGTTTAAATAAAAATAAAAATAATTAAGCAAATCAAATATCGGTAATCTATTAAGCTCCTTGTTTAGTGAGTGGCATCTATCAAGTTTTTCTTCTACCACCACAGAAGATGATGGCCACAACGTGACTGCTTCTAGTGTTAAGTGTGAGCCTCTCTTAGGAATTTTATCCTCTCTTACAGGAACGTGGAATTTTTTTTTAAATTTCGTTTCGCATTTGAAACAAGCTGTTAACAAGCTGTTATCCATATATTTAAGCTTAGAAAGTCTTAGCAACGATTAATTTTTAATTTCTTATCCACTAGCGTAATCGAACTCGATGTAGCAAGTACTTTTTCTTTAAATACAAATTAATAAATTCAAAGTTGTTTATTCAAGTTACTGAAATATTTAGCGAACGCTGACACAACGCTAGGTTGCCTTTATAAATATTCCGCTACACAGAACCAAAAACGCCCTTAATAACAAAGAAAAAGTTCATTGTCACAATGAATCATACATTAAAATTGGTCCAAAGTATGCGTTCTTACGCTCAATGAATCTTTGCTCTTAACTTTTCTTAAAGCTCTTAAAGTTAACAGTATTTATAAATTGTTGCTTAAAATCAAAAAACATTTCATTGTGTGTAAGTACAAAGTTCTTTGATTTCTATGAACATTTTCATGTAGCCAAAGAAAAGTTTCTTTAAATGTATGAAATAGTTCTTGCATATAAAGAACAGATTCCTTGATTTAAAGTACGCAGTTCCTTGCTACAAAGAACTGATACATTAAATTTATGAATAATTTCTTATATTTAAAGAACAATTTACATTGACTTAATGTATGCAGTTCATTGTCACAAGGGACTGATACATACAATTAAGGTAAAAAGTTCTTATAGTTAATGAACAATGTACATTGAATTGTGGTATGCAGTTCATTACCTCAATAAATGGATACATTAAATTTTAGTGAAAATACCAACAATAAACCCTTTCTTTAAACTTGTCCTTTATAAAGAATTTAATTTTGGTAAGAATGTTTTTCTTTAACCATCCCTACACCTTATTCTAGTGATCCAATCCTCATGAATCTTTGAAAATGTTATATTAGGCCCCATTTCTGAAAGTAAAAATGCAAAGTTTGATCTAGCATAACAAAAAATTCGAAAAATAGCAGTTTTCTGGTTCAAGAGACTACACATTATGATTTTTTACTTACCTTCAAACTAAGAAATCTTCTTACATATTGCACTGGTGGAAGCTAATTTCGGACATGGACGTTAGTGTAATATTTAAAGATATATAAGTACCCTGAGTGTAGCCCTGTACTCAGTTTTTTCATTGTTAACAAACTACATCAATAAAGAATATCAGAATGATGATAGGTGGTGAGAAAACTGAAACCAGAACTAGACTCAGCATAAAAATTGCATAAAGAAATCATCCAAACTTATTCTGTGCCTGAAATAAGCATAAAAAAGAAATGTAATATTAACAGTTTTAAGTTATTATGTATTTATTTTTAAAGCTTCCGACATAATAAAATCTTTTGTTTTTGTTCAAATTAATCTTATAAAAATAATTTTCAATAAATGACCAAAATTGAGAGCATGCTAAGGGGTACTCTAAATTCAACAAGTGGAAAATTTTAAAACATGTATCAACTGCTCTTAGAAAAGTTGGAAACTCAAATTTAATTCCATCTAAATAAACATTAAAATATTAAAACGGCTTTAACTCTTTATCGCCAACAGCAATTATGAACGGTTGAAGTTTTTCAGACTTATTCTTCAAGTACCGTAAATGCTTCTCTATTGCTTGAATATTGTTGCCCACGTAAATAAACGCTTCTTGTGAACTTTTTATGGTAAATCTAACGACTTGTTTTTTCTCCCTATTATTTTTCCTTATAAGTTTTTGTGTAGGTACCAAGTAAGCATGAATTGAACCATTTTTCCCAAATTAATTACAAATTCCAAATTCCAATGTTTCCCAAATTAATCCACACGCGTTTTTACAAATTTAATTCGTTCGTTTGCTTTTTATAAGATTTATTGTTTTTACTAAAACTTTAAAATGGCGTTCTCTCTCGTGTTGCACTGAAATTATAATGACGTTCTTACTCATTCTTACTCGCGTTCAATTGCGAAAATAACTTTACCGTTACTCTTTTAGTTTTTAAGAAATTAGTTCTTTGAATATAAGAACAAGTTCTTACGTTTAAAGAACGTTACATTGAAATCAATGTACTGTACATTAACTTAAGAAATTAGTTCCTTGAATGTAAGAACAAGTTCCTTGAGTGTAAGAACAAGTTCCTTAAGTGTAAGAACAACTTACTTAAGTGTAAGAACAAGTTCCTTAAGTGCAAGCACAAGTTCCTTAAGTGTAAGAGCACGTTGCTTAAATACAAGAGCAATTCCTTTGAATGTAAGAACACGTTCTTTAAATGCAAGAACAAGTTCTTTGAACATAAAAACTTATTACTTTTTAAATAACCACTGTACATTAAAATCAATGTATTGTACATTGACTTTAAAATTGCCTTCTTTAAAAATTGCTTTGAGTTTTTCCTTTGAAATGAAGAAGAATAATAAAATAATGATTTATAAAACTGTTGAAATATGTAACTCTGTCCTTAGAAATTGTTAACTGTCTGTTTTGTTTCGTAATTTTTTATTAGTTATTACAACAGCAACAACTGAACCAAAATGTTAATGAACGTAAGTTCTTCCGTGTAAAGAATAGTTCATTAAAATTAAGAACAACGATTCATTGAGCCAAAGATCTCGTTCTTTGAGCCAATGAATAGTTCTTAAAAATCAATGAATTTCGCTGTATGAACGAGACTCCTTAATTTTAAGAACAATATTTGGTTCAGTGTATTAGAAAAACTTTTATAAAATTCAATACAACGATACCATCATCAGCATCAGTGTAACGTCTTTTCTTTTATGAAACTATGATCAATCTTCCACGTTCTCATAAAATATCGGATGAAACATTTGAAAAAAGATGAATTCTAAAATCAAACTTAAGCCATATTGTAAAAATTCAAACTCTGAAGAAAACCTATTTGCTTTCTGTTACAAATAAAATTTATTTATAAATTTATTAAAAATTTTTGAATAATGATTAAAAATAACGAATAAAAAATATTTATTCATCTTTCGAAAATAAAGATTCAACACAAACAACTTTTTTATAATCAAAATTTAGTCTATATTTTTTATTTTAGTTTTGAATTATTTTTGCCTTACAATGTGAAAAAGATATTGCAAGAACATAATAAGCCACATAAAAAATATTTTTTAAATAATCGACTCTAAAGTTTTGAAAAAGTTCGTTTTTCTATGATGATAATGGAATTGAACACGGAAACTTTTACAAATAGGTTAGAAAATTATTAAGAAATAGCCAAAATCATTTCAGTGGTTGTTGGCAACGCATTGAGTAATGTATTCTGCCTAAAAAATCGATTTTTTAGATCATGTGGCTTTTCACGTTATTGCAATAAGCCCTTCATATATAAGATTTTTACATAAAAATCTTAAGGGAATAGTTATTGGTAACTACACGTTTAGAATTCTTGGACTAAATTTTAGTCCCACTAAAATATTACTGCATTTTTTTAAACCTATAAGTTTACAATTTAAACTTTGCAAATACTAGCTCATAATTTAAAATCTTCAGTACTAGAATTTCAACAAAAAGAAATATTAGCTTTTTGGTTTCAATTTTAGCCTTTTTGGTTTCAATTTTAGCCTTTTTGGTTTAAATTTAGGTACAATTCTGTATTATTCTTTGTTTCTAATACTTATACTAAATTCTTCTCTAAATCTGGATTCTAAATTTGGTTTAAGACCCGTTAAAAGCAATGCTGTTTATATTAGGCGACTTGGTTCATACGTTAGCTTATCGCGCTGTTAATGTGAAGGGTAATAGCCCGGTGGTAAGCTTAAAAACTGAATATCGTGGGTTCGAATCTCGCGGTGTTTGTTATTTTTTTTTGCAAAATTTTAATCCAACCTTGTACTAAATATTAAACCAAAGCTGTAATGAAACCATTATTTAGTATTTTGCAAATACTAGTTTTGAAACCAAAGCAGAAAGAAAGATGTAGTACAGAAAAGTTTCAATTCTAGTACAAGATTTCTAACCCTGTAAGCATATATCAGATACACAAAATACATAAAAATCATGATCGCTAAAATCAGTATGAAAATTATATATGGGCATAATGGCGCAAAAGAGTTATATCGATTACGGGGAAGGGTCATAATTACCTTTTTAAATTTTCGGCACTTGTAACTCGCACTGCAGTTTCAATCCGACTGATTTAAAATTAAAAACGTTTAGAGGAAGTCAACGCTTCCAACTACCAAGACCCCTTTTCCACACGGCAAGTTTTCTTATACCTTAAATCCCATAAAAAAACACTTAACACTTGTTTCGGATTTAACTACCTTAAAAAGTTATATTATAATTAAAGTTCTTTAAGAAAAGTTAAACATTTGAGGATATGGGAAGCAGCAATCGGCAAGATTTAATAGGCATGAAAGTCAAGGCCAACTCCACAGCGCCATAATCGATATCCAGAAAAATTAAAGCATATCCTGTGAAACAGTGGAAACGAAAATTTCCACGCCACAACGAGGCGAGCCCAAAGTAAATAACAAACCATTTAGAATATATAGTGTAACAAATAATATATCAAATGAGCAACATGAAATGCTCGAGAATAATTTAGACAGAAAAAGTCCACAAGCGACAATATTGTCGCCCCAGTGACAGCAACACACACGCACACACACACATGCAAACCCACACTACTTCTATGCATTCATCCAAGCGGACACATCGACTGACGTTTGCTCAAACGATTGTCCGGGTTCCTGCATTGCTGCGATTTGATAACCGAATAAATTGCCGTGAAGCGTGCAAAAATCGTTGATGAAACGCATACAAAAAATAAGGTGCCCTTGTGTGCTAGGTTAGCTCGGAAGAGCGAAAACCGTGTACCAAACCATCATAAAGCATTGCTGCGTTGCTGCCTTCGTTCCTTGGGTGGATCAGTAGCCGCTATGTTGCTATACATACCTACATATATTGAATACCTAATACATATAAATTTCAATGGATTTCAATAAAAGTTATTTTGTTTTTGACACTTTTAGCCTCTGCAGCTGCCAGGACGTGGTGCGAAACAGGAAGCGTTCCAAATGCTGTTGAGTTGCTTGTTTAGAATTTGCCTCAGCTTGCTTGGTAGAAAGATCGATGGATGCCATCGAGTAATGGCTTTACGAATAGCTTTATGTTTGGGTTATTCGAATGCATGGGTTAGTTTAATGTATCTATAGATGGTTGTATGTTACGCTTATTTTGATCTGCTCGGTGGATGTTTGCTTTGTGATGTTATAAACGCTTGGTGTTGCCACGACCAGGGTGACTAAGAAATAATATGTTGAGCTATGAATTCAGGAGTTACGCCAAAATGACAAGGGGTGGAGTTTGAATAGATGTCAAGGAAAAATGTGTGGAAAAAAGAAGGTAGTTAGTTATAAATGATTATAAAAAAAAAACTAATATCACAAATATTTTCGGGCTTAAAATTTGATCAACATAAAATTGAACATTTGCGAGAGTGAATAAGAAAATATAATGATTACTATTTTCTTTTTTAAATATGACAGTATTGAAATACTGCTTAAATGCGTGGCCGATATGACAAAGAACCGTGGTATAATCCCGTACATAGAATGTTTTTCACTTGAATTAATATTGCAAGCATCAGAAAGTTAGGAATCGGCAAAATTTGCAGGTATAGTAACATTTTTTTTAAACCGTAATCAGTATTTGGTTACTTTCTATTCAAAATAAGTACATAAAAACTTTGGAGTCGATCGGATAATATTTTATAAACCCGAATTCGGCTTGAAGTTAAGAACTTGATTTATAAAGAAAAATTTTTATTTAAAAAAAAAAATACCATGATAAGACTAGTTCTACTACAAATCTTACTTCGAAAAATTGTTAAAAAATTTAGTTCTAATGGTCATTCCCATTTGTTTTATTAGTAAACAAAACCGATCTGCCAAAACTTCCTGCTAACTTTAATAAATTGCTACTCGAGAAGTGCTCAAAAATACGCAAATTTCGGACGTGGAAAATATAGAATAAACGGATGTCAAAATTTGATGATGCATGTTGGAAAATATTTTAAGTACTTTTTGGAGCATAAATTTATGTGACAAAGCTGATGAAACTCGTTTTTGTAAGAGCAACGATATGGATATGGAAGACTTTGATGAAGTTGCATACCCAGAATTTTTAAAAACGGGTCAGTTTTTAAACAAAATAGAAAAAGCGGGCGGGATTTGGCAAAATGGCGAGGCATTATAAGCAAAACACTTTATCTTACCTAATATTGACATTAAGGTATAGAAATTTGGTGCGCGAGTAGGTAAGATCTTTTTCCAAGCATTATAAAAAAAGTGGCCGATATTGGTGGGGCATAATAAATAAAATACTTTTTATTGGCTAATATTGACACGACTGTTCACGACTGTATAAAATCTTTTCCAAGAATAAATAAAAAAGTAGGCATGGCTCGACAAAGGAACGTGAAATTATAAGGCTAATCCTGTATTGCACTATAATTCAAAGAATGAAATTGCTTTTTTACTCGACTACGGCGAAGCAAATAGAGCGGTATATCTGTTTGCCCGGTATGTACTTATGTATGCTAGTCTGTTAAAACCTCTCTTCTAAACTATTTAATGGTTTAACGTCCGCTGGTTAATGGCTATATGACATCATATTAAATTGAACATGGCTAAATCTAGAGGACATAAGGTCATGAACTAAAAAAATTTTTTATTGGTACATAAACATTTTTGTTTATAATTTCTGAAGAACCTTTTTCGGCCGAAGTATAACTCACCGGTGTCCAGGGTTCATCACTTACAAAATAAAACCATTTGCCTTGTAGTAAAACTTTAGCTTATGTTTCTTTTAAATATACAATGTTTAATCTTATTTCACTTCCTCTTATCCTAACAATATCATTACTTTCTATGTATTTAATTTATTTTGCTTTTGTGTTGAATTTTCGAAAATATCACTCCGAGATTTTCGGATATCTAATGTTTAGCTAAAATAAATTGTCTTAAAACTATAACTACGAGGTGCAAAAATCTATGGGAAAAAACTATGTTGGGCGAACGCGTTGGCAGGTCTTTCGAGTGCGGTAAAAAAGACTTAGTAAAGTTTGAGTGCGGTAAAATTCCGAGCGCGTCACAGCCGAGATATAAAAAAAAATGACCTAGAGACATCTCAGAGCGCATCTAACAACGGGTGGGAAACTGTGTTACGGGGAAAACATCGAAAGACTTTGAATCAGAACATAACGCTAGTCAAGCGACACGAGGTGAAGAAATGGAATTAGGAAAGTCCCGTTGTGCCAGCCAAGTGGCGTGATACAAGAGTAAAAAAATACCATGCGATATAGTGGTACCACGACACGAGGTACCGAAAAAGACTTAGGGAAAAAACTCTTGACGGCTAGGCAATCATCTTAGTGAAAAGACTTACAAAATTTTCGGGGCCAAAATACTTAGGAAAATTTTCGTGTATATAAAAAGAGACTTAGCAAAATATTGACGACTACGCAAGCTCCTTAGCGAAAAGACTTAGAAAATTTCATTGCACTAGACATGCGTAGTGCAATGAAATTCGAGTCAAGAAAGATGATCACTTTCCTAAGTGTATTGCCGGGTAACTCATACATGAGGTACCTCAAATGTCCTATACATCAACATTAATTGTACCATTACCCTAAGAAATATATTGAACCGCTACAAAATTTGAGCAGTGTGACTATTTAATATTTTTTTTTTTCAATAAAATATTTTGTATTTTTATCATTCAAGGCATTATTACTTTATGATTTAATTTTTTAATATTTAAAATTAATAGGCATTAAATAAAAATCCGATACAATCAAATACAACACCGATTTCTTCTTATGATTAGTTTTTGTTGCTCCTTTTTAACATTTCTTAAATTATAATATTTTAAAAATATTCTCTAAAAAATTTGAAGTAAGTCCGACAAATACTTTTGGAGTTATTCGACAATTAACAAGAGGTCCTCGGTCGCTCCAGAACGCTTGAGAAAACTTTAAATGCGGTTTTCTCAAAACTTTTTTTTTTGAACTGGTGACCACTGTAACTCGAAAACCGCTCAGGAGATTTCAATGAAATTTATACAGCTTTCGGAAAATATAACAAACTAGTGCCTGAGCGAAGGATTTTTTTTTAAAAATTTCGTTTTTTTATTAGCAATTAACTGTTGGTTTTTTCACGAAAATCTGGAGAAAAATTTCCTGAAACCGCCATTTTGTTAAAGCTTCGATCAGGCACGAGATTATCTATTTATAAAACAATTTTTTTTGTCCGATTGATTTTAGATGAATCTCCAAGGATTTGTGATGGTCACCGCAAGGAACTTATATTGGAACTGGATTAACACAAACAGCCATAACTTTAAAAATTATTAATTTTTTTTCAGTCAAGTCGAAACATTATGCAATGACGTCATATTATTACTTTTATAAAAAAAAATCATTAACTGATAAAATTTTTTTTGAAAATTCTCATTTTTTCATGTATCTGACTACCCCTAACCCCTTAACATAAAAACTCCTAATAACGCATAGCACTTTTATCACCTTTGCGATGTGATCTCTTTTTAAAAGAGAAAATAACCTCATTTAGGTCCGCTCGCACCTCATTTGAAGTGGGAAAATGTACCACCTCATTTTTTAGAACGAGTAACTCACTCAAATACACCTCAAATCTGTTTTTGCCCATCACTACCAAAGTGGCGGCCGCCGCAAGAATGATTTTTCTTTTGCTGTCGGAATTTGTAGCCAGTTTGGTACTACTGCACAGCGTGTGAGTGGTGGGTTTTGCTGATGTAAGTTTCTCTATTCCTTATGGCGTGTTAATTCAACTTGGCATAGTGTTGGTAACCGACTGAAATAGCCTAACCTAATTGTCGTCTACTCATCAACTACCTGCTGTGTAGTTTCTCAATTTAATCTTTATTTAAAGAGAACCTTTATACATAATATAAAAAAATATAAATGCTTTTGTCCATATAAATACAAAACAATGTTGAATAAAATGAGTAACGACTTTCATCTTTACAAATTTGATCATCAAACAATTGACTAGTAGTTATTACTTTCGATTGTATAAAAATAATATCCCAAAAGTAATAAAAATAAAAATTTATTTAAAAAAACTAGAAACCGACTTCTAAAAATCACGCTCTAAGGGGTCGTCCATAAACTACGTTACTGATTTTCCCGTTTTTTTACCCCCCCTCCCCCTGCGTTACTTTTCGTAGTGCTTTTCAAAACCCCCCCCCCCCATAAAGTAACGTGACATATGAAATTAATTCATTCGAATGATTATATATTTTGATTAGCTCTGACAATTTTCACTAGTATTAGTAACTAGTATGACAAGATACATTAAAGGAACAATCAATTGGAAAAAAATCAATAATTAATATCATCTGTAAAAACTATTCCATCTGCGATCCAAGATTCGATGCTCTCAATCACTGGGATAGAAGAAGCTGGTAGCTTTTTTGAGGATTCTTCAAAATAGAATTTTTCATAGGATTCTATGTCGACCCATTCAGGTGAATCCTCATTTCTAACGCAAAGAAATTCACCTGGTCTTTGACAGAGTACCCTTAAGGCTGCACCCGAGCTGCACCAAGTTCTGTGTTTTTGTGTAAATGCTTTCTGAAAATTGATTTATTTAAATAGTATTTTTTGTTCCGATTTATTGTAAACGATATAATACAAACTTATGGCAATTCATAGAAGTTTACAAAACGAAATACAAGCCACAGGTAGGACACGACCTTCAACCGATTTCTTCTTTCTGAGAAGGACAGTACATGTCATACGGTATCTCCTTTGATAAAGAACATTCAGGCCTTAACGTCAAAGCCTGTCGCAAAAGCAAAGACCCAAACTTTTCAGACGTGTACTGAGATGGTGAAGGAATACCAAAAGGTTCCTGTGTCGAGGGAAAAGGTGGTGGAAGAAATCGTTGTAACAAAAGTTAACCATCAATTTAGACGATCAAACATAAACATGTAAGGTTAAAAATTTTTGAAATGATTGTTATTAATTAGAGGTTTTTCGTCGATTTTTTTAATTTTTGGTAACGTTACAATATCTAAACACCTCCCCCCCCTACCGTTACTTATCGTAGTGCATTTCAAAACCCCTCCCCCCCCCTAAATTGGTAACGTAGTTTATGGACGACCCCTAAAAAGTATGCAGCAAGAAAGTATTTTCATCTGAAATTGTTGTGTGCAAACTATTCAATATTTTTTGTCTATTAAATAAACAAGCATATAATATATTTTTTGTATATAATACATATTCATAGTGATGTTCAGAAAATATCCTTGGTATTTCAGTCAAATCGATTAATTTCATTTGGTAATTTAAATAGTATAATATTTACTTTACACAACAAAAAAAATATTTATAAGATTATTTTCTCCGATTACCGAGATACGTATTTTTTAAAAATTTTCACATAGTAAAAATTTTTAACTTTATTTTAGTCCAGCTAAAATACTACTGCATTTTTCAAACCTTAGGGTTTAAAATGTAAAACGTTCAAATACTGACTCATATTTAAAACTTTATTGTACAAAAATTTAAACCAAAAAATATTACAGCTTCCCTTTTAGCTTTTTGGTTTCAATTTGAGAATAATATAGCCCAATGATTAGACTAAAGAACTTACAAACTGAATGTCGTAGGTTCGAATCTCACGGTGTTTGTTATATTTTTTTTATAATATTTTAATTCAAGCATGTAGAAGTTATAAGCCAAATATATATCAAAACTATATTTTAGTATTTTGCAACTACTAGATTTAAAACCAAATCTGGTCTAGACTTTTTTGTAGTACAGAAAATTTAAAATTATAGTAAAAGATTTCTAACCGTACCTAAAGTAGTAAAAGCATAAATTTTTATACTTTTCATGTGTTACAACAACAACAAGCTGAGTATCTAGAGAGGTCTAATAAAATAACAAATAAAACTTAGTTATGGACCAGTCATGTCAGGAAGATGTGGGAATAACCACAAGAAAGCTTGTCGTTATTTATCTTAACCCTTTCGGCCCCACTCCTGAATCAACTGTAAGACAATTTTGTTCATGATTTCCGTAGTAAGCTACTAGATCTAAATTAAGAATTTTTGAAGATTTTAAACTTTTGCAGTTATCGAATCACTTGATTTTGAAAGTTGGTTATAAGCAACTTTAGGCCGTTAAGGAAGTACAAAATGAAAACCAGTATATGAATACAAACTTTAGATTTTTTTATTTATTCTTCAACAATCATTTTTCGGTAGTATAATTAACTTACGTATGATATGTAAGAAAATAATGTTTATTTGTGTTGGAACATAGATGACTCCACATTTCTCACATTTAGATAGGGTTGTTCTCGTCTTGCAAAGGCAGCATCAACCCTTTTCTTCCCATAAAACCCAATGATCGATTTAATCATATTTCTTTGAATTTGGCGGATCATAAGTAACTTTATGACGCTTTAAACTGGAACTGGATGAAAAAGACTACGAAGATGATGGTTCTAAACCTATTTTATCTTGTCAAAGATATTTCCAATATGTCGTCCGTCCTCGTTTCTTTTGTACTAAGGCCGAGGAGGATAGTGCAGCATTTAGCAACTTATTTTCTATTTCCACATAGGTTTAATAAGTGGCATATGCCTTGCCTTTGGCTCGACCATTTTAAGGTGCTTGCACGGTTACAAATTGTGAACTACTTCCTAATCCCAACTTTGGTTCAAAGCAATTTTTAATCCAAAAAGTACTAATTTTTAATCCCTTACTTACTTAATTAGTTGGCGCTAAAACCGTATGTCGGTCTTAGCCTCATCTAAGAATTTGCGCCAGCCATTTCTGTTACTCGCTTGCTGGCGACGGAAATCCTCTATATGTTTAACGAAACCGCTGCCGTGAAGGTTTAATTTTACGGTGCTCCAAAGCTTGGGACCAATGTGTAGTGTAGGCCAACGCCCCTTCGGAATTCAAAAGATCCACCAGAAAGGTTCCCCTTATTTCATAGCACAGACCAACATTGAACTGTCAGATTGAATATATTCATGACCGTGACACATTCATCCACTTAAATTTATACATGACTAGGTAATTTAAAATAACCTTGGGTCATATCGGTATAAATACCGATAGTATAACCCTTACTTTTTGGCACGCAACTTCGTCATCATGATCAAATGGGGAACTTTGACATGAAAAACTAGGAAGCGAAGCATACTATGGGTTGTCGCGTATGTCATCAGGTTCCTCAATCATTTGTGGACACAACTTAGACTGTTTAGGTTTCCCCGTCGCCTGTTCTCAAATTTCAAAGGTAACAGTACATTGATCCAGTAGTTGCTTACCTTCCTAACATTCACTGTTTGAAATAAACGAGAGTTTAATCTACAATCATTCCCTTAGTAATTTAAGGGAATTACCAACCCGAGTTCAACTTAAGTGTTACTCACACCGACCTTCTTGGTCTAAACCACTGCCAGAGCGAATGAACCCCGAAGGACCTTTCCCACGACAGCCAATACCTGGGCTCAAGGTTCCACCAGACAAGGCTCTTCAACATCCCCTCTACAGACCAAAAGTTCTTAGACCAATTATATTTGACTGTGGCACCTTCAGTCACTAGAATTGTACATGACTAGGTTAAAAATAACCATTGGTTTCCCGGTAATATACCGACAGAACCACAGTCCTACTTACGCAATTTCGTTAGCTTAATTAAGGCTTAATTAAAAGCCTTTTTCGGAAAACTAGGAAGCGTGAGCCATAGCATATCAACTGGCTTATACTAGGTCGAAAGATTCTATGCTTCTTACATAGAACCCTCATTCTAAAACAAGGTCTGCATAACAACGATAGATAGGTTTCCTCATCATTGATGGATAACTGCCCCCGCTCTTCAGTTCATATTGGATTGATCGTCCATCGAAAGCAGATTACAATAACAATGTTATGATAACTTAATACCAAAGCCATGCTTTCACCAAGATTTGGCACCAACAACCAAGGCTCAAGGTAAACCTTTTATTTTTACGGAAATCAGATGAACATTCAAGAGCCGTGCCTCAAGAATGAACTCATTTTGAGATCAATTCATGGACCGTGCCCCATAAATTGTCCACCCAATAACCAACCATCACCCTTCTATTCCTGGCTTTGGACAGGCAAATTCCCCGAAGGGAATCTAGCGGGTTTGCTTGCTGGCGCCAGTTGGAAATTCAAGGCTTCGTCAGGTTGTCCTCTAATTGGTCTTTCCAACGAAGATGCACTTATCCTCTTCTGCGTTGACCGCCGCTGGGTACTGAATCCAATATTTTCTTCACTGGAGCATCGTCTTTTATGTGCTTAACATGACCTAGCCAGCGAAGCCACTCGGTTTTAATGCGCTTCACTATGTCGATGTCAGCGTACAGCTCATACAGTTCATCATTCCATCGTATTCGGTACTCGCCATTGACGCAGATTGTTCCGTAGATCTTACGAAGAATCTTTCTCTCGAATGCTCCTAAAGTCCTTTCATCTGAGCTGCTCAGCGTCCAGGTTTGTGATGCATAAAGTAGGACGGGCATAATGAGCGATTTATAGAGCGCGATTTTCGTTCGTCGAAAGAGGTATTATCAACTGTAACGTGGGCTCCAAGACGGTGCGACTGTTTGTTGGTTGACACCATGTATTTAGTCTTATCTGCATTTACTGCCAGACCCATTCGATTTGACTCTCTTTCTAATCTGGAGAATGGTGCACTGACTTCGCACGTATTATGGCCAATGATATTGATGTCATCAGCATACGCAAGCAGCATAATATTGTGCCACTACGTCTCGGATTAGCAGCTCGGATGATCTTCTCTATCATTAGGTTGAAAAAGTCGTACCATAAGGAATCACCTTGTCTGAAACCTCATTTCGTAGCAAATGGAGGGGAGAGGTCCTTCTCGATTTGAACTGCGGGAGATTTAACAATATATGTAATATTTAGAAGGCTTATCCCACGGTAACTGGCACAAATAGAAGGATCGCCTTTCTTGTGGATTGGGCAGGGCACACTGAGATTCCAATCATTCGGAATGCATTTTTCTGACGATAATCTTGACGAAAAGCTTGTAAATGCATTTCAATAGAGCTTCGCCTCCGTTATTAAACAGCTCAGCAGGTAAGGCATCAGCTCCCGCGGCTTTTTTATTTTTAAGCCGAGCTATAGCTGTCAGAACTTTGTCATAGTCGGGCAGCGAAACCCGGACGCTGTCATCCGTAATTGGGGTTTCCGGAATATCATCTCTATTGGCGGGATTGTTGTCAGCGCCGACATTTAGAAGCTTAGAGAAGTGTTCCCTCCATAGCGTCAGTGGGCATCTGTCACTAGATTTTTTTTTAGGAGGGTTTTAAAACTATCGGCAAGGCGTCTTTTTTTTCGAACAATTTTCGGGCCTTATTTCTGTCATCATACGTATCAATCTTCTGCTGCTCGTGCTTTTCTGCCTGAAATACGTCTCTCTCTTCCCTCCTCTTCTCTTTATATCGCTCCTTTATAATCCCTACTTTAGTTTAATTTAGCTGGGTCTTGAACCCACGTTTCTGAAAGGAACTTATTTGCATTAGTAATGATGCAAAATAAGCGAAACCTTGTTTACAACTGAGTTGGACGAGTGGATAATGTATTGGACCAGCCCATCAGAGGACGTGTGTTCAAATCATGAAATGGCCAGAGTAATTTTTTAATTTAAATTGATATTTATATTTCTTTTTTTTTAACTTTTTGCGGATTAAAAACTAATCTTTTGTGGATAAGAAAATTTTAAACTTTTCCTTGGATTAAAAAAAAAATATTTTTTGTTGTTGTCCTATATGTTATCCAAAAAAGTTTAAATTTTAGTCCAAGGTTCTTACGTGTGTGATTCACAAGCTATTATTTTATTGTGCGCAAAAGAATAACTATTTCTTATGTACTAATATATTAATAAAGCCAAATTACATTACCCAAAAATCAGTAAATAAATCGCATGTACCATTTAGCAGAACGATAACTGATCTTATAGAGCATGTCAGAGAGATCAAATTCTCCCATGTGTTTGCGGTATTTTGAAACAATAGCTTCTCTAGCTACATTAGTAAATGGTTTTTCCTTTGCGCTCTTAGAACGGCATGTCAGCTGTCAAGTTGTCTCATCTCCAACACAAGTAGATAACCGCTTTGTTGTCTATCCAACGAACTGCAGCAATTCCATGGTTGACTGCGAACTTTATATCGTAAGATTCTTTGCCACTCTTTTTCAAATCAGATTCGGTTTTTTTGACAGTGACATTATTCAAATACTTTTGCGTCATAATTATCTTTGCTCTCTTCATCAGGAGACTCGTTCCAGTTATGATACCATAGCTAAAAGGTAAGCGTGACAGTTCGTGTTGCGAACATCGAATGTCAAAAAAAAGAAAACAAAATAGAGACCATGTGTCACACACATTGGCTGCATTTAGCAGAGTCAACTGTTGTGAACTATTATGTTAGCGATATCTTAGTAAGCGATGTATTTCTCTTAATGTGTTTTACTCTTAATGTCAGAAAATTTGTTAATTATTTAATTCATTTATTATTAATATATAAATAATTTAATTGTTGACTCCGCTGACAGCGGCCGATGTGTGTGACCCCACGTTCTCTATTTTGTTGTCTTTATTTTGGCATTCGATGGTCGCAGCTCGTATGAAAAAAGGTAGCTGTTAAGGCTACCTAATAATTATTGTATCATAGTCTCAGTCAAACTCAACAATAGCTTTTACATCCGCTTCACACAGTCCTTTGCGAAGTTTAATCAAGTCTTCGATTTCATTATTTTTTGCTATCAATATTGCTTAAAGTTGCATACAAGCAACAAACAAAAAATATTGATCTGTAACAATGCAACTTTTAAAATATTTTATTATTTTTTTTTATTTTAGCTTTTAATGTTTAAACTTTTTAAATATTTCTATTGTAAATTATGGTTTATAAGTATTTTTATTTAATTTTTACTTTTAGCACTAAAATTTCAGCACGTGCGATTCGCTCGACTTCACACTGAATAAAGCATTGTAGTTATGCTATCGTGACACAATTGATACTTTTTGTTGTTCTATTCTAAGAACTGCAATTAACCAATACAATGTGTGTATGTTTTGATGAGTTATTTCCGTTTTTCTTAAATAAAACGTAAAATAGTAAAAAATAAAAGTTGCTTTAAAACAACTTTAGGAAACACATAAGAAATTTAAATGATTCAAGCATTTCTAAAAAACTATATTAATTTTAAAACTTAAATTGCCTAGCTGCAATTTTCGTATTTTCTTTCAGGATACCGAAGCTAAAATTAACACTAAAAGTCTTCGGAACCATTTAATAACACTGTGTGACCGATTCGACCTTTAAAAAAGCTTCAGCCAAAATTCTTAAAAATTCCGAAAGAGGGACATCTTGTAATTATATAGCGAGCAGTCCGACTTTTCAATTCCATCACAATTTTTTTTTAAAACATTTTAAAGTTGTAAAGTAGAAATTCTGGTATTTCAACATTTAATAATTTTTGACATATGCTTAAATTGTGCAAATTTTAAAACAAAATACACTTTTGTTCAATGAAATTAAATGCAAAATTTTAATATGCCAAAAGATTTTTGAAAAAAATTTTAACGTGTGTTTATTGCAATGAAGAAATCAATTTTTCATTTATGTTGCACAAATATTAGTGTTTCTTTTTTTTTAAAAAAATAGTAACCATGAGAAATCCTTAATTTATTTTGCAGGAGTCGTTAAAACTGTTAAACTGTTTCCAAAAAGTCAAAGATAAATGAAATAAGTTACAAATTGGAAAAATTGCAGAAGTTATAAGGTGTTTTTTAAATTGATAATCACTGATTTTTCTTATATGCGTTCGAATAATACAAACTGCTGCCATTTAACCAAATGATAACGGATTTTGCTCATCTATGGGTTGTTAGAATGCACGAACTAAATGCCACATTTTACGAATCTAGATTTTATAGATAATAAAAATAACGATATATAATGACTGCGAATAATAAAAGTTTTATTAATTTTTTGTGATAAATTATCAAATTTTGATTGAATGTATGTTCGTGTGCGTATTGTGAATTGTGTTTATGTTGGTGATCTTCAAAATGCCACATCCGGTTTCAAAAACCAACACAAATCAGCAATAAAAGATTGCAAATTTTTGTTATTGTACCGCTCCTCCATTGTTTTTGTCGTTTGATGAAGCGCTCGCCTTGTTCATCAGACTCGGTTGGAATTTGCTTTTCGAATACATCCACATGATGGTGCAGAAAGTGTATTTTTAGCGATATTCGAACATTTAGCTGGTTAAACGCTTCCATTAAATCGGCGACTATATTTCGGTAATTCTTAACGCGGAGTTTCCCCAAGAAACCTTCGAACGTTGCCTTCACCAAATCCCAAGCAACCAATTGTGCATCAGACAACAAATTACAACATTCATAAGCCTGCTAATATCAGGGCCAACGAGTACTCCTACATAAATAAAAAACGAATTTAATCTAGCATCTTGTTAAATGTGAGTGTGTTTACTTACCTTCTTTTATTTTAGCATAATTGATGTGAGGAAAAACCACGCGTAAGTATTGAAAACCAAGCGAATCAAATGGTAAAGACTTTATAAAGTTTTTCATTGCGCCAAGCTTGATGTGAAGTGTTGGCAGCAGGATTTTGCCCAATTAGATGCCCAAGAAACAATTTTTTGCATATCAAGAGCAAAATAACTTTTATAAGCGTTTTGAGCTTCATCTGAAATCGCGCGCCGATATGTTTTCAGTGTATACTTACCACATACGTAACAAAAGGTATTTATTTTAACGCACATCATGAAAGAAAAAAAACCCAGAAAAGTATAACAAATGGTAAACCCATTGTTTTAGTAATTCATCTGAACACACTTTCCAATTTTAGATCTGCAAAAACGACAGAATATTTTACTTACCAAAGAATATAACAATATCAAAGACAACTTTCAAGATTTTTCTGAGAATAAATGCTATGCACTTAAAACAAAAAGACTTTTCATTATTAAAATTGCACAATTGAAAAAGCTCAAAAAGAAAAAGTTTTACCAACGTTAAAAACTTACAATTATCTCTCAGCAATTTTGTCGCCGATTTATTGGAAGTGTTTCTGAAATTCAGAAATCGAATAAGTAATAAAACTTTTATTATTCGCAGACATTATATATCGCCTTTTTTATTTTCTATAAAAATTAAATTTGTAAAATGTGGCATTTAGTATTTGCTTTCTAACAAGCTGTAGATGACCAAAATTCGTTATAATTTGGTTAAATGGCAGCAGTTTGTATCGCATATAAGAAAAATCAGTGATTGTCAATTTAAAAAACACCTTAAAACTTCTGTCATTTTCCAATTTTTTACTTATTTTATTTACCTAAGGCTTTTTGGAAAGGTATTTAATAGTTTAACGATTCCTGTAAAATAAATCGAAGATTTTTGTTGATTACTATTTTTAAAAAAGTAAAGAATCACTAGCATTTGTGCAACATATATGAAAAAATTATTTCCCTATTGCGATAAGCAAACTTTTTATATTTTTTTTAAAAAAATCTCTTGTCACAATTAAATTTTGGGGTTTAATTTTATTGAACAAAAGTGCATTTTGTTTTAAAATTGTCACAACTTAAGCATATGTAAAAAATTGTTAAAAGTTGGAATACCAGAACTCCTACTTTACAACTTTAAAAATTTAAAAAAAAAAATTGTGATGGAATTGAAAAGTCGTACTGGTCGCGATATAATAACGAGATGTCCCTTTCTCGGAACTTCTAAGAATTTTTGCTGAAACTTTCTGGCGGTCTCACCGTGTAATTAACTCATTTAGCTTACTTTTAAAATTAAAAATAATAATTTTTGTTGGCTAAAAATGCTGGTAAATTTGGCTAGATTCTTATACTAATAGATCGTATAAACCACGTTTCGTAACCTTGTAGACGCAAACATTGAATGCTAAATAAAATTCTTATTATTCTTTCTACTTTGACTTAGCTTCTAACAAAACAAAAGAAACTTTTTTGAATACTACAGCACGGCCAACAGTATTAACTTTGCATTTTTAATCCTTAATGGAATTCTTCTACTCCTTCGCGCCAACAACACAAGCTCAAATTTGTTGTTTAGTTTCTTTGTCCAGATGTGAAGATCAATTTGTCTTTCTCAGTCTGGCTGTCGGAGTGTCTGTCTTTTCCACAAACAGAATTCCTCCCGCTATACTGGCACACTAAAAGGACGTTTCTTGCTGTCTGCAAGCTCATTCCAAAAAGGAAAACTGCCACTCGTCATGTCGAACTTGGGGGGCTCAAGCTTCAACACAGAAATGCTTAAGCTGTCGGCTAAGGCGGCATATTTAAGCCTTTATTTTTCTTTTTCTTATTGCTTTGGACCTCGATCTTCTGCTGTGGCTACAATTTCTGATAAAGTCCGAGAGATCAGTAGATGGATGAAGTGGATTTTTCGTATGTGTTGCAATTTTAATTTCTTTGTCTGCTTTGATACTGCGCTGCGTGCGGACCCGCATTCAATTTCAACTTTATTTTATGTTCTTTGATCGCGATTATTTCATCGGGATCGTTTTGGAGGCGGTTTCAGTTGAAACCTAATTTAGCTTAAGGCGTAATGTTGTTGTTAGGTGTTGGGCTCTTTGTTTTTTGTGTGTTCTTTTGAAATTGTTTTATCGGATTTTGTTGGATATGTTGATTATGGTTACTTGAGGAAATTCATATGTTTTGGGATTCCTTAATTTTTGCTGCTGAGCGCACAAAGTGTGCCACCGTTCAGCTTTTAGTTAAAAAGTTTTTGATACGTCTTTTGCAAGATATAAGAGTTTTGCTTTTTGGTGGCAAACAAAAGAAAGTCATTATTTTCGTGATTAGCTGTTGGCAGTTTTTTATTTTTAATTTTAATTTGGTTTCGTTTTGAAGCATTAGTTAAAGTTCGATGAAAGTAAAAACTAAAAGAGTCTAACAATGGATTCATTGTAAATAAATCCATACATATGGTCGACTAGTGGCACAAAATTTGACCTTTGGTTTCACACATGAGAAGTCTTTTAAGGTTTGTTAGAAGGCACTAAGATATTGTATCCGTGTATCATGTTTTTTTTGCAGCAGTTAAGATTTCTAAATTGAATTTCAGTTCTGTACTCTTGCATGCTTTTTAATTAAATAGTAAGTGTGCTTAATTTAATTTAGCTAGAATTTAATCATTAATAAGAAAATAAATAAAATATAATAAATAAATAATTTACTAAAAAGAATACTAAAGTACCGACTGACTCAAAAGGGTACAAATCAAATCACTTAAAATCTTTATGATCTCTAAGTCTTAACATTTGGTAGTGAAAACACATAACTTTTCAAAATGTTTATATATACATAATTTCTATGATTACACGAGTCACAATATTTGAATTAAGTACATGCTTAACCTTTTTGTCACTTACCTTAAGTTTTCGTACGTATTTCTTACTCAAACTTTATTCGAGAATAGCCCTGAACTGTAATGTTATCGATGCATTTTTGTCGAGATTAAGCATCAACGGGTGTATATAGAAAATTTCGTTTTGTGAATCCAAATGCTTTTAAGGATTACAAAAGTATATACATTTAAACTCAAATAGTAAAAGTCGAATTTGTAGGAAAGGTCTCAAAAAATGGATTTTTGCTTATAGCATGATATAGCATTATAGCTATAGCATTCATATCTGTTACGCATTAGCCAATTTCGATAGTTTTAAAGCATTTCTATGATTATAATAAAATTATTTATCATATTTTTGAAGGCCTAATAGATTCATGTGGTCGCTGATCTTATTGAAGCTGTACCTATTAAGTACGCAAAAGTTATAATAACAGGAGATTTAAATAGTTATCTGCTCACCGATAACACCATAAAAAGTAAGCTTCAATGAGTTGGCTGCGACACACTTTACATCTAGGTCCAGCACGCTTCTAGATGTTTTTTTTTTTTTTTTTTTTGTAAATGACAAAAGCCATGTTTTGTTTTATAATCAACTTTCCGTAACCCAATTTTATTATCATGACTAAATTTACTTGACTTTATATGTTTTTCAATATTCCGTTGACTGTATAATGACATATCTAGACTTTAAAAACATAAAACTTCAACTTCTTGACGCAGATTTTGACAGAACTGATTGGCAAAGAATACTTTGTAGGACATCAGTAGATGACCAAGTAGATTTTTTAAACGATACTCTATTGGTTATTTTTGAAAGGCATGTACCCTTAAAAAATATACTTATAAAAAATTACAGACAGCCATGGTTTCATCACGATGTAGGGGTTCCCTAATCGAAAAGTGCAATAAAGCCTTCTCTTAAGTTGAAAATTTATAAGAAAAATTAAAAAGAAAAATGCGCAAACAATTTGTTAGTGCTATAAGACGAACAAAATCCCAGTACCACTTCGAAAAATTTTCAAGAGCAGCTAACAGTAACAAGCGCGTCGGAAGCTTATTTCATCTGGGGGGTCAGTACAAATGAGGGTGCAAAAAAAAATCACCAAAATTTCTTAAAAGAAACATGAATATGAATAAACAAATTTTTTATTTTAGTTTCAAAATAAAAAAAATATAAAACTAAATAAAAAAGTATTAAAATTTCATTATTTTTAAAAGTTTTTCCAATTTCGATATTAGACATCATTTTATAAAGGATCTTTCATATGGTAATATGAAAATATAAGAAATAATTGTTGCTTTTATAAAGAAAGACTACAAAGTCAAAAATTTGAGGGTAAATTTTAACTTTTTTATAACATTTGTGTGGTATAAACTTTTTTTATTCCAAATAATTTATAAATTTTATACCACTCAATATTATAAAAATAATAAAGCAAATATAATTTAAAAATTTTAAATGGATATCATGTGTAAATTAAAATATATTCTGGTTCGAAGGGAAAAAATTCACCGAAATCGGGTAATGTATAAATATAGTGGTTTCGATTGGTCTGACGAGAAAAATGGTCTGGAAAAATTTATAAGATTTGATGGTATAAATTTTAAAACATTTTTGGTTTGGATTTATATGTATACAAAATAGTATACAATTTATGTTCATATTTTTTACTGTGTAGGTTTTACTGTGTAGGTTACATGGTTTAAATGCAATAAGGTACAAAATTTAAAAATTTCAATTTTAAAATTTTGTTTTAGAAATTTAATAAAAAATCCCTTGAAAATGTTGGAAAATAGCCAACAAAACGTCAGGGAAAAAAATGAATTAAACTGTGTTTTCAATTTCATATAAAAAACATATGATCAAAAAGCCTATAAATAATATTAAAAATATTTTTAAAATTGAATTTGATCTAACCCAAACGTTATTGTACAAAAAGTTGTATTCATTTAAATTCTTCCAAAATGTTTCTTTCTGTCCTTGCGAGAAACAAACTCTTTCACCACCTCAATCGAACTCAATTCTTCGGTTTTATCTTTGTGAATGTGTATAAGTGCCGCATGAGTGAGCCGTTTCTGTGTTATAGTTGCTCGAAAATACGTTTTAAGTCGTCTTAGGGCCAATTTTTCAGTGCGAGTTTAAACTCTAGTCAAATTAAACCGAGCTTAACTCACCAAAATTTGACGTTTAAACTCGGTTTAGGCAAAAAAGAAACACATTACATGATAATTCAAGTCAATTTAACTGCAACGAATGCTAAAATAGCTAGTTAAACCGAGTTTAAACGCCCAATTTTGGTGAGTTAATCTCAGTTTAATTTGACTAGAGTTTAAACTCGCACTGAAAAATTGGCCCTTAGTGAACTAAAAGGACGCTCAGATGAAGCTGCTGATGCAGACACAGTCAAAACCAAAGCAACAAGTTCTTCAACTTCATTCAATAGTTTTTTCAGTGTATCCGAATTTTTTCAAATTGGAATTGCAGTAGAAACTCTACATTTTGTTCTATATTTTTGCAAACACAGAGAAAGAAAATGGTTATCCAAAAGCATGCTTATGAAGAAGAGAGAAGAGTAAAATAATACAAAAATATTATCGTTGTAAAAAAAACTGATATTTTGAATTGCATTTGAAGTTTTCTCTTAAATTGTTTATAAGCTTAGCTAAATAAGCAGGGAGCAACTGTCCACTTAGCCCCCCGCTTGCTATGCCAATGAACAGTAAAGCTACTTGGCGAACAATTAGAAAAATAGGACTATTTAAATCTTGTACTGACAAATTAAATGCTGACGTCAATATCATCAATAATAATTTTGTAGAAAACCAAAACTATGATAATATAGAGCTAACAAGGCAACCCAACTGTGATATAATCGAGTCTACAATGCATTTTTTCCGTGACAACCCCCTTCAAAGTGCAATATCAACAACACATAGTTTTATCAGTGTTGCCACTTTGTGAGTAATTCCACAAAACATGAGGAACTTAAAGTGGCTGTGTGTAATTTTTGAGGAATTTTATTTGGAGGAATTTTTGAGGAATTTGAACATTTTTAGCATTTTTTTTTAAATATATTTACAAAAAAACTTTGGCCGCACCTTTTTCTGGTTAGTAGAAACTGCACTAAATACTGAACTATCCGAATGCGTTTCCCCATCACTAATAAAAAAAATTGAAACAAGTGCAATAATGGGCGTATGGTCTTAGCTAAAATCAGTTTAAACATAAAATAAATGCATCTGCATTGGAAGCAAAAGTATGCATTGACTATTATTTCTATTGTAGCAATTATCGATTAGCTCTTTAAAGACGGGACAATTTTTTCACACTTGGGCTAATTTTGACCATATTTTGATTTTGACTAATTTATATGTGATACCGTTAGCTTTGCGAAATCAGAATTAGTTATGCCATAATATAACATCGCCCTTATTGGGTTAAAGACATTTAAGAGTACTCCTTCAAGTGAAAGCCAGCAAAAAAGCATATAAATTCAATCAAATTTAACTGCCTTATTAAGATCTCTATAATGAGTGGAGATTATTTGTACCTCGATTATTTTTTAGATCCAGAATCGTATTAAAAACGGATTTTTAATATAAAAAAATCCAGTAGATTTATATTTTCAAATTTAGAAAAAGTAATATCATTACTCTTCTATTTTTTATAATGCATAAGTTGAGCGAGTATTTAGTAAATAAAACCACTAGTTTGAAAAATCGACTTGATATAAAACAGTTTTATCATTTCTTGTTACTAAAGAAGGAATTTATAAAAATGGTGATGCCCTATTTGAATCAAATCAAAATTGCATTGGAAAAATAACGTTCCATATATATAATTTATGCTTATAACTGAAATTTTTTAACAAAAACATACGCTTAAGCTAAAAAATCTTATATTTTTTTTAAGATACGCACAGAGCTATTTGACAACGAATGGGTGAAAAATAACCCATTTACATTTTTAAGTCGTGTGAGCACAATTTTCGAGATATTTTCATAAAATTAGGCTTAAAGGATTATAAATAAATGTGCCTTTCAACGTGTGCCACATATTTTTAATTCTTTTAGTTTTAAGAGAAAGAAAAAACTAAGAAGTTAAAAAATATTTTTTTCCATAAGTATGTATTAATCCCGATTTCTCAGAGACTACAAATGTAGGTACCACAAACGATTTGCAAATGCTATATACTTTCTCATCCCAATCATGTCAAAACTTTTACGAAGCTACTCCAACAAAGTAAAAAATAAATTTTCCATATGGATTTTTCCGGATTTTTTCAATACTTACAGTAACAAAAAAATTTAAAAAATTTCAAATTTACTTTTGTATAGAATATGCCATCGGTGATGACAATTCTACCAAAATATTTTAAAATTTACAGCGGTTTGCTTGTCGTCCTCAAAGGGTTAATATAGATATCCAAAAAGATAGAAAATATGTAGAAAAAATATATTTGTTTATATTTACTCGATAAATAAAATATCGTGCAGATTCTCGTTTAAAAAATTTTTTGAGGAATATCATTGAAATTTAAGGAATTTTTGAGGAATTTGGGCATTAAAAAGTGGCAACACTGAGTTTTATGTGTGTTATTGAAAGTGATGTTCTCTCTAATATGATTTATGTAAAATGCAACTCGACAGGCATATAGTTACGGTATTACTCCTAAATTCCTTAAATTGTTTTTAACTAAACTTGAACCTGTTATTACAGATGTTTTCAATACAATTTTTACTAAATCTGTGTTTCCAAAAAAAAAAAAATTTAAATTAGCAAAAATAATTCCAATTCCGAAGTCAGGCGATGAATTTTGGCCTATGATTTTCCGTCAATCCCGAATCAATGTTTCACACATATGTACGCTGATGATGTACAGCTTTATGTTTCATGTAATAAAACTGATCTTTGTAGTTGTGTGAATATCCTTTATCAAGAACTACAGCGAATTGGTAATTGGGCCGCAATAAATGAGCTTGAAATTAATCCAAGAAAATCTAACTGTTTGTCGGTCTATAAAAAATCTATAAATTATAATAGTCTTCCTGATATAGTAATTAACGATTACTGAATATGTGTTTAAGGCTAAGAACTTAGGTTTTATTTTTAGTAATACCTTGACATGGAACGAACACATCACCAGTTCTACAGGTAAGGTAAATGGTATGTTACGCAGTTATAGCCCGCCCAATACTTTACCTCATTATGAAATAGACTGCTTATAGCAAAAACATACTTAATACCAATTCTCTTGTATGGCTGTGAAGTATTTGCAAATGCTGATTCTGTCCATAAGCAAAAATTAAAAGTAACATATAATAATATCGCCCGGTATGAATACAGTCTGAGTAGATTTGATCATGTCTTGGAATATGCTTACCAAATGAACAAAACCACCTTTGATGACCTTTGATTTGTCAAGATAAAAGTCCTACAGTTTGTCCACAAATAAATATTTTCCGCTGAATCTGTCTCTCTGTCTCTCTCTTCGAGAGACTTCGCTTTACACAATCGCGCCGTAATAATAATTTGGTATTAGCAAGACACTTCAGACTTGTTTGCGAAAAGCAATTCTTCATATATGGTTCAAGTTTTTGGAATTCCTTAGATTATAACACACAACAAATTAGCAACGCTGTCAATTTTAAAAAGAAACTATTATCGTCCCTGTCGACCATTAATTAGTTTTATACGTCATCCATTAGAGATAAAGTTTTTGTTGTAATAAGCTCTTCATGTTAGTTTAAAGTTTTCGTATATTAAACATAAGTGTTTTGTATATTAAATATTTACTGCCATATTTCCTTTTATTAATGATTAGTGCTAATTAAGAGATATTATATCTTGGAACACTAAGAACTGCAAATAATAAACAAATATACATATAAATAAATAACAGCCCTATTCTTTAAACTTGACAATAGTCAAACAGTATTTTTATTATTTGTATGTGTTGTAATTTTTTTATTTCAAAACAAAATTTGTAGTTTCAAAATAATAAATTTTGATAAAAATTGTCAACTGCTTTTTAGATATTGACAACTTCATTAGAAAATTTTGTTTTCACAGTTAAAAATCTTGGACTAAATTTAAAACTTTTTTGGACTATATATACGACAAAACTTTAAATGAAATCTGTTAGTGCTTTTTAGTTTCAAAAATAGTCCTTACGAAGTTTAAATATTATGGTTTAAATCTTAGTCTTCAATGGTTTAAAATTTAGTGCTCGGAAAGTTTCATATTTAAACCAACTTATGACTAAGATTTAAACCAATTTAAGTCTTAGTATTAGTATATGCTAGGATTAAGAGCTAATCTTAAATGGTTTTAAGTTTAGTCCCCAAGAAATAAAAAGGAGGTGTTTGTTTATTACAAACTTTATTATATTTTTTTTTTAATTCTACAAACCAATCCAATTCTACATTTGTACTGCTGTATTTGTACTTCGGCTAAGTCTTCAATAGAAATGTTTGCGCCATCCGCATCACTTAGGGCAATTTCCTTATATTCTTGGCAATCAAAACTGCTTAAATCTGAAAAAATAATGGAATTGGACAATGTTATCGCCCGACACTGGATAATTGATCGTGCCTTTGCGATCAATACTAGATTTGTAAAAACGACGTAGTGGAAAATTATAGAGAAGTGAAAAATTAAAAATTGTTGGCGTAAAGCCGGAAAGCGTAGCCAGTTTGCGGACTGTCAGTATACCTGACTATATTTCAGCTGCTTCTGTAAGACAAACCAGCTTAAGGAATCTTATTTCATTTAAATTTGAGACCGCAGAGATTGTATGAAAAAACAATGTGCAAAATTCTTCACTTTTTAATTTTATTTTTTAATGCTATTCCTTTTGTCGTATTCGAGTAGAAACATCAAAAACGCAGTTATTATTGAAATATTTTTTAAATTATCTTCACGCGAAAATCCGACGACAATAATTTGCATTTTGCACTTCTCTATTATTTTCCATTAAGTCGTTTTCAATTTTGTGTTTAAAATTCAATTAATTATTTACTTACTTTTTGTCAAAATATCCGCCTCAGGTGCAATCTTAAAAAAATGAAAACCACCACTTTTGCGCAATTTAACAAACATGTTTCTTTTTTTGTTTTACATTCGTAAGCAAATGTAAATGATTTGACATCTCGTAAACGGAGTTATAGAGTTACCATAACATTTTTTTGAATAATGTTTAAAAATAAAACTTTGAGTTCTTTGTTCATTTTTATATTCTTAATTAGAATCGGATATTCTGTTGATATAGCCATGTCTGTTCGAATGTCTGTCTGAGTTAAGTAGGTTAGGTTAGGTTAAGGTGGTGGCCCATGCAGACCAGATATTTGGTCCGTTGTGATGAAACTGAGGTAAGTAAAATGAAGCAAATTATATCGGGCAGTGCAAAGCAAACAGAAATATATAAAATCGGTGTTTCTTAGTGAGGGCGCTATAATTTCACATTGAGTAAAAAATTTGATTGCATATTATGCGGAATATTTTTAACACTGGTATTTAAGTTTGCATTGAGGTTTTACATTTTGTATTTGAAAAATAAGATAATTTTTTATTTCGTTTGGCATGTCTTTAGGATATTGGTATAAAATAAGTTCAACTGTGGCCTACTAGTATATAAATAATTTTAATTTGCATAAAATAAATAAACATCAAATACCAACACTAGAGCTTTAACTATTTTTTGAACCTTTTTATTTTTCTCTCAGTAATTAGCCGAAAGCCATTCTTCTCACAAATAAATGACATCCAATTACTCACAGCGATCGATAGAAATTATTTTGCAGCTTAGGGTAAATCAGAGAGAGAAACTTTCAAATTCTGAGCTTATAGTGAGAAACACATTGAAAAAAGTGCTAAGAATTATTTTCGGTCTCTTCTCATATGTTCATTTACTTTAAGTTTCAACACACTGGTCAAGTGCGAGAATGGACAAAATCATACGCAAATTACGAAAATCTACACAGTAAAAAATATGAGCATAAATTTTATACTACTTTGTATACATATAAATCCAAACCAAAAATGTTTTAAAAGTTATACCATCAAATCTTATAAATTTTTGTAGACCATTTTTCACGTCAGACCAATCGAAACTACTATATTTTTAACTTTCCCTATTTTGGTGAATTTTTTCTTTCAAACCAGAATATATTTTGATTAACACATGATGTCCATATGAAATTTTTAAATTATATTTGTTTTATTATTTTTATAATATTGAGTGGTATAAAATTTAAAAATTATTTGGAATAAAAAAGTTTATACCACACAAATGCCATAAAAAAGATAAAATTTACCCTCAAATTTTTTACTGTGTTCAGATAATGAAATGAAATTAAGTTTGTAAGATTTTTTCTATTACGCTCTCGTAATATCTGAAAATTTAAAAATTTGATGTCTTTACAGCTAATGTAACGTTATTTGAGGAAAATTCGTGGCATTTCTTAAATTGATAATACGTGATATTTAAGCTACGACCTGACCGAAGATATTTTCTTCTATAATTTTCAGTTAATAATATAACTGGTATTTATAAAAGATTTCATTATATAAAAAAAGTTTTGAAATGCAACTTGGCAACTCTTTCTATACAAAAAGTCAAGTGATTCGGGTAAGTGAAACTTTTCAAGACTACGATTTAATCTAAAAAAGTTTTAAATTTTACTTAAACTTTCGGGAAGTTTTAAATTAAAACTTTTTTGGACTAAATATTCACCTAAACTAAATGAAAGTTTAATACTTAGTCCAAGATTTTTAACTGTGTTTTGAGCTTCAAATTTTGTTTTGAAATAAAAAATTACAACAAACACATAGAAATATTAAAAATACTGGTTGACTATTGTCAACCTGTAAAACTTAACTTTAGAGTTGATAAATTTTCAAAATTTAGCATTATATGCAGTTTTGAATGACTGTAACTTTTGAATCTTCTCTAATTTATACAAACTCTTTCCAGTATTTAATTAAAAAAATGTTGAATTTTGTTAAAGAATAAGCTTTTAAATCAATATCTTTGATAGGTTAAAAATCCGTGAAAATTGTTGTTGAGGTATATATTATACTAATAGAAAATTATAAGTGGAATATTTTTTGCCTTGTGATTACCATTGCTACGATGCCTTACCAGCCGGGGTTACGCCTAATGAATTTATGTCTTTAAGGGAGTATTCCTGGTTGGAAGTCTGTTTTTAGACCCTTTTTGAAAAGCTTCTCATTTGAAAACGCAAAGCGTTATTTAAATTCTGTTTTTTAATTGTATTAAGAACATATAAAATTTTTTTCCTTTGTACAAGGGCTGTTTAAAAAGTTATCGGCCTTCAAAGTTGGGCGTCGAAAAAAAGGTGTGCTGCTTGCGGCCCGGATAACTTCACTTCAGATCATCTGAAATAGAAATAGTAAATGGCGTTAGATTCAGTACAGGTGTAATTCTAGTTTCTACCTCAATCATAATTTTTGCGATTATTTTTAACAAAATAGCGGTCATTGAAGAATGAAAAACCTATTTTAGGTCTGTTTTTTTAGTTTAGTGTAAAAAAAATATTAAAAAATTGTTTTAAATTGCGATTGAGGTAAGGATCAGAATGGTGAGAATTTTGCGTCGATTGCACTTTATTTTATCAAAATCGGTTCAGAACTACGGGCGCAATCTGAGCCGCAAGCTCGAAAAACGTGGTTTCGAGATAAACGCGTTTAAGTTTGAAGTTATTTTTTGCATAAAAAAAAAAATTTAAATAAAAAATTTTGCGTCGATTGCACTTGGTTTCATCAAAATCGGTTCCGTAGAACCGGAGAAAAGTGATTTCGAAGTTCAAAAACGTGATTTTGAAAAAACTCAAAGAAAGTTTTAGGCAATAAACATTTTTTGTTTGTGAAATACTTACATATATCAATCTGCAATACCAGCCCCATAAAGAACTCCTTCCTCTTCTTCAAAAAATGAGGACTCAGTGGCACTTTGTGCTCTTTGGTCAGTTCTACTTTCTTTAAAAATTTAAGTTTTTACAAATAATTTTATTTTATTAAAAGGAAACAAAAACATTTTCGTACACATAAGTAAAAATTTAATATAAAAAAGTATTATTTGTGTATTGAAGTGTGTATACCCTGCAGTTAATGGCACTAGTACAAAACTAGTGATTTCACTAGCCCCTTGGTAGCCAGTACTAGTTCCACTTCAATCTACCTTCTTTGTATTCAACTGGCGAATTTTACCCGAGCATGTCATAGGAAGGGGTCAATTGCTACCTTTTACACACCCATTCCCTATTTATTTCACTAGTCATGAAGTGCTAGCTTTTTCGCACACAACAAAAAAAAAAACATGACGGAGTTACTGATATTCTTTATTCAATATATTTATACCTTTTCATTACGATATTTTATTTATGTTGCACAACGAAACTGAAAAGCTTTATGTGTCATGTTTTCTCGAATAAGTCACTTCGAAGTATGAGCTCGTCAGAATAATTTTGTTCAGTCAGTCAAGACGTTAAAAAAAAAACAAGAAACAATCGAGACGGAAGTTGATTGAACTGACCCTTTTATGCATTACCTTGGGTCAAAAAAGTAGCTAGTGCGTATAGAACTATTGAAGTAGCTAGCGTGAATGGGTCAATTGATACTTTCGATACTGGCGGGTAGTTAATTAAAGCTTTCTATAATTATAAATGAGATAATTTTTTATTTTTTTATTACAAAAGTATTGCATACTTTATATTTTCCGTACACACTCACAATAGTATGCACCTACAATGTACATTTTTATAGAGCTACAAAACAAAATATTTTTGTTTTTTTTTAAAGGTTTAGTATTATATAAATAAAAATATTTCATTTTCTTTTCCTTTATTCCACACACACTCAGAATTTGTTCGGAAGTTTAATTATCAATTTTTGGCTTCAGTAGCTACCTATAAAACTTTAATATATATTGCGATAGAGATGATAAAATCGAAAAAGATAGTATCGAACGCATAAAATTAAACAAAATGTTTTCCGTTAACACGATAAATCACATTATTGTAAATAAATAAACAAAATTATAAATAAGAATAAATATTTTTAATAAACTAAACTTTTATATTTGGCATAAATGACTGATGCAAGACTTTTTTAACAAAAGTTTCAGCATGTTTCGGCTATTCGGCCTCAATATGGCCATATTGAGAAACTAGCCGAAATTGACAAAAATTACCGAAATTAGCCGTTACCGAAACCGAAACCGAAACCAAAACCGAAACCGAATATTCGGTCGGACACTACTTGTAACATTATTGGTTTTTTCGTCAAAAACAGTTTACAAGTTATTTCGGTAAACTTTGTAGAGCCCATAAAATTTCTTTCAAACAAATTAATAATTATTCACCATCGTCTGGCTGTCCCAATCAAGTGTCCGAGACAATAGCATTCCCAACAAACACAAATCCCTGCTATACAAGACAGTTGGACACCAAACCTGGGGAGATTCCCCAACAAAAACGAAAAAAATAAAAAAAGCGAAGGATAAATAAAAGAAACCGCAACAGTTGAAGTTTGCCGCAAATAATGCAGCTAATAAGAAATATAAATGAAGAGAAAAAATAAATAATAACAATAAAAGAAATGCAAAACGAAGAAGACGACCAGGATGACGAAGAAGAAGACGCAGTTGCAGAAGTACGGCTGCTGTTCGAGAAGCAGTCAGCCGGGAAAATGAAGAGAAAACGTCAACAGCAAGAAAGCAATAATAGCAACAACAACAACAACACTACTAAAGGTACTTTCAAGTGATGTTTATAAACTTAAAGGCTGTAATCACATTAGCATCAGAGCCTTTAGTTATCACCTGTGATGCCGACACTCTAGTTGCGCGCTTGCGCAACCACAGGCGGTCGAAGATGAGCGAACGTTCATCGTCGGTATGTCGTCTGAGTGAAGCAGTAGGTAGGGAAAGGAATGGAAGGAGCACGGGCCAGAAGGATGGGTAGACGAGGTACGGCTGAGCAATCTGCACATCCATTTCATGGTAGCAACACAACAACAACAACAAAAACAGCAACAAAAATAAGACTATACAATATCGACTAAACCAGATCCCCCTCCACTAAAAAAACAAAATAACAAAAAATAAACCAAAAACTGATCTGCAAGGGATTCACACGATCTTATAAAGCACGTACGACAACGCAGCTTATGATAAAGCAAATGCAGAGACGAAGCAGTAGGAGAGAAGCTTCATTCTTCCATGGGCCATGGTTGCTCTTGCTGCGGGGGGTGTGCCCAAATGGGCGTTGCATACACCACACTTTGCTCCACTGCGTCTCAGCCCACATGACAACAAAAAACACAACAACAGTAACAACAACACTGCTTTGTAATGCAAAATTGAATGATGAAAATAAAAATATATTCGTTTGGGACGTGTTGATGTCTATTAAGGCGAATAAATATTTCTGGACAAATCGAGCGAGGCGGATCGGTTCGGACAGTGAGCGCGCACAGACCCAAACGGGCGCACAAAGTTCATCAATAATAATTTATGCTTTGGCGCTGTCATCATCATTATCAGCAGGGTATTCTTTGGCAATGAAACAACAACAACAACAGCAATATCAAGTGGAAAAAACAATTTGTAGCTTTGTCCAGGATTCCACACGATCTACGGCATGCGATCACGTACCATTTGTAGAGAGAGAATTTCCAATTTGATGAAAACATGCGGTCCAGCTGGTGCTATATTTTTTTTTACGAATTTGCAACATTTTGTTGCATTACCCACTGAACAGTAAGCCTAAAATGATGTGCTGTTTATGCTTTAGCAAGGAATCTATAAATTTGGTGAAATATGGGCAGTGATGATCCTCTCTCAGTTATAGCTTGCAAGCCTCGTAGTTTTTGAAACTTCATTTATTTTGTTGTTGAAATAAATCTGTTTTTTCAAATTTCAAAATTTTAAATTGCGTATCTACACACAGCTATTTAAAGGTCTGTTCCCGTACTAACTTCAATTAATTGTAATAGATTAGAGAGTGTCATTTTGCATGTTATTCCTCTCTCTCGAACTTCAAAATAAAGCTTTCAAGCAACTTCAGACCTTCAGGGAACAGACCTTAAATTTAAACAATTAGGCACTAGTCAAAATTGAAATCTTCCACACTTTGTTTCGGGTGTGAAGTAGGTTTTTTTTGCAGTTTCTTAGAAATTTATCCTGCAGCGCCTTCTTGTGTTTAAGATATAGCTAAAGATTCATCTCATTTGAAGATAGCATTATAAAACTTTTCATGCTAGTCCACTGTGGTCTAAATGAGGATGCTAGCGCGAATTAATGATAAAAACCTACTTTTTTCCCAAAATAAGTTTAAGAAGTTGGTATCATACTTATCATGAAATGAGGTATCTCATGACAACTCTTATTTGAATTTTTAACCTTGCAAACACAATCACATACCGTGATTTGCACTGTTTTTAGCATTGAAATTGTTGATGTTAACAGCATGAGTAGTATTCTTTATATTTTTCGTTGTGCGAATACACATTAAGAAAAAGTTTTTGAATATTTGCAGGTGGGTACTTTTTTATATTGCATCAGAATAAATTATTTCTATAGGGGTTATTATACCCTTGAAAAATTGCAAGAAAAGAATGTGCGGAAAACTGGAAATTTACCTATTTTTTCAAAGATAATCAAAGATTAAAAAGATTTTAATCTTACGTATATAACAGTTTAGTTAATAATAAAACAGTAAAATACTAAAAAATTAAGGTTAAAGCAATTACAAATTATTATAAAATCAAAAAATGAAAAAATGTATAATCAATCTAAAATTTACAAAAAAAAAAAACATAAAAATAAGTAAAAATATAAAAGACAACAACATTTAAAACTAAAAACCAAAAAATAAAAAAAATATATCAGAAAACCTCTACGCGGTTAAAGCTGGGTTAATCAGAATGTATTTTGACTAGCAAATAAATGAAATAATGAAATTACTGGATTCATTATTGTACAGTGTACATATTAGTTCGCTGTAGCGGACTCTGCCAGCACTCGTGTTATTGGTAACTCCTCATTGCATCCGGCCTTAAATTTTTTTATGTTGTTGTTGTTTTTGCACTCTTCAAATAATTTTCATGGGCATCGCTGGACTAGATAGACTGTATCAATAGGCGCAACCTTTTCAATCTTCAGTAGTCTTGAGTAATTAAGCTGTGACCAACTTACTGTTTAAGTTTTGTAAAATTTGACAATTGTTCGAATAAACTCTTTGAAATCATATGACGTTAAAGTAAAGGTTTTTGTTTTAGATCAAAAATATCGCTGTTGGAGCGTTTTAAGGACTCTCTGAGCGACAACACGCTGAAATAGCGTGAAAAGTAGAGAAAATATACCTATTAAAAAAAAAAACCAATTAATTTTAGGCAGGATTTGAAAAAACCCGCTGCATAGCGTGATCTTTTTACAAAATGACCAATAAATGTAGTGAAATTAAACAATTTATTGCAGTGATTTTTCAATCAGTTTTTAGAGTGTAGGCAAGAGAAGAATTCGCTTCATTCATTTATTTATCTATTATTTTTTTAAACATAGTTATTGCATAATTTGACATTTATTTCTTATTTCAATAAAATAAAAACTATATAAATAATATGCGAATTTTACTGCTGCCAACTTTCAATGATTTCATATGCACAATTCACTTCACAACAAACGTTTTCGATTTATCCTTTTTTATTTTCACTTCATCACTAATCGCTTTGTGTTGGAAAATACTTATATTATATTATTTAATTCATATTAGTGGGTCCATTTTCACAAATTTTTGCACATGTGCATATTATTGCAGAATTAAGGCATTTTTATCAACCAAACCACGGAGTCTTTTAATAATAACACAACGAAACACTTGCAGAGTTCTGCAAAAGGAATTGCGTATTTTGCTTAAAATAAATACTCAAATTTAGTCTAAATGCAGCAGTTTCAAGAAAATGAGAATAATATTTCTTTTTATTTATTTATTTATTATTCATTCAACTATAAACTAGTTTGTTTTACAGTTACTTAAAATTATCTTAAAATTAAACAAAATTTAAAAATGTAATGTTTAATGATAGCTTAACATAATACAATTTTTTGGGTTATATCAATATTGCTACAAATTGCATTAAAAGTAGAACTCATATTATAAACAGAGTCTTGTCTTACATAATTTGTCCTAAGATAGGGAATTTGAAAAAACTGCTCTGCCTAAAATATCTTTCAAGCGCATATATACTAAAGAAAGCAAGCAGTGGTGCACAATATAAGTGATTCATGAATTAGGTGACCACCTTTTTTGTACGAAATTTACGTACACAAAAACAAAATTTCAGTTTACATTGGGAAATATTTTATTCATCATTTTTACAGTTCTTAAAAGCATATTTTTTACTTGATCCGACTTTTTTCAATAATTTTGGTTGAGTTTTAATAAATTCAAAAATTCCAAGCAAGTCATCTTAATGTTGTATCTAATGTAAAGAATGTCTTTTAATGTTTGGATATTCAACTGAGTTTTTTCGGCGGACCATATGTCGTTGACAATAGAAAATATTCGCTCCACAGGAGCTGAGGTGCCTGGTAAAGCGAGAATGTAAGAAACAACTTTTAAATATTTTGTTGTGTGGAACGTTATGTGTGGTAAAATGTTTGAAACACTCTACCCATCGCTGATCAATTGCAACGTTGTTTTCTTGCTATGATTGAATTTTTTCATCAGTGACGAATTTTTTCACATATGAGAACTGATCAAATAATTAAATGTCTTATTTTTCGATATCAAAACTTTGCTTTGATGCCATAAATTTTGCACTTGCTTCAACAAATTCCCATTCTGGTGTTCGATCGAGGGCTGCCCATGCAAAAATCATTATGTGTTCAAATTGGGCAATCCAGTTTTGTATGTTATCGATGCAAGCCTCTGAAGAAGAATACAAAATTTCTTAAATTAACAGACATGTGAATTGAACTGCGACTATGAAAACAAACCGTAAAATGGTGTTGCAATTTAAAGAACTAGCCCTTTTAAAATATCTTCATGGTCAGCTTTTTCAATTTATCTTTGTATGGCTGCTGACAAAAAGTTTTTATTGTTGCTATTTTCAAGTGATTCCACGAAGAGTTAAAGTGCGTGATTAATTTCCATTCCGGAAATATTGTCGCCTTCAATAAGCTTCACAGTTCGATTGAATAGCGTTGCCCAAGTAGATAAAAAATGAAATAGAAATGCTGCTACAAATGATTTTAATTATCTATGAAATTCTAACCTGATCTTTAAGAAAAAAATAAATCAAATTTTCGCCATTGGATTTTTGAAGAAAGTTTTCAATGAGTTTGGGCTGCTTCTATCTTCAGAAAAATATTGTTTCAATGGTTCGAAAATACGCAATATTGATTCCACAGCTGGCAGAAGATCCAAAAACCGCGTCTTACAGTAACCAAGCCCCTTTCTATATTCGATATCGACTGAATCACAAAATTCTTTCAATGCTGTAACACTCACTTTTGTCAGGTAGAAATGTGAATACATTTTGACGACTACCATTTCAACATCAAACGGCATCTTGTCACAAGCTGCTTTCAAGGTGTTGTGGACAATGTGCACAGAACACCCTACGAAACCAATCCTGGATACAACTGATTCAGTTTGTAAAATGTATTGTTTGTACCGGTGCGTTCCCGATTGCAGAAATTACATGGTGCGTTATATTCAAAAATCGTGCTTGCAAATATTACAGCGAACATCACTATTTGATGCAGTTTTTTAATAAACGGATATTGCTCTTGGAAAGAATCGTTTAGCACATTAACTCCACGTTTTCTCGATATTTTAATTGAAACAATGTTGAAATAACAATGTTCTTAACAATAATTGAAATACACAATTGAAAAACACACACAATTGAAGTAAGGTCAACTCACCAAGGTTGCATAAGTTCGTACTTTAGTATCATTTTGGGTACATTTTTATTATTTGAGTACGAAGTACCAAATCTTTCGTCCTAATACAATATTATTTTCTTAGTTTTTTGTAAATTTTTGTTTAGGTGTTTTCTTGTCACAGATTTTGGTACAAAAATTCTCAATTCTTTAATTCATGTACATTCTTCATTTAGATACGCGCAAATATCTAGAGCTTTTAAGCCTAAAAGCACAAAGCGGAAGTCGTAAGTTGGCATAAACTCCCAGCGAAGTTTTCTAAACGCTAGTCGATGGTACCACACAACACTACAATACTCCAAGCTTGATCTAACCAAAGAGAAGAAAATAGACTTTAGAGTAAAGGGATCTGAGATTTCCTTAGTGTTACTCATGATGAAACCTTGCATTGCATTAGCTTAAGAAATAATAGCATCATTGTGCTACTAAAAGTAAGTTTCTTGCTCAACAAAAATTCAATATTTTTTATTTTTAAATTTTTTTATGAAAAAAATTAAAAATATAAAAAATACTTAATTTTCAACAAAAATATGCAAATTCTTTATTTAGCTAAAATTGGAAAAAAAAAGTTACGTGGTATTTCCGCTATGACTATTTCGTCCACTTGCCAACTTTGAGTACACTGCGGACAAACGGCTTGATAGGAACTGATGCGGCGTGGAGCTGTTCATTAAAGGCTTTTTTAAGAGGTGTGGAAAAGTCGCGCTCAAAATGTATGTCTGAGATACAGCAACACCGCAAAAATTTGGATGACGATATCTTCAAAGTGGACACACGGATGGTTAAATCCAGCATGATTTCACTTTTTGTAATTTAAATTTGAGTGGAATGCGAAAATTTATTTTTTAGTTGAATCTTGAAAACATTCAACTTGGAATTTGTTAGATCATAAGAAGTGAGCAAACAAATTAAAGGACTTGGATTTTAAGACAAAAGTATATTTTCTATTTTTTAATACTTTGTTAACAAATTTAAAAAACTGGAAAAAAATTGTTTTGCTAACATAAAAAGTACACAATATATACTCTACAAATTATTTATTTATTTATTAATTCAATTTTTTCAGTTTATGAACATCAATTCTTACAGACTCACAGTGAGTCGTGTAGAAAATGCTAGCTGAACATTTTTGATTTTCTCACTTGATTTTCTCACTTTGAGAAAATAACTGTACAAGTTGATGAGCAATGCTCTATAAGTGATGGTATTAAGAATTTTTTCCGTGGAGTTAAATTTTTAAAGAAATTTATGCCTTTTATTTTTGCGGTTGTAAGCATTTGCTTCAGTATCGCTACAAATAGACCAACAGTATTCGCCAAGCATATGCGTAATGTCATTTCCTTTAAAGCGCTTTTCAATAGCCGCAATGTCCTGATGGAACCTTTCGCCATGCTCATCGCTACAAGCTCCTAAATCATCAGGGAAAAAAATCTAAATGATTGTGAAGAAAATGGATCTTTAGCGACATTAAAATGCCCATTTCGCCATATGCCGAAATCATTTCTGCGACAATATTTTTATAATTGGCAGCTCGTTTGTTGCCAAGAAACTGCTCAATAACGGCAACTGTACCTTTCCATGCACGTTGTTCCATAGCATTTAATTTTGATAAAAATTCAGAACTTGCAATTATTTGTTTTATCAACGGACCATTGAAAACACCTTAAATCAAAAAAATCATTAAAAAACATAAAGTTACTGAATGACTTCTTAAAAAAATACCTGCATGAATCTTTGCGCCGCTCAATTTCGGGAAAATGTTGCGCAAAGTTGCAATGGCCTCGCCATCACGATCCAGTATTTTAACAAAATTTGATACGAGACCGAGCTTAATGTGCAATGGAGACAAAATGATTTGAGACGGCTGCACCAATGGTAGATTCTCTATACTTACTACGCCTACTTTGTAGCATGTTCGCGGCTTCCACTTAAATTCAGTGTAATGCTCATCTCTTTTTCGACCTTCCCATGTACAATACATAAAAAGCACTGGTGGGTTGGAAATCCACGCTTAACACCCATGAGTAAGCCGACCACTTTCAGATCGCAGCATAATTGATAAAAATTGTTTTTAAAAAATTTGACGTGCTACAGACATTTCCACGAGTCTGCCTGCAAAAAATCAGCTCGATTAGATCACTGAAAAAGGGTTAAAAATCGGTCCAAAGGCTTCCACACAGGCCACTACGTGCTTTATACTTTAAACTTAAAAAAAAAAATTCTGACGTGTACATAAAAATCGACGATACACGTGTATTTTTATTTTTTTCCCCTCTTTCCGAATATGTGCATTTGGTTCATAAGACAGAAAAAAATTTATTTTTTGTAACACCAGGTAAATATTGAGTAATAAGTAGTGTAAAATAGGTATTTAGTTTTAAAAATTTTATTTTGAATATCAGTTTAAATTAGTGCAGTTTTAAAGATGCAAGTGCATTTTTCTACAATATTTTTTTTTAAATGTTTGCAATGGAATTTCAATTGGAAGATATGATATATATATAATCTTATTAAAAACAAGTGTAAAAATGGATACATTTTTCGGAAATTTTCAAAACTGTCAGAAGCGCTATTTATTTTTATTTTTAAACTTCCAGAAGGTGGGACTTATTTGACACCGCTTGACACCGGGCTGATTTTTCAGTATATGTTGAATATATGTTTATTAACAGGGTGCGGAAAAATTCGTTCGCAATCGATTAAAATACGATCTTATCGTTCGTTTTTTCTGTGTGTGAGAATTTTCAAACGAAAAATTTAAAAGCAGACTAACGTTCGCAATCGAAAAAGGAACGCTCTGCTTGCGTCGTTTTTTTATCACTGATAAATTTGTGAGCTTGGTTTTTTTTTTAACGAATTTTTCACACAACAACAAAAAGCAACAAAAGTTCGTTTGGGATTGTTCATTAAAAATGAGCGTTTGAAGAAAAAATTCAGGAACGTTTGTTTGTACGTGGAGTTATTAGGCGAAATATTAGTTTGTTGTTGTATTTTTGTACACTTTCTGACATGAAAAGATGAAACCAAAATTCATATGTGGACTGTACATGCATATGAGGAAAAATAATGTTTTAGTGCTATTGAATAAGGCAAATAAACTTAATATGCCCAATCAAATGAAAAAATATGGTTGGTTATGATTGGTGTTAAATGATTAGATTGTATGATAGGTACAGTACAATGGGTGATATATGTAATGGATATGGTATAGTGATATGGTTTGAAGGTAATTCTATAATGGGGAATGGTATGATGGTAATTTTGTTAGTGGTAAGTAAAGTAGAATCGCGGAAAAGTTAACTCGCACAAAAGTTAATCATCGTCAAACAATTCAATTAACTCATCGTTCCCTTAATTCTTATTTATACCACGTAATTGTAATTTGAAGGGTTTTGAGTTGTTTTGAGGTTTTTTGGTATTTTGTAGTAATTTGGGGTGTTTTGTGGTGTTTTGAGGTAGTTTTTTATCCACGCGAGAGATTTTTCTCACAAAATAACATGGGAATTACCACATTCCACAAACGCTGAAAAATACCATAAGTGGTATTTATCGTGCTTTTCTGGTAACATAGGAGGTGGCGGGGTATAACCCCAAGATACATAATCCCACACAGAAAAAACAAATTTAATGAACAGCATACGTTAAAATTAATTCATTGATTTTAATGAAAAATTCATTGAATTTTAATGAATTGCTCATAGTTTTTAACGTACTGTTCATTGAAATCAATGAAGTTATATTCATTAAAAATGTCTAAATAAATATCAATGATTTGTTTTCATTATTTTAATGGACTCTTCATTAATATCAATGAAAAGTACACTGATTTCAGTTGTAAATCAAATTTTAACGAACCATACATTGATTTTTAATGAACAGTTCATTGAATTCAATGTACATGTCATTGAATTCAATGTATAGTTCATTGAATTTAATGTATAGTTCATTGAATTTAATGTATACTTCATTGAATTCAATGTATTGTTCATTGATTTCAATGTATAGTTCATTGAATTCAATGTATTGTTCAGTGATTTCAATGTATAGTTCATTGAATTCAATGTATTGTTCATTGATTTCAATGTATAGTTCATTAAATTCAATGTATAGTTCATTAAATTCAGTGTATAATTCTTTAAATTCAATGTATAGTTCATTAAATTCAATGCATAGTTCATTAATTTCAATGTATTCAGTTCATTAAATTCAATGTATACTAAATGTTGTGCTTTGAATGTAAAAGAAAATTTAAATCTGTTGAATTACTATTAGTATTAGTAAATAAAAGGAAATATAACTGGCATTTTAAGTGACTGCTGCCATCATTTTCAAACAATGTTTACATTTTTAAAGGATGAAAACCACATAAAAGATAAAGCTGTGCGGGCAAAGTTGGCAGAAATTGAAGATTTCACTAATTACAGTGGTAAGCTTAATTTTTCTCGAGGCTAAATAAATAAATAGTTATTTTTTTCAATTAATATCTTTCCAGACAGTACTGCTATGAAACTTCTTTGGAGTCTTCATGGGTATTTGGTGCCCACTCAAAAAGTATGCAGTAAGGACAACTTTGGAAGAAAAACTTTCCTAAAGCATACAATTACCAGTTCCCAAGAGGCATTCGTTTTTGTTGGAAGCAGCATCCAGGAAGTCGAGGAGCATATTGAGTTTTAAAAACTAAAGGCGAAAATACTCAACCATTAATCCTTGCTGTTGGAGAGAAGAACTTTTCCTCATTCCAACAATTTCATGTGTTCATAGATGGTGTAAAATTTTAATTTGCTAGTTTTATTAGAGCCGTAGATGTGTGCTTTAAAATTTTTCAATTATTTCAATTAAAATATCCTGCGGCATGCACTCTCGTGTTGGAGTTTATTGGCGTATATTTTTATAAATTTAAAAACAATTCAAAATCTTCGAAACTTTGTATATTAATTGACTCTTTAAAATAAAAAAATATTGTTTAAATTGTTATTATTTCCTTATTTTAAAAATGTTTAGAGAGGGATTAACAAATAATTCGTTGAATTTAATGTATACATCATTCATTACAATGAACTAAATACATTAAATTTAATAAAATATACATGGAATTCAATGAACTGAATACATTAAATTTAATGAACTGTACATTGAATCCAATGAACTAAATACATTAAATTCAATGAACTTCATACATTAAATTCAATGAAATAAACATTAAATGCAATGAACTATACATTGAATTCAATGAACTATAATACATTGAATTCAATGAACTTTAATACACTGAATTCAATGAACTATACATTGAATTTAATGTAAGGTTCATTGAACTATACATTAAATTCAATGAACTATACATTGAATTCAATGTAAGGTTCATTGAACTATACATTAAATTCAATGAACTATACATTGAATTCAATGAACTTTACATTGAATTCAATGAACCTTACATTGAATTCAATGAACCTTACATTGAATTCAATGAACCTTACATTTAGGTTCGACATCGTTTCCTCCACAGATCGCTTGAGGTTGACGTCGATGTTGACTCCTTCTTTTGGATGTGTCGACGTCTCTTTTAGCTTCGCTGTATAAATGTCGGTGTCACGTTGACTGCTCCTCTGATGATGTCGACGTTGCCGCTGGCTCTACTTGGTGACGCCGTCGGCGTCGGTCTTTATTCCTGGGTGTTGACGTCGCTGTAGGTTGGTGCGGGCAGAAATTTCTGCCACCAACGAAAACTTTTTCCCAATGACAACCTCACATGCGCACGTTTGAAAAATTACAGATCACGATTCGCTCTCCGTTTGTGCTTTTATAAGCAGCTGTCTTCTTCTTTACTTCGAACCTTCTGGAATTATCGCGTGATGTTCCCGTTCGTTGGTTTAGCTTTTGTGTTTGCTACTCTCGCCAACTGCCTGGCGTGTGTTTATGATGCCCGTTATCACCATGGTACATGAAAAAAAAAAAAATAGAAAATAATTATTAATAAGAGAGCCACCCCTGTAGGAATCTACCCACAACGTAACCCTGTGGAAGTGGTTGGTCATCTCTAATCTTTTACGGCAGAAGCGATGGCCTTTGCAACCCGGTGTCGATTCTAAATTTACCTATACTAATTAACTAACTCAGTATAATATATTATAAGACGTTTCTTTTCTTATCTGCTATTTTAAAGTTATTTATGACGCTTACTAAAGGATATATCTCACGACTAGTGCTTTCATTATGGAAAAGTCATAATATATTCTTGATAATTCAATTTATGGTTTATTTTCAGTTAACCTTTCTTAAAGATACTTATAACCGAAATAGATTAAATATTTACATTAAATATAGATTCACTTAGTAAGTATGTAATTATTTAATATATTCATTACTTTAATAACTAACATAATGATCATACATTACATATGTTTAGTGCCTTTAAGGCGACTATTTTTAGCGCGAATATTCCTTCGAGTAAACATTTCTAGTTTACAAAATGTTTCTTAGATATAAAAATTAGAAAAGTATAAATTTTCTCTGTATGCTCCATGGGCAGAGGTCTTTTCTCAGGCTTTCGCCTTATCGCAGCGATCCTGGTGGGGTTTAAATCTCTCTCTTTGGTCAAGTGAGCGACCCAGTCGCCAGCCGAGGGCAAGTCTAGAAAGAAGGTAAGTGGTGAAGTAAGGACACATGTGGGAGAAAATTTACACAAAATTTTGTTCCTTACAACACTAACTTCAGAGCCATCTGTATATATAAAAACTTTACATATGCTAAAAAAAAAACACATTTGTTTTACTTACACTGATAATGTAAAATTAACATGCAAATAAAAATTTTAGTGTAAATAAAAAACTTTTTTAGAAAACATCTTCTCAAGTATGCCTTAATTTAAACCGCATTAGCCTTAAACCTCTCTTAACAATCACGCTTACTCATATTTAAAACAAATTAAATAATTTTATAGCTACCGCTTTGATAACCAAAAGTTTTACATATAAAAGTAACCATATCAAACTGGGGCACGGTATTAAGTGTGAGAGGTATCTAAGTTTAGGATGTGCCTCAAACTAAAATTTTTAAACATTAAAATAATCGTTATGCATGTAGCAATGAAAAAATTCCAGAAAACAATTTTGTCCAGCTAGTATGTTCTACAGGATTTACTGTGAGGCTGGACAAAAATTAAATAAAAAATAAAATATATGTTACAAGATATCATTAAACAAAAATTTAATTTTATTTTTAGATATCAAAATATCTAAATATTGATTAGCATTAATAATATTGCACAAATGAAGAGCTTTAAAAATAGGAGCATTAGCAGCAACGTTAGTGCGAACCAATAAAGAGGATAATGATTTCTGAGTGTCCTACGAGGAGTATTAAATTTAATCAATTTCAGTGTGACTGTCCACCAAATCAGAAATTATATCGTGTATAAAAAGAAGAGGCAGAATGTTTCTTCTTATCTCAAGAATTCTAAGACCAATAAGTAAACACTGGGATCTATAAGAAGGTATAGAATCATCAAACAGGGGGCTCAACGCATCCCTACAGAAGAATTTCTGGACTCGTTCTGGTCTTAACTTATGCGTTGCATAATTCTTAAAGATGGAACTTACTGCCGCAGTTATAATTACTAAGAATAGAGTTAATATTATCAAAAAGACAAGCTTTAAAACTGAAATTGCTGTCAATAACATTATTTTCTTTTTTTTCAAAAAATTACTCAAAAACAAAATTTAAGTATAGTGTACATTAAGCTGGATATATTGGTATGGAAAAAAAATTCAGGCTAACACCGACTCAAGAGTTAGAGGGATTCTTTAAAACTATTTCGGCATAATTTTTTTTTTAATCGTAGAAATCCCCATGGAGCGGTTTTGGTTCTCCTGAACCCCTTTTTGGCCAGAAAATCATGTTTTTTGCATGTAACTTTTTTTGCTTCAGAATGCATACTCGAGATAAGCAAAATAATAAAGATTTTGATAATACACAAATTTTGGCAACAAGAAATTTTGTAATATTTCTTCGTTAAATACTCTATTAAGACATCTAAAACATCGATATTTCGTCATTTTCGGAAAGCTGTTTTTTTAAAAAGCCTTTGAAATATCTATATGTATTTTTCATAGTATTCACATGATTTCTTTTGATATATCGTATAGTGTGGTTTTTTAAAATTTTTACAATGCTATTTTTGAAGCAATATTCTGTGTGTGTTTTTAAGAGTTAGAACAAGAGTTTTTGTAAATTCTGAATTTTGTACTGGAGGACCCTCTGGTGGACACTTTACTGAGAAACGGTTGCCAAAATTTTATTTTGAATATCCAAAACTTCATACATTCCAAGATTTGTCAAAATCGAACAGTAATTGTGGCGATTAACTAAAAGTTAAGCTTAAAAAAGCCCTTTGAATATCGATTTCTCATGTTTTATATTTGTGGCACTCAGTGTTGGTTGAGCCACACTAAAAGATATGGGCAAATCCTAGCGTTTGGACGTCACATTCGCATATGACGAATTTTATTAACAGTTGTTCAATTAAGATGTGTCTGGTTAACCCATTTTCTACCACGGCCCAAAAATTTTTTTCTATCGAAGCTAAACTAATTTATTTTTCCTATTTTAGACCTTAGAAACTCAAATCTGGCGTCGAAAAAATTTTGCAATTTTTTTCCTGGCCAGAATTAGAAGTTCGATTTTTCGAACAGTGCTAGGTATCCCGCATTTTTTTTTATGCTGCTCCTTCTATGTCGAAGTATATTAGGTGTGAGCAGATGCTTGTTACACCTAAAATTAGGCTTATCAGATATGACCATGTGTGTATATTCTTGGTTAGGAACGAATACGAAGGCGGTTTAGACACGTATGTCTGTCCGTTTGTCTGTCCGTTAATTTGTTCCAATTCCTAATTTACACGACATCTCAACATCCAAAAGAGGTTAGACGCTTAAATATTACATGAAGATAGATACTATTTTCCGAAAGTATTGTGTGGGGTTTTTTAAAATATTTAAAATGGGCGTGGTTTTTACCGCCTATTTCGATATATTGAGAGCCACTTGATACACAGCTCTGAAATTGCACGGGTTGGTAGAAGCAACTAAATTTTCTTACTTTTTACATAAATAGTAAAAACGCATAAAATCTTTCGTTAATATAAGGTATACAATTATTTATTGTTATTTTAAAAAAAAAATCATTTTAATTGTATCAATAGTAAACGTTTATTTTTTAATGGAAAAGTTTTAGTTTTTACATGAAAAGCTGCAAAGCACTTAGTGTGAACACGTACATTACATTTTTGGCACATGAAATATGTTGATTTTCCGCATCCTTTTAGCTGGCAACAAGGCGGTTTTTTCTGAGGGTGTGGAACTATCAAATGCTCTCCTGCAACTTTAGGTAAATTTTTTGAACCAAATTCATCGTAATCATCGTCGGTAGAGTTTAGGTCGCTGGCTAAAAGAAGCTTCTCAGCAACGGCAACTCTGAAATCTTTTTGAGAAATAGGTTTGTTTTGCATATAATCAGCTACAAAGCATGAAAGCTTCCATGCATTGACCATAGAGGATTGCAATGCTGCGAGCCACAAAGGCCAGTACCATTTTTTGAGCGTATGTTTACTCTATAATTTTGCACGGCATTGTCATGCAAATCAACACCACCCATTCCTTGATTATAATTTTTAAAAAGTAGTGGCTGTTTGCTTATGACGAATTTTCCTTCTTCCACTACATTACCATCCTTATTCTTTTTTTGCTTTGCCCATCTTTTTACGGGATGCATTGGCTGGATTTGATCGAAGTTTGAGCACACAGTTACTTCACTATTATCCTGCCACCGGCAAAACAAAATTTTGTTTGAAGCATCAAAGATAAAGTCATAATCACCTTTTTTCAAAGCTTTACCAGACTTTAATGCTGCATCGCCAGTTCTGTTTTTTCTTACAGTACCTGAAGCACAAATTTTTTTTTCCGCAAGAACGTTCATTAAATAATATGATGTGAAGAAATTATCAAAATACACGGAGTGGCATTCAGGATGTTGTAAATTTTCTAAAAGTCGTATGACCACATCTGCTCCTAAACCCAAACGAGGATTGTACTTGTCACTTGATCCTGAATACGGCATGCAGGAATACAGGTATCCTGCAGATGAGCAGAGGCACTACAACTTGTACCCGAATCGAATTGGTTTGCCTCTTATATACATTTTAAAAGAATTTCTGCCGAAATACGGGACCATCTGCTCATCGATCGAGAGTTGTTCACCATACCCCAAACTGCATAAACTTGGCATTGATCATTTTGAAAAGTGGGCGTATCTGAAAATGAGATATTACTGACATGATAAGATTTGCTTATTTTTTACTTAATGCTGAAATTTACTCACCTTTGCCATTTTGTCATTTTTGTCCAGTTTGTTGTTGTTGCAAAAATGTAAATACTTTTTTATTTCAGTGAACTTATTCCTTGACATGCATTGTTTTACAATCAGAACACCTAGGGATGGTTTAGAAGACCAATAGTCACATATTGTAGGCAAAGTGTGATAGCCGGATAGTAGGAGTATACCCAAGAATCTTTTTAGCATAAGTTTATCTAAACGAAATGATGAGTTTTTTTATTGAGCATAGATGTTAGTCTGGTCCACGATAAACTGCATTATCTCACTATCGAATAACTTTTCGAATAACTCCTGTGGCGATTGATTCTTTAGTTTTTCGTAAAGCTCCTTTTTGACTGTTTGAAGCTTATCTCCATTTGGACTTATATCGTATTGAAAGTTGTGCGATTTGTTTGTTTTTTTCGTCCACTTTGGTTTATGAAATGAGCGAAGCGGGGCGTATATTAATTTAGCTGGTTTCATAGACTGTTTTGAAGCACCCACTGATGTTGAAACAGTTCTTACAAGAATACTATCATTTCCGCTACTAAGAGTACAAGTGTTATCGACGATAACTTCAGGTCCGGAAAGATCTATGCATCCAAATTCAAGTGTACCCACAACTTCTTTTAGACCCTTTAAAACATAAAAATATTGAGGTTGTTTTGATAAATGTAGCTGAATAAGACTCACCTCATCTTGTGCGGATGCAGTCAAATCATCATCGATTAGTTCTTCATCGGTTACTTCATCCACTTTGTCCGGTGGTAAAATTGTTACAGCCTCAATTTCATCTTCCTCATCACTCCAATTTTCAATGATTGCTTCCATCTCCTTCATGATTAGAACCTTACGAGCCATCGCATAAAATTGTTCAAAACTCGGTTTATGTGGAAATATTTATAAGCACTTGTTTGTTTGTAGATACAAATCAACACAATAACTCATTTTGTCAATTGCAACTACAGTTTTTTATTAGTATGAACTTAAACTTCCACTTTACGAGCACTTTCACTGACAGCAAAATATCTTATAAGAAAAACAGCTGATTCAAATAGCTGCTAGCCCGCGATCTAAAAACAGTGTGGCCAGAGACAACAAAAAATATGCACACTACACACCAGTGTTCGAAAACCAGAATTTGGTAGCACTTTTCTAATTCAACCTATCCGTCTGCTAAAATTTTTTTACTGTTATCAAAAAATTAGACTATTGTTAATAATTCCTCGTCATAATTTTGAAAATTTTTCCTTTATAAAAAATAAACAGAAAAATGACTAAAAATGGTTACTTTTTACACCTAGCCCTAAAATTAGTAGGAAGCTAGAGGCGTGGTCATTTTTTTTTCGTGGTCCCAAAATATTGAAATATTTTATAAAATAAATATTATTTAATATATACTTAGCCTTATTAGCTATAAAAAATATAGAAATGTGTTGTATTTTAGTGTTCGAAAAATCGAACAGTGGTAGAAAATGGGTTAATTAGCTTTTAGCTTTAATTATAACATCCATTTTTAGTTAAATTTCCAAATTTTTTATCAAAAATTGTTGTACCAGAAATATCTTTATTATTTTTCCTATGAACAAAGTATGAAGTATCCATCCTGAAGAACAAAAAAGTTGTATGCAAAAAACATGATTTTTTGGCTCAAAAAAGGGTTCAGGGGAACCAGACCCGCTTCATGGGGATTTGTCCAATCCTAAAAAAATTATGCCGAAATAGTTTTTAAGAGTCCTTCTTACTTTTGAGTCGGTGTCCGGCAAAATCTAAATTTCAATCCGGCTTAGTGTACATATCGATATCTTAAATTTAAAATGACCTATCTACAAAAAAACAACCGTTTTTTAGGATAGCAAAACAACCGTTTAAATCTTTCAGTGTACAAATATTCACCAATCAAATTACCAGAATATTGTATATTGTATGTTAGGGAATGATATTGATCTATTAATTTAAATGCTTATATTTTTTTAAAATATTATCATTAGAATATTGATATTCTGATAAAACTAAAGATTACAATTCTTGCAAATGGTTGCACTTTTTGCTTGATAGGCAGCGGAGCAGTATGCAAATTAGAGTCATGATTTCTCTTCCTTCTGCGGATAAGGCTCATTGTCGAGTTATCGTTCGAATCTGCATTAAAATCTATTAATAATATTTATTTATTATTAATGTCGGCCTTTGTAGTCTAGTGGAGAGTGCGCTAGACTATTAACACATAGGTCCCTGGTTCGGATCCGGTCTCGGTCTTGGTTTTTTCACTTTCTTTGTTCTTTCCTACATTTAAGTATTATGGAAAACTAAAAATCCAAAACTAAATTGTGGAAAATGTGAAGTTAAAGGACAGAAACAACTGGAAAGGGCTGAAAATGCTTGCCGAGGTTAAAGCATAACACTAGCCTCGGTTAAAAGCAGTTCAAATTGTCTTTCACAAGTCAAAGACCAAACCTTGTTTGGATAAGTCGCATGCCTTGGTTATTTAATTTTTGAAAAAAAAAAGTATTCTAAGAGAATTTTATTCGATCATAAAAGCACCTGTTATTTGTCCAATATCTTCCTCCGCTGATGATGCATAATCTACTTACTTCTATGCTTTTCAAAGCATTTAATTCTCTAATTTTCCCTTCCATTGAAGTCCAATGCAAATTTGCTACAGTTTTCTCTAATATTTCCGAAAAATTGTGTATTGTGTATAAAAACTGTATTGTAGATAAGTCAAACATTTAAGAGGGAAAACTTTGCTATACTCTCCTTTTTTTATTAAAATAAGTCTCATAGGTGGCAGATGAATCAACGAATTCTTTGCCATAAAAAACTAATTTTCGTGGAAAAAGTAGATAGGTCATATTGAATATAGCTCTCGATATATAATTTGGTCGATTTTTTACTTTTTATAGGAAATTTTCTGGGCTTACCGAAATAATTCTACTAAGATTTTACGAAAAACGTTGTGTTAGATAAATATATTTCTGAGTTTTTGGACAGGATAAAAGCGGTTTTTTTCGGACTATGAGGAAGAGGAAAGTGACATTGTGGAAGCACCTGGAATCAAATTTGAAGGCAAAATTATCGACATCGATTTCGAGGGTGAGCTTCTTACGGATTCTTGTATAAGCGACAATAAAACCAACAAAAAAATTCTGGAGGAAAACTTAAAGACTTTCAAGATATTCCTAATACTTCCGGTTGTGAGAAAGGATTAAATGTTGAAAGCAATGGAAATGCACATGCAGAAACAGCGGAATCAGGAGCAAAATGTGAAAATTTATTTCGGACACAATATCGATAATATAACAAAAAACAAAGGGCCTTAGTAATAAACATTTTAAAGTCGACTCTAAATTTAGTGTGCGCTTTTCTGACTTCTTCAGCCTAACCAAAAAACATTTTAATGCCGACTCTAAAATTAGTGTAGGCTTTCTGATAACAAATTCTATAGAAATAATGTCAGAAAAGCTCACACTAAATTTAGAGTCGACATTAAAATGTTTTTTGGTTAGGCTGCTTTTCTATAGAATTTGCTGTCAAAAAGCTTACACTAACTTTAGAGTCGACTTTAAAATGTTTATTACTAAGGCTGAGGGACATTTTTGTTTTTTTTTGCTTTATTTTTATCCTTAGTATCTTGAAAATATGTAGTCAAAAGAATATTTCCCTATCTAATTTATTTTACAAGTCATAGTGTATTAGACGAGAGAATGCGTCGGCCGAAAACAAGTAGAAATGTTTTTCTCGAAACAACTTTTTTTCCGCGTTGTACACGATTCCGCTTCAACGATAACGACTTCGATGTTTGACGGCTCAAATAAAGCTTATTCAATTTAAGAGGCCTTTAGGAAGCAGTTTTTTCCAAAATAATCTACTATTATTCTTTTTTTAACGATAAAGCAAAATAAAAAGGAGGAAAAACGGGGTTTTTTCAAAGGGCCGCCATTTTTTTAAAAATGGTTTTATTAAAATCGGAAATCTACAAGGCCCTTCAAATTTCATCTAGGCTAAAATTTTTTTTGGTTTTTTTGTTCAGATCACTTGGCAGGGCTGTAGAGTGTACAGCGCACATTGACTATCGCCGCGCACGGTTTTGATCAGCGCGACCACCATTTTGAATTATTTTTCATCGAAAAAATTGTATAAGGTTCTTGAAATACACACTAATAAATGCCAAAAAAGATTTACGTTCGCTCAAAAAAATTCTGAAATTACGTTACGAAACGTCCCTTACACGCAGAGAAAAAACATAGTTGCAACAACCATATTTTAAGAGGAGCATAGTAGGATTCGGATTATGATGGTTGCTAACATGTTCTTAAGCATATAATATTTTCTTTGATCATAATAAAATGATTACAACAACTATGTTTAGAAAAGGAACTTTTTTGTAGGAAACAAAATATTATTGAAACAATCATTGATCTCTTATTGGGTCGAAAATAGAATGATTGCAACAACTATATTATGAATTTATTTTTAGGATACAGAATATTATTGAAACAATAATATAATTTTTTTATTTTTATGCACTCCAATTTCCATTGTTTGGGCTGAACAGAAATATTAATTCAAATAAAAAATCATTTGATAAAATTTTCGGTCCCAGCTGGGGTTTGAACCGCAGCTTTTTCGCTTAAGAGCCACGCACACTACCAGTAAGCCACAGCCTCTACTACCGTTCGCCTGACTAATGCCATTCATAAACATGGTACATTAAGTGCATTGTCACAAAAATAGCAATATGTGTGATAAGCAAAATATGGTCAGAATTGCGAAATATATTTACGGTAAAAAGAAATATGATTGCTACAATTAAAGTCGAAAATGTCACTTTTCTGCGTGCTGTTTTTAGGATAAGGCGTTTTAAAACAAGACACAATAATTGAACAGTTGACAAACGAAACGGCACATAGCCAGGAATCGATAAAACTTATTGTGTCTGAATGAAGTGAAAGCTTTTTCCTGCAAACTGTTCAGACACAATAATTTCTTTCGATTTTTGGTTATGTTCTGCTTCGTTTGCCAACAATCAAAGAATAGTTCAGACAAACATTCATAATTCTTATATGTTTGTCTCTATAATTATATTCACATTTATCATGATTGACAGAACTACAGCATTTTTGTTGCAACTAATACAATAGTTAAGGCAATCATAGCATGTTGACCATTTCAATGATGTTATGATTTCAACTATTGTTATTTTTGGTACCATTATTAGTAAATAATGACTTTATTAAGGCAAAAATTTGTGTTTGCAGAAATAATACAATAGTTTTAGTAAAAAAATTATTATTGCAGTAATCATGTCTCAACCATGTCTTTTCTCTGCGTGTAAGTGGCGTAGAATGGTGGTATTAAACAAATCCATTCATTTTTGAACTAAGTCATGTCCAAGAAGAGAATAATCTCCAAAGTCATTATGAATATTTTGCACAATTCTTCACCAGCGATCTGTATGAAAGTGTCACATTTTATACAAAACTAGCAACCCTCCGCGGCTTTGCTCGCGATATGGAAACAATTTCTTGTTTTTTATTTTTGTTACAGTGAGTAGCGTAAATGACAGCTTTAAATGTTTGTGAAAAATTTCAGATATTAGGTCTGTTCCCGTACTTGATTCTTACGTACTTGAAGTTGCTTGAAAGCGTTATATTACAAATTTTTAAAGCTCCAGAGAAAAGAATAACATGCAAAATGTCACTTTCTAATCTATAACAATTACTTGAACTTAGTAGGGGAACAGACTTATTGTTGCGATTCCATTCTCATTAAAATAAAATTGAAATGAAAGCTATAACAACCAAAACTATAAAAAATATGATACGAAGGAAATGTCATAAGAATAGCCCACCCTAGATTGAGCAATATATATGTGTCGATAAGAAATAATCGCTAAGTCGACTTAAGGCAGAACTGAGTTATTAATGCAGCTGTGTCCACACATAAAATAAACATAATCTGGAGCTTCTAGCATGACCTTAGCCAAAGCTATGACACAAAAACTAAACAACCTTTCATTGGAATCATATGGCATTAAAATAATTTTTTAACCAAAAACTTAAAACTTTAGCCGCGCTTGATTGCCTTATCGCACAGGTTCGCATTGGATACTTTTTTAGTACTTGTCTCTGGTTCTTACTATCTATTTTTAAGATAACCCAGAATTAATCATATTGTGAGAATTTGTGAAGAAGATTTTAATAAACTTGAATTGGTTAAGGCAGGACTATAGCACTGGCCTATTATTAATAAAGAATACAACGAATATCAAAAAATTAAATGTAAATCCAACTCACACCTAAGTGAGCATAAATCCTTGGGTTTACAACGATCGAAAAAAAGTTTAACGTCTAGAAAATGTTCGCGTTGACTCGGATTCAAAAACTTTCTACATTTTTACAGTACATATAAAACTAAAATAATCTTCTTTTTTTTGCATATGCCTTTCATCGTATCTTCGTTTCAATAGTTTTTATTATTTCAAAAATGAAGCTTGGTTAAGCTTTTCTTTTCTATGAATAAAAGATTTTTTTATGATTGCAGGAGATACATATTCTGTATTAGCTTGGCCTTGCTAATAAAAAAAAACTTTAAAGAAGGTAAAATTAATAATATATTAGTTGTATTGTGGGAATTTGTGATGATTTTTTGATATCTTGGGATAGTTAAAGTAAAATACAACGAATATCACAACATGAATGTAGATCCAACTCAAACCTAAGTAACTCATAGCCTTTAAGTCCTTCGGTTCACATCGATTGGGAAAAAAGTTTAAAGACAATAAAATGTTCGCGTTGACTCGAATTCAAAACCTTTTTAATTTTTCCAGTATATGGAAAAAAACTAAAACATATTATGCTAAAGTACTTGGCATGATTTCTTTTTTTTCAAAATATCTTTAATTGTATCTGCATTTCAGTAAGTTTTTTTATATAAAAAATAAAGTTTGGTAAGGGTTTTCCTTTCTTTGAATTAATCTTCTGAACACGTAGATAACAGCCTTATAGCGCATTCTTTTCTAAAAAAATTCTGAATTTTTTCTGACCTCTTCAAAAATTCTGCATTGTTTCTTTTATTTTCTAAAAAAAAATATTGACGTTAAAATAAATCGTGTTTTTTTTCTCGAAAATTTTGACCGCAAAAGCATAACAAATGCAGAATTTTCTGACCTGTGAAATACGAAGGTTCTGCATTCTGCCCTCTAGTAATACCAACAAAGAGACAAAATAAAATAATTTTGACATTAATATTTTGTGCTGTGACAATTGTGAGAAGCAAAAAGTTGCAATTTTTAAAATTTTCTAAAATTTAATTGAATATATTTTTGAATAAAATAGTTAGTTTTAAAAAACTGAACTGCTCGGTGAATATTTGATTGAATTTTTGTTAAAAAATCAATTCAGTCGACACTATGCATAACCTTAATCGTAAATACATAGTAATTCAAAACAACAGTGCAGCCAATATTAAATGAACAAAAAAATGCTGCATTTTTTCGTTCTTTTAACAACTCTAAGGAGGTCAATATTCTGTAAATTCCGGTCAAAATCTAAAAAGTTCTGCATCTTGTGAGGTCAAAATTTTTTCAGAAAAGAATGCGTTCTTAGAGTCGACTTAAAATTTGAGGGTGCAGTTTTTTGATCATTGTACACACACACACACACACACAACACAATTGATAATAAGAAGCTCGGGTCCTTCAAGATAAATTCTAATAATTTTGCTTATAGCTTGATTAACTTTATTATGATTTTTTAAAGTTATTAAGTTCCCTTCATTTAGACATCCAGCTGTATGCAAATTCACCCACTTTTGCGTTCAATTTTCAAATAAGTTAAAAATATTTTATAATTTTAATATGAAATTTGTATGGAAATTTAAATTTTGTATTGACAACACACAAAGAGAATACGATAAGATAGCCGAAATAGATTCCTATTACCAACATTTTGGAATAAGATATCATTGGTACACTCTAACAAAAATTCACGAGAATTAACTACAATAATTGCTGGCAACTGATTGCCTACATTTATTATCGTTAAATCCCATAGAGCAAAATTATAAATATTTATCGTTTAAAATGCGTGAATCCTCTCACCTACAATTATTTCTTTCGCTCTCTTGTAAAAACTCTCTTCTAAAATTATTTCTTCCAATCTTGTCTGTGCTTACAAGGTATATTCAACATGGTAGTGTTAGCCCAGAGAGGTGAGTACCGTAGCTGTCAAACATAAGAAGAGCGTAAAAGAGAATGAATAAGAACTTGAACCAGGGATGGAACTATAGCCACAATTGTGCTATTTTTCGTACTTTCGAGATCAGAGGGGAGTTTAGGCACGTGCGTTTTCATTTCGGACTATTTAAATTTCTCGGAGTTAAAAAATCAAGTTGCATGTTAATGTAATTAATGTAATTTTCGATTTTTGATGCACCTTGTTGCTTTCTTTGACATTTCGTTATTCTTATCAGTGCTAGTAAAGTTACTTCAACATAATTACACTGCTCCAAAAAATTTGGCAATTTTCACTACACACAGCGAAAACATTTTTTATAGTGAATTTTTTCGTCGAATCCAAATATCGTAATATTTATTTTCGATTAGCCTAAATTTTTCATATAATTTTAAGGGTGATAAAAAGTTAGCTCTTCAATCTGATTTCATTAAAAAATTTAAAGCATATATATTAAACCGGATCGCTTTTGTATGGGGGGAAAAAATTATTCATTCGGGGTCTTAAAGTTAAAGGAACTCATAAAAACGATTTCTGCATACTTTTTTTTCAAATCGGAGAAAATTTATCGGAGCGTTCTTGATTCTCCTGAAGGTATTTTTCGTTAAAAAAATATGTGTTTTGCGTGTAACTTTTTATTTTTCAAGGAACACATACCCAAATCTGCAAAAAATATAAATTCCTTATTTATACCCACATTTAGGCGAAAAAAAATTATTGAACTTATGTTTTATTATAACTCTTATTGACCTCCAAACATAGAATTGTTTGCTATTTTTAAAAAAACATTTTGTTAAAACCTCTGTAAAAGACATATTTTCCATTGGATTTACGTAAAATTGATCTTCTAGGAAAGGAATTAAAATTAGTTCTTATTGTACTTATGTATACTCAATAAATTAAAATTCAAATTCAAAACAAAAATAAAAAAATAAAGCCACTTTAAAGTCTCTTGAAAAGTTCTTAAACTTGAAATCACTTAAAAATTTATTATCATAATAAAAAATACTTTTTTCCAGCAGTTTTAACAAAATGTGTTTCATAAAAAATAAAAAATCTATATTTATAGTTCAATAAGAGCTATCAGTTTATGAGCGTTGGACAAGGGGTCAGTTGCAATTGTAACCGCAAACAGTTCAGTCGTTTTTAACCCGCTCTTACATTTAACTTTCAAGAATTTGTGCTTGTTTCTTTCGGCTTGCAATTTTAATCACCTAAAATTCAATAAAAAAAAAAACAATAAAAATTATCCAAAAGACCTTTGTAAAAAATTAAATAAAGTAAAAAAAACACACACACATTTCACTGGATCAATAGTTCATTGTGCTATTCTATTTGTTCTCTGACCTATATATATGTGCAGTTGCATATAAGTGTGCCGCGAAAAAGTGTGAATATCGCAATAAAGCAACAACATTAACAATAAGAAAAAGTGTGAATATTGCAATTAAGCAAAAACAATAACAATAAGAGAAACAGCCCACTCCAACTTTTAAGCGCACCTGAAATAAGTGCAAATATCAAAAGTAAAAAAAAAACTTTTTATAAACAACCAAATAAAGTAAACAATAAACAATGGAACCTGCTTGTGCCAAAATTAACTGCTCTATTGAGGACAAAGGTGCAATTAAGCTAAGTTGCAATGGTCTTTGCGGAAAATCTTACCACGGCACTTGTGTGGGAATGACTAAAAGAAGTTTAAACTACTTTCAAGAATACACATCACATTTTAAATTCTTCTGTGATGAGTGCATGGATCTATCACTATCCCATGTTATGCTCGCCATAAAATGTCTTAGCGACTCCTTGAACGTGATGCATTCGGCTAATAAGCAAGTCATCAGTAAAATACCAAATTTTGAAATAATGACTCACGTATCCGATGATCTTGCAAGGGTAGAGTCCATCTGCAAAGCAAATAACTCGGATATCTCAAATGTTTCTAAAAACTTGAGAATTCTAACAGATTTAGTCAAAGATAGCGAAAAAAATTTTATTTGGAAAACGGCCATAAGCGAGCTTAATATAGAAGTAAAAAAAAGCCTCGACGTTTTAAAAAACGATAATACAGCCAAAAATATACTGAGCATGCTAACATCTTTGCGCTATGATGTGGATATCGCACTTCAGTCAGGCAAACCCCAACCATCACCTCCGCAATCAGATCCAATGCTGGAAATATTACATCAAAAAATAAGTGATATCAGTGATGATCTTGAAGTGTTTCGAGTGACGCTTGCAGATGTAGTGGATGAAATAAGATCTGCACCCAATAGAGCTGAAATAAGTTATCCACAAGCCTCTCATCATAACTCTTCCTCTATTTTCGAGGAAATAATGGAAGCATCTATTCGTTTGCCACAGGTCACCTCTTTACCAGCTAATCTGAATTCTTTAACTGCCTATGACACTACGGAACATATAACACCGATTGCTACTCCTCAAAATGTTACAATGAATCCACCCCAAATCGGATCTCCACCATCAACAGTACCCACAATAGCTCATTCTATTCGTTCATCAACAATTTCTCCAAAACAAAACAACAATACCAATAACTTACAACCTGGATCTCCCTCTGCCACTTCACCTCGTGACTCACCACCAATTGCAGCCCCTCGTAACAACTTAATCCATAAGTTTGGAACGTCATGGACTTCAACTCAATGGCAGAATAGAATAAAGAAACTCCATGATTCTAATGAAATTGACAAGACCACTCTGTTCATTAAGGGCCCATCAGTTAAAACAACTATATCCTGGATGAGCACTTACTTTCGTAATAAATTTGGCATATCTATTACAAACTGTTCAAAGATATCCAATAAAGCAAAAAAATTCTGCAGTTTCAAACTAAACATCCCAAGTCAATATGCGTGGATGTTCTTGAACAACAGCGGTGAGAGACACGGCGAATGGTTAATAACCGAATGGACGAATAAGCCTGGGAAAAAGTCTAAAACATCAAGATCTTTACAAAGTTCTGGCAGTTCAAGAATCAAATCTTCTGAAAGGAATCCTAACATTAACAAGAATCCATTATCTAAAAGTAATTATAGTTCTTGCTCTAACTCTTTTACATATATAAATTCCCGTCCTAATTCTAAATCTAAGTTAAATTCTTATTCTAATTCTAATCATAATTCTAAGAATCCTCTATATAAAAGAAATGTAAACCTACCTGTTCTTGAATCCAAACCTTATTCATCAAACAAGTTTGTGCAACCTAAGTCCCACCATAATTCAGATTCTAATTGGAATCTGAAAACTAGCATTTTCCCCATATTTTCTCCCATAATTAACCAGAATACGGCTTCATCTTATAATAAGATGATTACTGGAAGCAATCTAGCACCTAAACCGCCAACTCATCAAACACGTAAACGGGTTTCATTTAATCTTAACAATAATGAAACCAATTGTGAGAAATATCCAAATTTTATCCATTCTCATACTCTTAATCCTTCACCACCAACCGGAAGTGGTTTACCAAAACCATCTTCTGTTTCAAATGAGCTTTGCAATCAACCTGGTAGTCCTACGTCATTTTTAGACCCCCTACTTCCTCCAAAAGTGAAATTGACACTAAACTCTTGCGAAGGCACTGAGAGCAGATATGCCCTTTCTCGCCTCAGGGAGAACAACGTTTATAACAATGTTCGCCTGTATCTCGCTTATATGTATAAAGCCCCTGATTCAACATGCATTGAAGGCAAGACCAAAACTAATCTTAGAGTACTAATTCAGCAAGAAGGTCTTCCTACCGGTGTTGAAGACTTGCGTAATTTATTTGTCCGCTTTCACGAGCACCTCGGTGTAACGGTTGATCAAGTCAAGGTGGATCTGGAAACCTATGGCGCTCATGTCAGAGCTAAACATGTTTCTCTTCTTCAAAAATCTCGTAAAGAGCAACAGCAATATTATCGTTCCTAACTCTTCTTTCTTAAATATATTCTACCATAACTGTGGCGGCATGAGAAGCAAATTAAACAAACTTTATGTTGACGCTAAATCATGCCACTTCAATGTCCTAGTATTCACTGAGACATGGCTAAACGAAACCTTTAATAATGAGGAAATTCTTGATAGCAATTGGACTTTCTTCAGGAAGGATCGGGACTACTCCTCAACAGGTCTTTCTCGAGGAGGTGGTGTCCTTGTAGCATCTCACAATTCCCTTTCAAGTGAGCTAATAGACACACCTAACCATAAACTGTTCGATCACCGAATTATTAGAGTTTGTTCAGGTAAAAGTCTCAATGTGTACATAGGCGTCGTTTACATTCCTCCCGGCTCAAGTGAAACAACATACAACGAGCTATGTGAAACACTGACCACCTTTACCTCCTCCCTAAAAGAGGAAGATAAAGTTGTTATTCTTGGTGACTTCAATCGCCCAAATATATCTTTTGTCACCGACGAAAACGACAACTTTCTTCTTCCTGTAAATCTTTCTAATGCCATAGACTTCAACTTACTTAGCACCTTTTATGGCAGTGACTTGCAGCAAGTCTCTTCTGTACAAAATCAGAATGGCAGATGGTTGGACCTAATTTTTACTAACTCGTATGAAGAAGTGAAGGTTAGTCCATGCATGGGAGCAGAAAATTTATTAACCAACACTGTTCATCATACAGCCTTAAAAGTTGTTTTCTCTGCTAATAACATCAACTTTACCCAGTCTTATAATAACACCATTGCGTACGATTACCTCAACGCCGATTATGAAAGAATAAAATGTTATCTTAGTTCTCTAAATTGGAATCATATTCTATTCAATTTAGATTTAGACAGTGCTGTCTCTATATTTTATCAGCACATTTTTACCGCTATCGAAAGTTATGTGCCAATAATAAAGAAAAAGAATAAGCTCACAGAACCATGGCTAGACAACAATCTCAGATTTTTGAGGAATCAAAGAAATAAAATCTACAAACTTCTCAAAAACACTGATAATATAAGCGATGAACTGAAGCTTAGATATGACGAGCTATCAAGAGAGTTCTCTATCAAGTCAGAAGAAGCGTACAAGTTGTACACGAACATCATCGGAGAAAAAATTGTCCAAGAGCCGAGAAAATTCTTTGACTTTGTCAACATGAAGCGCAAATCTAGCGGCTATCCATCGTCTATGTTTAAAGGTAATGTCACTTCGTCCAATTCTCTTGAAATAAGCAACTTGTATGCCGATCACTTTAAGGAGGTCTTTTGTCTTCCTACCACCTTATCTGAAACTTATCCTAGCTCAACTATTATAGTTGATAGTTTATATTTAACCCAGGAAGAGATTTCTAATGCAATAAAAGAACTGGATATATTAAAGGGACCAGGACCAGACTTAATACCTACAAGCTTTTTGGTGCGATGTTTAGACCAACTGCTATTGCCATTACACATAATCTTTAACGAATCACTGGTTTGTGGGACATTTCCTTCATATTGGAAATCATCCCATCTTACGCCAATTTACAAGAATGGTGATAAAAGATCAGTTGAAAATTATAGAGGCATAGCAATCTTGTCAGCCATTCCAAAACTTTTTGAAAAACTTATTTGTGAAAAGCTAACAAGTTTCATTAACCCACGTCTAAATGAGCAGCAACACGGGTTCCGAAAAGGGCGATCTACCACCACTAATCTCATGATTATGGTATCAGATGTTTTAGTCAAAATGGAAAAAGGGCACCAAATAGATGCTGTTTATACTGATTTCAGTAAAGCTTTTGATCGAGTTGATCACAACATTCTTATATATAAGTTAGAAAAGTTTGGTGTTGCAGGGTCCATACTAAGTTGGCTAAAATCATATTTAAACGGAAGATCCCAGTTTGTTAAATTCCAGGGAGTTCTATCGAAAAAAATTGCAGTCTCCTCGGGAGTTCCGCACGGTAGTCATCTTGGTCCTCTTCTTTTCAACATATTCATATCCGATCTGTCAGAAGTTCTAAACGATATCCCACATCTTATGTATGCAGATGATTTAAAAATGTACTATTCAATTCAATCAGATGTAGATGTAAATTTTTTGCAATCAAAATTGTTGTCTCTTGAGCAATGGTGTTTTCAAAATAAACTACATCTTAATGTCAATAAATGCAATGTTATTAGCTTTTCTCGTAAAAACAACGTAACATTACATACCTACCACCTCAATAGTATCGAACTAAAAAGGGTCAACCATATAGTGGATCTTGGAGTTGTCTTAGATTGCAAGATGCGCTTTAATCTGCACTATGATAAAATTGTGTCCAGGGCCAGCAAACAGCTCGGTTTTATAAAAAGACGTGCAAATGAATTCAAGAATATATGGGTCACTACATCCTTGTACCGTGCATTAGTGCGCCCAATACTTGAATATGCATGCATAATTTGGAATCCATCTTTCGATTCCCATAGAGAAAGAATTGAGTCTATTCAAAAGCAGTTCTTACTATACGCGCTTAGAGATATGTACAACCCCCATGATTATTGTAGCCTTCCATCATATGAACATAGACTCAGCCTTTTAAATTTGATGCCACTATCAACAAGAAGATCGTTATTGGGCTCATGCTTCACATTTGATGTAATTAATGGTGCTATTCACAGCGAATATATTTCTAATATGATTTCCTTTAACGATCCAATTAGGCGCACTAGGCATACTCGATTGTTAACTGAATATCAGCACCAAACTACATATGCAAATAATGAACCCATCAATCGTTGTTGCAGAGAATTTAATAATATCTCTATATACTACTCACCTTCTATGTCCAAATCCTCTTTCAAGCAAACCCTATATAAATCACTCAGAAATCAGAATTAACACAGGCCTCAGATAAACTACATACATGTATGGATTTATATGTATAAGCATTTAGTTTAATAAATCAAAATTCTTTAACATCCCTCTCCAAATTTCCCATTTACATCCTTTTGTCCTTATAGTCTTTAAGAATAATATATATACATCGTATCTTAAGTGTGTATATAGTCTTTCTTGTTTTCCTCCTCTTCTCTTAGTTTTGACATGGTTTTTGAAATCATGTCAATCCGGTGGGCGGAGTATGCCCACTAAGAGCACCAAATAAAAAATAAAATAAAAACAAGGAAAGGGGAGAAGAAAAACAAAAAACTTGGTAATAAGTAAACAAAACCTGTTAGAATAAGTTAGAATAAGTAAATTGCATTGCCTTGTTTGGCCAATAAATAAATAAATAAAGTGCCGGGTTTCAGCTAGTAAGAGATAATAACTAATTTTAAAAAAATTTTTATGCTTAAAAAAAATTTTATCTTTTTAGCAGATTTCTAAAGTCGATTACTGACGTTTAGTAATTTTTCACACATAGATTTGTTTTAACCAATATATTAAAAAATATAATTTCATTCCTTTCCAACAAGCTCAATTTTAGGTAGATCCAATGAAAAATGTGTTTTTTACAGAGGTTTTAACAATATGTGTTTTTAAAAATAGCAAAAAATTTTATGTTTGGAGGTCAATAAGAGTCATAATAAAACATAATTTAAAAAATTTCTTTATGCCTAAATGTTGTTATAAGTAAGGAAATTATATTTTTAGAAGATTCGGATATACGTTTTTTGAAAAATAAAAAAATACCAGCAAAAAACATGTTTTTTAACAAAAAGGGCCTTCAGGAGAATCTATAACGCTTCGATAAATTTTCTCAGATTTGAAAAAAAGTACGCAGAAATTGTTTTTATGAGTTCCTCTATCTTTAGAGACCCCGAACGGCGGAATCCAAATTTTGATCCGGTCTAATGTATATGTCTATAGAAAAGTTGTAATTTACAAAATTATAGCATTTGAAGATACACACTTTAAAAATCTTTATTTTTATATATTTAGTATCACTAATTTGCAATACATGCTTAAAATTTTTAAAGTGCCTTTTGCCTTGTTTTAGAAATAACTCGATTTAAAAATGTATTAAAAACTAATTTAATACAAAAAGCATACACTAAAGGAAAACACATACACATCTTATATGTAGATGAGTTTTTTGCAATTTTATTTCTGATTCCACCCTGAATCGTTTCAAGTGAAACCACGGTCTAACAGAAAAAGAAAAAAGTTAAAATTTTTTTTTGCTGTCTCCAATAATGGGACATTCAATATAAAAATAAACTGGCCATTTCAGCCCTTGGAAGGACTTTGACCTAGCTTCTATTGATCAATTGTGTTGTGCGTGCTATTAAATGTTTGATCACAAATGACCGAGAACTGGACCTACGTGTTTAATGCCGACTCCGAAAGGCTTATGTTCTCAAGAAGCTTTATGCGGCCGCCGCATGGGACATAATGAGACATTCACACATATTTTTTCTAGCTGGCGAGACGACAACCCTTGGCGAAATTATGCCCTGGATCAGTTTGTGGATCATAGTAGCAATTAGTCAATTTTTAGTGAGTCATTATGTTGTTTTTTTTTAAAATGCGTTATTAAATTGTCAATGGACCATAATCTTACCAATAATATTCCAAATTCTTACCAATACATTGGATATTGGATTATTTATCAATAAAAAAACGAAAACTTTCAGCAAAAATGACAAAAAATTTTTCAAACGCCACCATTTTACTATTTTTTGATCAATTTCAATAAAAGTCTTTTCTATAATAACACTCTTACTAAACAGGAAAATTTTTGGTTTCAGCTGACGCTCCTGTTTTAGTGTAAGTAAAATTTTTTTTAAAAAGGTATTATTTTTCTCTGCAATTAGGCACAATCTGAAAAATTTCACTTTCATCCCTGGCTTGAGCACATTGAAGACAGATGATAGACAACTGATTGTCAAAATATTGTGGAACAAGCAACGTTTCAGCGATAGCGTATTTCTTCACGAGGCACACAAAAAAACGTTCCAATCTCTTTTTGAAGAGGCTTTCGATTAATTGCACAATTTTTTGGCGTTTAATTTTATCAATTAAATCAATTTAAATCACAAAAAATTCACAAAACAATTTCAATTGACAAGTTTTGTTGTTTGCTTTGTTTTTTTCGTAAACAATGGAATTTGACAGCTAAGTTACTCACCACAAGAAACAATTGTATCTACTAACACTACCTCATTTTATATACCTTGTGTGCTTATAAAAAAAAGCTATAAGTCTCTCAAGTAAGTTTTGAGCATGGCAACTACAACAACTCTGTGTAGAGTCAATAACTCAGCAGAAGGCGCTACTCTTTCCTACTTCAGTAGGCTTGAGTAATTAAGCTGTGACCAATCTACTGTTTAAGTTGAATATAATTGAACACTTGTACGAATAAACTCTTTGAAAGCATATGACGTTAAAGCAGAGGTGTTTATTTAAGGGCAAGCGTAAAATACCGCTGTTGGAGCGTTTTTAGGAGTATCTGATCGAGAACACGCTGAAATAGTGTGAAAAGTAGGGAAAATATACATATTTTAAGACTCTCTAAGCAAAAATACGCTGAAATAACGTGAAAAGTAGAAAATATACATATTTTAGAATTCTCTGAGCGAAAACACGCTGGAATAGTGCGAAAAGTAGAGAATATACAAGAATGATAGAATAAGAGATTGCGCTTTGCGCAGGACCGTTACTTCTGCTAATCGAGTTTCACAACCAGCTGTTCAGTTGACTACGTCACAATATTTTATTTCTTTGAGAAACGTATTGCGATCGGTTGTGTTTTATTTATTTGTGTATTTATCAAAGTATATTTCCGAGTTTTTAACTTAAAATTTAAAAAATTAAGTGTGCAGCTGCTAATTGCGGTAACAGTAACAAAAAAATATTTTTCAGAAACCTGATGTTTGCAATAAATACAAAAATTAAACCAGGAAATTGTAGAAAACGCACAGAAACGAAAACGAAAATACAAAAATATATTAACTTAACAAAATTTGTTTCATTATTTAACAACTATAATTTATTTGTCTTTTCACAGGTAAATTTATGGAAATAAAATATCAGGGAATATTGAAACTACACCAATTAAACTAGTAATAAACATTTTAATAAATCCAACTCGAAAAATAATATTCACTGAAGTTGGTTTCTCAGATAAATTTTTTTTTACTAAGCTGCTTACTGGCTGCAATATAATAATAGTAAAAATAATGTTTGCAAAGGAGTACTAAATGAATTTACCTTCTTCTCGTTCCAATAAATTTCTTCTTACTTCTTTTATTTTAATTATACAAACTAAAATGGATGTAATTTTCATTTCTGAGTAGAAATCGTATGCAAAGTGAACGCTCGCCAAAACAGCATTGATATTATGACGTACATGCGCAGAACGACAATTTTGTTGTACTCTTTTTCTTGTCTTCGGCGCAATCTTTGTATTCTATCATTCTTGGAGAATGTATATATTTTAGGGCTCTCTGAGCGAAAATACGCTAAAATAGAGTAAAAAAAAAAGAGAGATATACATATCTTAAGACTCTCTGAGCGAAAACACGCTCAAATGGCGTGACTAGTAGAGTAGATATACATATTTTGAAAAAAAGACGCTGATTTTCAGACAAAATTGAAAAAACTCGCTGCATAGCGTGGTTTTTTTACAAAATTTCCAATAAATGTCATGAAATTTCACAGCATTTATTGTAGAGATTTTTCAATCAGTTTTTAGAGTATACATATACTGAGGTTGGGCTTATTAAGTATTTGTACAAACAATCATAAAGCTAAAGTAAGACTCAATTTATGCTTTAACAAAGGTATTTTAGAACATATTTAAATACTAACAAATTTTATTTTAAAAGAATTACATTTAAACAATATGAAATCATTTAAACACATTAATGAATTGCAAAAACTCTATTTAAAATTTTTGAATCCTCAATAAGTCTTAAAACTGTATTTGCCAAACAAAATATTAGAATGAAAATGTATCACTTATTATTTTACGCAATAACTGCTTTATTTTTTGTTTTGTTAAATTAATGCAATAAAAACTACACACGTTGTTCTCTTTTCATCCCAACCCACAGCCACTGATGTTACACATACAGTAATTACTGTATCTTATAGTAATTTTGGGCCCCGTATAGGCAAACAGTAATTAGTGATTAAAATACAGTAATTATGAATTTGTACCCTTAAATGAACGTTTTGTACAGTATTTTTATTAAAATACACAGAAATTAATTTTTACGAAAAAACATTTTTACCATCTACCTACCTTAACTTTTTATAGTAATACTAGCTGAAACCCGGCGCGTTGCTGCCACTCTCCCTATTCAAACGCCCATAAAATGTTATCAGTTAAACAGCATGTCTAAATTGAGGTCAAATACTGAATTCTGAGACTGTGCGACCTATATCCACAAAGCTATTCGATATAACAAATTTGGGTTGTATAGGAAGTGCCACTCTCTCTTCATCACCGCTAATAGAATGTAATCAATTAAACTGGATGTCTACATGGCGGTCGAATACCGAATTCCAAAACTGTGCGACATATAACTCCAAAACTATTCGATAGCACAAATTTTGATTGTATGGGAGGTGCCACTCTCCTTTTCCCTACGCCCATAAAATTTTAGCAATGAAACTGCATGAGTACATTGAGGTCGAATACTGAATTTTGAGGCTGAGTTACCTATAAATCCAAATCTATTCGATATCGCAAATTTGGGTTAAATTGGAGGTGTCACGCCCCCCCGACAAACTCTAAAAAATTTTATCAGTAAATCTGCAAGCGTAAATTTTGGTCGAATACTGAGTTCCGACGCTGTGCGACCTTGAACTACAAAGCTATTCGATATCACAAATTTTCGTTGTATGGGAGGTGCCACTCCCCCTTGATCAACGCTCATAAAATGTAATCAATGAAACTGCATGTGTACATTGAGGTCCAATACTGAATTCCAAAGCTGTGAGACCTATAACCCCAATGCTATTTGATATCTCTAATTTGGGTTAAATAGGAGGTTTCACGCCCCCTTGTCGTACGCCCATAAAATGTAATTAATGAAACTGCATGTATAAATTGGGGCCGAATACTGAATTCTGACGCTGATATTCAATATCGCAAATTTACGTTAAATGGGAGGTGCCACGCCCCTCTTACCAATGAACATAGATTGAATCAATGAAACTGCATGTGTATATTGATGTCGAATACTGAATTTCGGCGTTGTACGACTTATAACTCTAAAACTATTTGATAGCACAAAGTTGGGTTGTATGGGAAGTGCCACTCCCCTTTGCCCTACGACGACAAAATGTAAGTATTGAAAATGCATGTATAAATTTAGGTCGAATACCGAATTCTTACGCTGTCAACCTATAACTTCAAAGCAATACGATATCGCAAATTTGGGTTGTAAGGGAGATGTCACGCCTCCCTGTCCAACGCCCATAAAATAAAACCATTGAAACTGCATGTGTAAATTGAGGTCAAAAACTGAATTCCAAAGATGAATTCCTATAACTTCAAAGCTATTCGATATCACAAATTTGGGTTGTATCGGAGGTGCCCCTCCCCCTTGTCCACTCCCATAAAATTTCATCACAGAAACGGTACGTCTAAATTGTGGTCGAATACCGAATTTCTAAGCTGTGCGACCCATAACTCTAACTAAAGCTATTCGATAACAACAATTTTTTATTTATATGTGGGAGGTAAAAGGGGGTGTGGCATTGCCCTTAATCCATCTCGTACTCAAAGCAAAGCGTACTTACAAAATTTGAGCTCAATCGGACCAATGGTTTCGAAGTATTTTGATATTTTCTTTAAAGTAGGCGTAGATGAATTGTGACCACGCCCATTTTTTCAAAGTTAATTATAGTTATCATACGAACTTATTTACCAAATTTTAATTTCATACGACCAAAACCGTCTTAAATACAGCATTTTTATTGATTTGTGGGCGACAAAAGGGGGTGTGGTACAAAACCTGCAAAGATACACACATGCAATTTCTTATGTGCACCGTCCACACAGACCCCAATCACCCCTGAAAATTTCATTGAAATCGGGCAAGCCGTCTAGGAGGAGTATGCGAACAGGAAGTTTTGCCACTTAATTTTATATATATAGATATCAAAACAGTGGGCGCAAAAGTGGGCGTGGTCAATTTTTCTTTCAGTAAACACTTAAATTGGATTACTACGAACATTTGAAAAAAAATTATCCAAATCGGTCCAGCCGTTTTCCGATTTTAGATAAATCAAAAAAAGTGGGCGCAAAGTGGGCGTGGTCAATTTTTATTTCCGTAAAAATCTAAGTTGGACTATTACAAACATTTTAAAAAAAAAATTATCCAAATCGGTTCAGCCGTTCTCAACTGATGCAATTACCAACCAACGACATTTGATTTTTATTTATATAGATTCAATTAAATTTCGTTCATTTGTCGTATGACCATTTTTTCCCTTTGTTATTGGTTGCGTGCTATTTTGATTGCTATTTCCAACAAAAATAGCGCGTATGTACACAATTTGAACTGCATAAGATTCATACATTTACTTTTCATATCAATTAAAATCAAATTTGCAAAAAAAAAATTTCCAATAGGTCCAAAACCCTTCACTCAAACACATATAACTCGACCAAATCAAAACATTTTCAAACAATTTTTTTTTTTTAAACCATCTAGAGAACGTACCCTACAAAATTGTATCGGCAGATTTTTTTTTACTCAGCCGAACTCTCAAACACTCGTCACAAACAGATTTGACAACATTTTTTTATATATATAGATTCCTTTAAAATAGATACATTGCGAAATTCCCTTAAAAAAGCAAGACTTCATAAAAACATTTTCGTTAACTTAATTAATTAGTTTTATGATCTCTGAAATTATTACAAGAATTAAATTGTGAGCTTTAGATCAAGTAAGTTTTTAAAGAAGGCAACAACAACAACAACAACAACTCTGTATAGAGTCAATCACTTATGCACCTTTCAGTTAGTACACTAGCTTCTGGCGAAGCAAAAAACTCGTTTCATTTTCTATGGTGCATTTCGACAAACTATCGAATACCAATGAATATTGAATAAATAAAGAAGCAACTAGAACAGATGGCAACCCTTGATAGAGTTGATGGCGGTGATCTATAAATAGCCTACTGCTTTGAAATGTCATATGATTAGCAGCCATACAATTCAAAAGAATGAATTCCAAAATCATAGTCAACAGAGTTGATCACAGTTTAGAGTTGATCACTGAAGAGGAATATGTAGCGATTTCCGAAACAGACTGTCTAGTCAGCTAAGTGATTGACTCTATACAGAGTTGTTGTTGTTGTTGTTGCCTTCTTTAAAAACTTACTTGATCTAAAGCTCACAATTTAATTCATGTAACATTTCCATTAAATTGAAATGTTTTTGTGCCAACTTATAAAAAATGTTGTCAAACAACGCCAGAAAATGCAAATTATTTTAACACCAAAAAATCCTTAAATTAAATTTTGTATAAATCTAAAGAATATGATCATAAATATATCATATCAAAAATGGAAAATGAAACTACATATGATTAAAATAAAAAGACTATGTTATAAACTTTATGACTTATGTATGTTACAAACCCATTGTGTAAAAAAACAAGGTGACAGCGAATTTTAATTTTTGTTTTAAAAATCCAACACTTTAGTTGTCAAACCATACAAAATCAACTTTTCTGTCTCTTTCACAAGTTTGACAGCTTTGGCAAACGACGTTCAGATTCCTTATTTCCTCATTTCTTACACCATGTTACAAACCTAATATGTAACTTTTTAAATTATAATTTGTTTTAATATGTTGAATTATTTTTGTTATTGTTTTTTTACTTGACCCTTAAACTTTATTGAAATATTTTTGTTTTTGTAAGCATAAATAACGCTTTTTTATGAATACTTGCGTTTCTGTTTTCTTTTAAAAGTACAATAATTTTACTGTTCGGTACAGTATTCATTACACATCACCGCGCACAGCTGTTGTTGTAGTTACAAAGAAACACGCAACAACAACGAAACTAAAGCTGCAAGCAGTAACAGCATTAAAGTTAATCAACAGACAACCTGCTTGCAAGAAAATGATTTAATTTTTTATTAAAATGTCAATTTTATGACAAAACCATTGATCGTAGATGCATGTCATCTTAGAATTTTTTATTAAAATCGGGAAGATCTTTCATATGTTTAAATTTTACCATAACTTGAGATTCAAGCCAGTTACTCGTTCGCTTTTATATATATTAATAATTTTGATATATTACTTGTTCGCTATTATATGTATCAAAATTTTGAGTATAAATGAACCATCTATGATCAATTCTGAATCGAATAGTCAAAATTTTACATCAATCCTTTCAGCGGTTCTTGAGTTTACCGGTGACCACAATCATGCTGCCTTTTTAAAAGTTTCATTTTTATATAATAGTATAGTAGATTTACATGATGCATAAAATTGCATTGCAGGTTTTAAAAATACTTTAAGAGAAGTGATTTAAATTTTGATCGGCTTCCAAATTGCTTTGGGAAGGAAGCATGTACTACGCCAAACTTCTTTGTTTTGGAACTAAACATTGGGTGTTGCTCTTTGTAAAAAATCGATGTTATTAAGAAAATTTCAACAGCTGCGGAAAAGCCTTCATTTCATAGATAATTTGTCTGAGCCAAATGGTTGTGGTGACAAGTTCATAAAACTACACCCACTTATTGATACAATTACGAATCGATGCTTGAAAGAAAGGAAGGCTTACTTATAAGGTATATCATAAAGGAAAGCCTCATATATAAGGTATATCATAAACCTCATATATAAGGTATATCATAAAGGAACCCATGAAGAATAAAAAATTATGTTCTTTACGGAAAATCTGGAATTCCTTACGATTCTTAGTTATGTATAACAAACAAGAATTGATTTAGAAAACTTTGCAAGATACGAATTTTCAACCGCAATACTTTTCCAATTGATAAAAGTATTAAAAAAGTCTAGTCATAATCTCTTCCTCGATAATTTTTTAGCTTATACAAATTACTTGAAATCCTCACGCTGTTAAGCATAAATGCTGCTGGAACCGCGCGTATTAACGGATTTGGAATAGCAGCATTTAGTTCAGATAAAAAGTTTCACATGTGAACGTGGTGCTTCGGAATGAGCAAGTAGCAGGACAACAACACGCAAAAAAAATTACATTTTAAACTTTGATTGGAGCAAACATATAACTATTTTTCAGCGAACAAGAAAACTATAAAAAAAATTAACTTTTTCCCACCTATTTTATTCGGTGGAAGTGGTCTAAAGCATCTTTACAAAATACGTAAAAGCCTTTTATTTTTGTAGAACCAAAAGCGAATAAATTAAGAAATTATTATATAAAACTTTATCGTTCCGAATAATTAATTTCGAAATCTAATAATTTGCGCTGAAAAGGGGCTAGTTTTTGATTGCTTTGTAACCTCATTTGATATTAACAAAAAATATATATTTATGAGAGGCATTTTAGTCTAGCAAAAAATACTCAAAAACAAACTCCGTATTTTTATGCTAGAAAAGGGTTAATAAGCTCAAAAAGGATTCATCTAGTTCAGTGGGTAGACTTGTTTTTTGAACGAACAGTTTTGAAGCCGTTTTTTTTCGCTATCCTGTGTGGGTACCCTATTTCATAGCTGCAGGTTGTAATAGCATGATCACCTACGTTCCTCTAACATTTTATTGATCACTATATCTAGTTGCTTGCATTTTATCGATGGCTATCTTTACACTATTAGTACGTTCCACCAAACGTCCGTCTGGAGGTTTTGACGACGCTGCACTCGCTATTGGGAGCTGCTTGCCATCCCTTTGGGGGACACTCGCTAGCAAGCTTAGCACTTATCTTCAGTGATCTTGCGCTGATCTTGAGAGGCTTAGCGATTGCCAGCTCGTGTAGTTTTATTTTTTATTTTGTTTTTCTACTTTATGCAAATTACAACTGGACATGCTTGGATAGCTGAGCGTTCTTTCCATAGTTTATTTTTTTTTTGTCCTCTTCTCATTTTCTGTCGGCTAAAGTACAAAGCGTTTTTATTATATATTGTTTTTTCCTCTTCCTTTTACTTTATTGTTGTACACCGTTTAGGCGATTTACTCGCTTGCTATAATAGCAGCTATAGCTATAAAATCTACGATATGAGCTTTTGATTTGCAGCATTGAAATAGAATAGAAAATGGGGGGGGGGGAAATCTTTATGGTATGGCTGGAGTTGGACATCAGCCAGATGCTAGGCGATATAGTAACGTATCGATCGTTAGCGGCAATCAGTGGTGACTCTGAAAAATTTTGATATAATTGATTGATCTTAAATAGAAAACTAATTTCATTATTCCTTGAAATTATTTAATTTTGATTTAGAATTTCGGCAGCCTCTTCTGGCACTTTGATCTCAAGCAACTAGAATTGATTTAGGCAAATTCTTAAAGGACTTACGTAGTATTTAAATTAATTTGGCGAAAAAATTAGCAAAGGACTAGCCGTACAATTCGCTTGCATAGCATAGAGCTTAAAAAATTATGAACTACCGCTGGAAGTCATTAAAATCTGCCAACACAATACTCAATCGTTTGAAAATTTGTTACCGCGCAAAATAAGCAAGTAATTAAAATGAAAATCTTTTTTGTAAAACTTAAAGTTTGACCGATTTTAAACGATATCAAATTAAATTTAACAATACATGAAGAGCTTCTTTAGCGATTTGAGAGAAAATCCACATAATTAATATTGTGATAACTCCAGAAGCCATTCGGAAAGACACATCATTCCAGTGGTTCTCAGATTAAGCGCGCTGCATGAATAATAGATATAAAGAAGGAAAAAGCAGCAAGCAGAAGCAAAGAAAATTCACCAAAAATAATATTTTTAAGTGATAAAAAATATTACATTCTCCACACTTCTGGCATGGTTGATTTATTATTTGGGAAAAAAAACACACATAACCGAAAAATAAGCAAAATAAGCGCTCAAGAAATCAAGCACCTTTCTTGCACTCAAGCATTCGTATATACATACATATATGTATATTGAGGAAGTATAGTTAAACTAATATAATTGGTTGTAAATAAAATAAGCAAATATTGGTCGGTTGAAAAGACTATTATTGCCCAAGCCAAGAAGTAAAAAGTATAATTACGTAACGCTTGGTTAGGGACAAATGTTGTATAGACAAAAGTATTTTTGACATAAAGCTCAGGTATGCATAATTAAAATTTTAAATAAAGTTGTATAGTATGGATATTATTTTCATAAAAATTCCACAGCCGGTTAGTTGTAAATAAAAATGCAAATGTGCAAACTATAAAAAAGTATTTGGAAAAATACAATTTTTATAAAATTGCCATTGTTTATTCATCAGTTAAAACCAGTCGCGTCATACAACAAAACCAAGTAACTTGAATTTTATGATTTGAAAAATTTTGTAAAATTAATTTTTTGTGTTATATTTCATAGCTCTCTCAGATGTAATGACTAGTGTACTGTACTTTTTTTAAAAATATGTCTATACCTTATATTGTAAGTTATAGTTTTTGAGCTAGGATTGAAAACAAATTAATTTTATATAAATTTTGGTAAGATTTTGTCAATTATTATTTAAAATTGTATTATTTCATGAATTAAAGCAATATAAGTATAAGGTTTTTGCTCCTTGGTGTAAAAAGGTTTTTTTAATTAGCCCTTTATTTCATAAAGTGACCATATTTTTGGGCCTTGTGTACTTTATATCGGTTAAGTTTGGTAGAGTAACTAATTCTGAAATACATTTTACATAATATTTAAAAAAAAGAAAGTATTAAAAGAAAAACGGAACGAACAGTTTTAATGTTTTTAGTGAAATTTTCAACATAATATATAATATAAGCTATACTTAGATTAATATCATTATTTTTCGTATTTTTATTTGTATTTAAATTGTGATTATTTTCTATTTGTTTTTCTTATCTTTTATTTTTGGCGTGACAATCAAATACACCTTGTGGTTTCAAAAAAGTTTTTAGTTGAAAATGTCACGGCATTGCATGTATTTATAACTCGCTAAGTACAAGAGTTACAATTAAAATTATTGCACGACTGTGAAGATTTATCTTTTGCTTTTCTTTTGATTGAGTGATTCTTTATCGTTATGACAAAAAAAAATACCTTAGGGGTATTCTCCATGTCTAGCATAATTGCATGAGAGCACAGATTGTAGCAATCCTATACTAAATTATCCAATGGATCGAGAGCGCCCTATTGTAAAAGTGAAGCATAGTAAACTCTACTGCTTAAAGAACTCTATAATGAGCTCAGCGTTTTTGAACCCAAGTGAAGTTTGACGTCACTTATATCAACACACTTAAATCACAACATTGTGAAAATACCTTTAAAGATGCACTTACATTTTCATGTTCTGCAACCAAGGGCGTACCGAAGCCATTTTTATTGGGGAGTATCAATGTATTTCGGCCGACTGGATACCCTAAGTCCCGACTTTTTTTAAATACAACATAGTTGAATTATATAAAGTTACTTATCCGTTCGATCAATATAAATAAATCTTAAGGGTTCTTTTTTATTTCAACGGCTAAGAAAATTACTGTAATTATTTTAACTAAAAACTTTTTTAATGAGGAAAAAAAAATGGTGTACATCAAAATACGTATAATTAATTATGTTTTAAATTTTTTTTTTTTTGGTTTGGCCTTTTATCTGCTCTCTTAAGCACTTCCCAATTTGGACATCAATTTCGAATCCAAAAAGGTGGCAACGATATCTCAGCCTTTACAACAGGTAACTGAAAATTTTTTTGATTCATCTAAACGATAATACTTGAAACTATAAGATTACGTATAATCAGCCAACTAAACCTCACACCTGTTTTTGGCGCCATTTGCAAAACAAAAATTGAAAAAATTACAATATTTTTTACATTTCTTACGCTCTAAAAATTCGAGTTTTAGGTTTAAATAGATTATTGTAGGTAATAAATAATCTTAGAGATTTTACAATAATAAATATAATGCAAACTGTTTCAGCTCAAATGAACTTTTTCGTTAATCTTTGGTACCGTTTTAAGAAATCCTGAAATTTTTAACCCACATATAGTTACTTTTTTCAATCTTTTGATCTTTTTCAAGTGAAGAAGATCCCTTACAGGCAGTTTTCATACCGTTCCCTTTATCAAAGGAAATAAAATAAAAGTATTTCAACATTATCGAGTCAGCATTGAAAAATTTATTTTCGTTTTTGTTTTAAAAATTCATAGTTTATATGTGTTAAAAAAAAAACAGGGCTTTCAATTTCTCTTTTATTTTTTTCTTTTAATTTTTTAAATAAAATAAAAAATAGTGTTTTAAATAAAAAATACAAACTTAATTTTTAAGTATAACATTTAATTATATGTTCTAATAATGCTGCGTAATATTATACATCAACTATTTTCTTTTCCAATGAAAGTATTAATGAGTCATTAGACGTGAGTCACTTTGCGTGGTTCTTAAATAATTTTTTACTAATTTTAATGTGCTGAATATTCTCTCATTTCCTGAAACAGTAACAGGTACTGTGCACAGCAAACGCGACATTTTGTTAACTGCACGAAGAGATTTTTTTTCCATTCTGAAACATTAGCTGTACCCGATAGAGTTTCTACGCCTTCGCATAGATCATAGAATACTTCAAATTCCACTTTCAATTGAACAAACAATTTTTTGGTAATAATTTTATTGATTCTAGAAATTGCTTTTGGGTCAAGTAGTAGAAGAAAGAACTGGATTAAAGAGTTCATACAGAGGCTTTATTGTTTCTTAGCTATTGCTTAACTTATCTCGCATCAGTGAAGTTACCTTATCCAATAAAAGCTCAAATTCTCTTCTTTAAAAATAATCCATCGAAAAATAAGCCTAGTTGGCATTGTTATCATTCAAACGTTTTGGCGCAAGTTGAAGGCGATGGCGAATTGAGAATTCCTTTTCAGTATCAACATTAAAAGATTTCAACAATGCAAAGGCACAACTACTTAGGTTATCCGTACATTCGGAGTCCGAATTTATTTTTTCTTATGATTTAAGGGCACAAGAAATAAATTACATAGCATCTTAATATTTATATCAACGGCTTTTGTTGATATTCAATAAGGATTTTCGTATTTACTTGCACATTTTTCATAAAAACAAGACTTATAATAAAGTCCACAGAAAGGAGTTGGCTTAATAGCGAATATTCAGCATTTCGAGTCCACTTGTCAGTTTTCTTAGAGCTTTGGGAAATTTCGTTAAGAACATCAACAATGACATAAAGCGATGCTTTTATCTATATATATAAAAATGGTGTAAAAAATGTATAGTAAAACATCAATTGAGAATGGCTGGGCCGATTTGTCTAAAATTTTTTTTCAGTTGTTTATAATTGCCAGGAGAAGGTTTTTACGAAGGAAAATTTTGGAAAAACCCTCCGGGAAAGTCCGATAGGTGGCGTTGGGGTGGACTTATATCGAAAATTTGAATTTATGGACCAATTTAACTGAAATTCAGAATGTATGTTTGTTTAATCATAAGAAAATAATTTGTGTATAAATGGACCCGATAGGTGGCGCTGGGGTGGACTTATATCGAAAATTTGAATTTATGGACCAATTTAACTGAAATTCAGAATGTATGTTTGTTTAATCATAAGAAAATAATTTGTGTATAAATGGACCCGATAGGTGGCGCTGGGGTGGACTTATATCGAAAATTTGAATTTATGGACCAATTTAACTGAAATTCAGAATGTATGTTTGTTTAATCATAAGAAAATAATTTGTGTATAAATGGACACGGTAGGTGGCGCTGGGGTGGACTTATTTCGAAAATTCAATGGCGTGAAAAGTGATTTTGGTATTGCCACAATTTTGAAATGCAATCCTGGTACGAGGGGGGTAGCGAAGCACACCGGGTTCAGCTAGTAATAAATAAATTTTGAATGCAGATTTAAAAATGGTGTTCTTTTTGCCATCATCTCGTGTTAAAAAGTTAAAACGGACCTTTTTTCAATAGTTTGACTTAATCCTTTAAATTCATTATTTATTTATTTATTATAATTGTATTTAAATCAAAATGTTAAGTCTATGAAATTAAAGAAATTAAAATACATCAGAGTTCTTGAGCTAAGAAAACTTCTTTAAATATGTTGGCCGATTTCGATCATTAAATTTTTTATTACAAATGTTGGGTATTTCTGGATAAAAATTTGAATCTCAGAAAGTTCTACAAAAATGTATTAATTAGGTTTTAAAAAGGGGAATATGTGTGGCAACTGAGTAAACCTTTGTTCGTTTGGGCTTGTTTTATTCCACTTATTGTTTTCAACTTTTTGACAAGGTATTTGTATCAGGGACTGTTATCATTAAACTATATCCAAAAACTTAAGCATTAATCATTATTTTATGGTTTACAAGTTTTTGCTCAGATATAAAAATAGTAATCCGATTTTATCTTTTAAGTCTTAAATAAAAATCATTAATATTTTTTTGGTCAAACAAAAATATCATTTTCGGTTTTTATTTTTGGTCAAGGACACGGTTGCACAGTTGGACTAAAAATGGTCCATTTTTTTCCATTTAGACTGCTGCTCTCTTTTGCATTACTATGCATTACTATTTCCATACTTTTTTAACGAAATTTATACTAATTTTCTGAACTTTTTCTGCATTTTGTCACAAAGGAACTCTGGATTCGTTTACAACAATTCGTTGACAAATTCAACGGTACGACTTAAAATGAGTTAGCCGCCTGAAGTTTGCGATACGACTTAAAATGAGTTGGCCGAGTGAAGTTTGTTTAAGGTACGACTAAAAGTGAATTGGCCGACTGTAGACAGTTTTGGGTATGAATTAAAATGAAATAGCTGACTAAAGTTTGTTTTTGTTATGAAAATGGCGATAAAAGGTACGACTGGCTTTGATGCGTTCATAATTATTGTTTATAAAATCAATATTTTAAAAATTTTTAGTAAAATATAGCAATTAGGCCGACTCTAAAAAAGTAAGGAGGGTAGTCTACCCACTTTCCCAACGATAGTTATGCCCCTGTCTGCAACACTGTTTGCACATATTGGCTTTGCAAATTTTTCTTTGTTTTGTGCTTTTCTTTTCTTTTTCTTCAATAAATTTTTGATAAAAATAGGAAAAAAAAAATAGAAACCTTATGCTTATATTTATCATGCGAACTGTTTTTCATTTAAATCGGTTACAAATTATTTGATTTATTGACTTCTTAGCGCCTTAACTATTTTGAAATTTCATACAAATCTAAAAATATAATTTCTTGTTGGCTAAAGTAAACAATAAGTGACCATATTTTTGTATGAGTCTTAGAATGAATTTGGATGCTTCAAATTTGTCATTTCCTTCAATCATTAACCAATTTAAATGAATACTAGCTGAAACCCGGCGCGTTGCTGCCACGCTCCCTTGTATGTGTAAATTGAGGTCGAATACTGAATCCCCACGCTGTGCGATCTATAACTTAAATGCTATTCGATATCATAAATTCGGGTTATTTGGGAAGTGCAACTCCCTCTTTACAAACGCTTTTAAATGTTATCAGTAAAACTGCATGTGAATATAAAGTTGAAATTTGGGTTGTATGGGAGGTGTCACATTCCCTTTTTAACGCCCTTAAAATGTTATCAATAAAACTGCATGTGTGCATTGAGGTCAAACACTGAATTCCAAAACTGTGCGATCTATAATTCCAAAGCTATTCGATATCGCAAATTTGGGTTAAATGGGAGGATCCACTCCTAATAAAACTGCATGTGAATATAAAGTCGAGTACTGAATTCCAAATCTGTGCGTTCTGTAACTTCTAAGCTATTTTATATCGAAAATTTGGGTTGAATGGGAGGTGCCATGCCCCCTTTACAAACTAAATAAAATTGTATCATTCAAACTGCATGTAAATTGATATCGAATACTAAACTCCGACGCTGTGCGACCTATAACACCAATGTTATTCAATATCGTAAATTTATGTTGTAAGGAAGGTGCTATTCCCCCATGTCCTACACTCAAAAAATGTTATCAGTGAAACTTCACGTGTAAATTGAGGTCAAATACTGAATTCCGAGGCTATGCAACCTTTAACTCTAAAGCTATTCGATAGCACAAATTTGCGTTGTATGGGAGGTGCCATATCCCCTTTTTTAACGCCCATAAAATGTAATCACTGAAAGTGCATGTGTGCATTGAGGTGGAATACTGAATTCTGACGCTGTGCGACCTATAACTCAAAAGCTATTCGATATCGCAAATTTGGGTTAAGTAAGAGGTGCCACTCCCCCTTGACAAACACCCAAAAAAATTTAATCAATGAAACGGCATGTGTACATTAAGGATGCTGTGCGACAAATAACTCAATAGCTATTTGATATCGCAAATTTGGGTTGTATAGGAGGTGCCACTCTCCCTTGTCTATTTCCCAAAAAATGTTACCAATGACAGTGCATGTATAAATTTAGATCGAATACTGAATTCCGACGCTGTGCGACTTATAACTTCAAAGCTATTCGATATCGCTAATTTGGGTTAAATGGGAGGTGCCATGCCCCCTTTAAAAATGCTTATAAAATGTAATCAGTGAAACTGCATGCCTACGTTGAGGTCGAATACTGAATTTTGACGCTGCACGACCTATAATTTCAAGCTATTCGATAGCACAACTCTGGGTTGTGTAGGAGATGCCACTCCCCTTTTTCCAACGCCTATAAAATGTTATTAATGAAACTGCATGGATAAAATACGGTCAAATACTGAAGTCTTACGGTGTGCGACCCATAACTTCAAATCTATTCGATATCGCAAATTTGGGTTGCATGGAAGGTGCCACGCCTGCTTATCCAACGCCATTAATTGTTATCAGTAAAACTGTATTTGTAAACTGAGGTCGAATACTGAATTTCATAGCTGTGCTATATACCTCCATAGCAGTGATCTGCAAGCGATGGCATTTTCGCTACTTGCAATCTACCCTCAACAAATACAGTGACAGTCTGACCGCACTTCGCAAGCGCTGCGATTGTTGTGTCGAACATACTTGCAACATTGAAGCCAACTGTGTATGAGCGTGTCGTAACACCACAATAATGCATGTTCGTGTTGTTGGTTTGATAACCAGCGCAGGGTCTTTTCAACTTCTGGTATGCAATGGTAAGTATGATCATTTACAAGCAACAAAACAAAGACATAAAGCGTAACTCCTGCATAAAAAAACCAGCGCTTATTTTGTTCTCCGAACACAAAGTATTTGCAGTAACATTGCAGTAATATTGCAGTTACTTTGCGTGACTTTTGAGAGCTTGTAGCTCATAAGCTAATGGTTCAATTGAGCTGATTTCTTTTTTAAAATAAATTATAAAGTTTAATTGAGTGAGCAATAAAATTTGCTTAGTAAATTTTTAAAGATATTTATTAAATTTAGTTTTTAAAGAAATTATATCAGACGCCATTTTACTATAAAACACCTTTAATCACTGATTTTGATAAGATTTTGTATGCATGCAGATCTTTAATAAAGCTACAACTTTTGTTCAATTGTTCAAAATTTTGAAATATACGGTCGCCACCTAATAATATGCCTTTTCAAGAGTTTAAAACTGATAAATGACGTTTAAAACTCTTGAAAAGACATATTATTAGGTGGCAACCCTATTATTTCAAAATTTTATAATTTTGAAATTCTGACAATGTATTCGGATTCAGCGACCCATTTTTGGTGTACGATTTTTTTTTTTGCCAGCCCCGAATTCATAAAACTACAAAAAATTAAGGTGGCAACCCTATCCGCCATCTTGAATTTCAAAATTCTAACTTTAGATTCGAAATCAGCGACCCCTTAACACTGATAAATGACGTTTAAAACTCTTGAAAAGACATATTATTAGGTGGCAACCCTATTATTTCAAAATTTTATAATTTTGAAATTCTGACAATAGATTCGGATTCAGCGACCCATTTTTGGTATACGATTTTTTTTTGGCAGCCCCGAATTCATAAAACTACAAAAAATTAAGGTGGCAACCCTATCCGCCATCTTGAATTTTAAAATTCTAACTTTAGATTCGAAATCAGCGACCCCTTAACACTGATAAATGACGTTTAAAACTCTTGAAAAGACATATTATTAGGTGGCAACCCTATTATTTCAAAATTTTATAATTTTGAAATTCTGACAATGGATTCGGATTCAGCGACCCATTTTTGGTATACGATTTTTTTTTTGCCAGCTCCGAATTCATAAAACTACAATAAATTAAGATGGCAACCCTATCCACCATCTTGAATTTTAAAATTCTGACTTTAGATTCGAAATCAGCGACCCCTTAACACTGATAAATGATGTTTAAAACTCTTAAAAATACATATTATTAGGTGGCAATACTGTGGTAAAAATTTAGGTGGCAACCCTAACCTCCATCTTAAATTTTAAAACTGTGACATTATATTCAAAATCAAATCCGTTGTCAGAATTTCAAAATTACAAGAATTCGCAAAAATAAAAAAATTTAGGTGGCAACTCTATCCGCCATCTTAAATTTTAAAGTTTGATATCATCTTCGAAATAAGTTACCCCTAAAACTTCTTAAAACTATTTACTCTATTCATACTGAAGTAATCTACAAACACTTGAGTAAAAATGCAGTGTACGCGCTGATTTCATCGTTCGTAAGCTTACTTTTGTATCACTGCTTAGCCGAAGTTGAAATCAACCTGCAATGGTACACGAGGCAGTAGCTCAAAATAATGCATAATTATAACGATTGCCGTTCGTGCGCTGTGGTTTATACACTTAATTATTTTATGCAAACATCTATACTTTCCACTGAAGTCGAAGCACACATCACACAGTGTTTGACTTTGGTACAATTGGCTAATGCAACATGCTTGATGTTGTAAGTGAGCTCGATGGCGTAGTATATGTTGCATGGTATTAATGATATTGAAGTCATACAAAAACCAAGTATGTACTGGGTGTAAAAGCAGTTGCAGTTCATCGCTGCAGGTCTCTGCTCCATAGCTATTCGATATCGCAAAATTGAGTTGTATGATAGGTGCCACTCCCCCCTTGTCAAACGCAAATTGAAAGCTACCAATTAAACTGCATGTGTAAACTTAGGTCGATGGAGTCTTTTTTATCCCTGTTTTTTATATTGAAAGTGGAATGCAGTGAGTTATTTAAAGAATTTTTTTTAAACGTTTTACCATGGAAGTGTATAACGCAGGTATCTTAAATGCAAGAGTACACAAAGTTGTTTATCATCGATTGATAATATAATATTATTTTTAACTTATTGTACAATGTTGCACCTTAGTAAGCGCGGAATATCTTGTGTTATCGAATGATGTAAATATTTTGTAAACAAACCGCAAATTCGGATTTTTGAATGCAACATTTCGAAAGTTTTAAAATTATGATATTGGATCATTATTAACACTTCACAGTGTCACCCGCCTGAATATTCTGAAGATTCCTTGAAAATTTCATCCAAATCGGCCCAGCCGTTTTAGAGTCCATACGTTACATACATACACAGATCCTGCTTTATATATATAGATAGATTAGTTCGTGGGATGCAGAATTTTATAAGCTTTTTATGTATTGAACTTTGCTGAACAAATGAACCGAGTGAATTTACAAAAAATCTAGTTTAAACTCAGCACAAGGTGCAACGAAAAAAATTAGATCATCATAGCGTATGAATAATTTTAATTGCTTTGAAGTGTTGAAAGCGGCCCAGAAATATGAGGCTTGTTAAAGTTTTAAATACAATTTCAAACTATTTTTCATGTTGGTTTGTTCAGCAAGGTTGTTGGTCAAAATAATAGGAGCAATTTTGCTGAAAAACGATGAAATTATCAAATAAAGAGAAAAAATTTTCACCAAAACGCGCAGTGTAATTATTAATTTTGCATTAAAGATGCCATATCTTTGAAAATTCTGAAGAACCAAGAATGAAATTTTTTAACATATAGTAGAAGTATGTATAATAGGCTGGGTCAATATGTATAGAGGTAAAAAATTGATGTTGCCTGGGCGATTTTCGGCTACGGAATGAAAAGTTATTAAAAAAAATAGGTGGCGATAGGGTGCATTTTACCCTACCACATCTTTAATTTTGTGAATTTTTTCCGATTCAACCTAAAACCAGTCTCACATTTATGCGTTTTTATAAAAAAAATTTGCAAAATTCCTAAAGAAAGAAATTCACAAATTTCAAGGTATAATCTTAACATTGGTGCGTATGTCTTTTAGACCATCACGGCTTTTTAATTTATGTTGTAAATCTGTAATGAAACTGCAAAAATATTTCAATTAAAGTTGGATTTTCAATAACAAAAATATTAATGAACTAGCTGATATACCCGGTGTTACTCGATAGTCATTTATATAAACATTTTAGCATACACTTCTCGATTAAATGTTTTTTAAAATCGGGAATAATGAAACACATGTTGAATTTTATTTGAATTTTATTTTATATAATTTTATTTATCCACCGTTTGCTAGATAATTGAACGAACATTGATCCAAAAAAGGTTAGGAAAATTTTTGTTGTTGGTGGTTCCATCTCTTGCGGAGAGCTAATTGAATTCAAAGAAGCGGTACGAAAAACAGATTTTAAAAATTAAAAATAATTTTTATATTTACTCAATCTTAAAGCAAGCACAATTACCTTTTCAACAAAATAAAAATTATGATGGGACTCAATGCGTCCTTGAGATATGGACATTTTAACGTCTAAACAAAGATTTATATTAAAAAACATATTGAACTTTTTAACAAAAAAAATGTTAATGAAATATATTTAAAACAGCAGAGTTATTGGCATTAAAAGTAAAAACTTTGATTTTCATATATTTTTTTTCTCATTATTAGCTATCAATGTATTATGAAAATTCGTTGTGCTAAAAATGATTGTACCTACTAAAATTTCTAAAAAAAACTGGCAGTACTGCATTATTTTACTTTTGAAAAGTTTGGTAGCAATAGCATTTTCGCAAAATATTTCGCAAAACTTATGTGCTAGCTGCATAAGAACATCAGATATTCTTCTGTAAGCAGAAAATAGCGCCACCTGTCTGTAATCAAAATCGTGTGGGGTTAAATTTGAAGAAACTTTTGAAAAAACATAATTCAGCTATTCAACGCAAGGTGTACGTATAGTTTGTACCCACACCTCTTACACATGTGGCGCCATCTATCTGTGAATTTAACGCACAGATCAAAACTAATGAAATAATTGTGCTGACCAGATGCACATATGTTTTTTTATATCGCCATATAGCTGAAACTGCTTACATGAAAATATTAACTTTTACAGCATTCTTATTCACAGTCATCTTTTCGATAAAATTGTGATATATATACAACATTTAAAGTACCATTGATAAAGAACTAATTGACAACGGTGACACAATAGTGAAAATAAATACAGCCTTCACAACAAAACAAATTTAACAGGAGGGGGGCGGGGGGTGGGGAGGCAAAATATAAGTAGATGATCACCATAAAGAAAATTTTATATAATACAAAATGTTCGTAATTACTTTAGACACACAACTGCATTCTTAGAGATATATATAGGAACGTTCAAACTATATAGAGAATTTTAACACAAAACTAAGTTTTATAATAGTCTGGTATGAAAAAATAGATTTTTAGCCATAACTTTTGATTGGAAAGAGATATTGGGGTAATTTTTTCACATAAATTATTTTTGAGACTTGACTTTTTTGTAAAAAATATAAAAACAACATTTTGGAAAAAATAAATTTCGCGAAAAAAATCAAAGGGGGGGGTACCCTTGTTGTTTTGATGACAAAAACAGTAAAATAATTTTTGCGCTTAGCTGGAAGAATTTTTGCAAATAAATGCTATGTCATATGAAAGGTAGCCAGATGTGCAATTTTTAATTGATTTCGTTTTTACAACAACAACAATTTTTGAGTCATTTTTTGAGTAAAAAGTCAATATTTTGGACCTTTTTTGACATAATCATAAAACATGTATACACTGACTTAACGGTACAGTTCAACCTATTTTTGTGAAGTGATTTTATTGAACTTTTGAACAAAAAAAATTTGAATGAAATATATTAATGGACAGCGGAGATATTTGCATCGAAAGACCAAACTTTGATTTTCATGTCGTTTTTTTCTCATTATTAGGCAACGATGTTTTATGAAAAAATCGTTATACTGAAAATTTCTCCAATTTTGAAGATATGTGAATGTTTTTGATGTCAAAATAACAAAAATTTTTTAAAATTAAGTACAAAAAAATCTCCGATAATAAAAAGTTTTATAATAACAAAATTACCGTTAGTTGAAAAATTTCAGAGGGGGCGTGGCAAAAACTAAGTATGTAACATTTTAAGTTGGGATGTACTTAATATGTATACCTAGTTTGAGCAAAATCCGTTGAGCCGTTTAGATTTGTATAAAGGTCAAACAAACAAACAAACAAACAGAAAATGAGTTTTATTACTATAGATAGTCAATTGTATGAAAAAATAGATTTTTAGCCATAACTTTTGATTGGAAAGAGATATTGGGGTAATTTTTTCACATAAATTATTTTTGAGACTTGACTTTTTTGTAAAAAATATAAAAACAACATTTTGGAAAAAATAAATTTCGCGAAAAAAATCAAAGGGGGGGGTACCCTTGTTGTTTTGATGACAAAAACAGTAAAATAATTTTTGCGCTTAGCTGGAAGAATTTTTGCAAATAAATGCTATGTCATATGAAAGGTAGCCAGATGTGCAATTTTTAATTGATTTCGTTTTTACAACAACAACAATTTTTGAGTCATTTTTTGAGTAAAAAGTCAATATTTTGGACCTTTTTTGACATAATCATAAAACATGTATACACTGACTTAACGGTACAGTTCAACCTATTTTTGTGAAGTGATTTTATTGAACTTTTGAACAAAAAAAATTTGAATGAAATATATTAATGGACAGCGGAGATATTTGCATCGAAAGACCAAACTTTGATTTTCATGTCGTTTTTTTCTCATTATTAGGCAACGATGTTTTATGAAAAAGTCGTTATACTGAAAATTTCTCCACTTTTGAAGATATGTGAATGTTTTTGATGTCAAAATAACAAAAATTTTTTAAAATTAAATACAAAAAAATCTCCGATAGTAAAAAGTTTTATAATAACAAAATTACCGTTAGTTGAAAAATTTCAGAGGGGGCGTGGCAAAAACTAAGTATGTAACATGATGATGGTAGATGATCACCATAAAGAAAATTTTATATAATACAAAATGTTCGTAATTACTTTAGACACACAACTGCATTCTTAGAGATATATATAGGAACGTTCACACTATATAGAGAATTTTAACACAAAACTAAGTTTTATAATAGTCTGGTATGAAAAAATAGATTTTTAGCCATAACTTTTGATTGGAAAGAGATATTGGGGTAATTTTTTCACATAAATTATTTTTGAGACTTGACTTTTTTGTAAAAAATATAAAAACAACATTTTGGAAAAAATAAATTTCGCGAAAAAAATCAAAGGGGGTAACCCTTGTTGTTTTGATGACAAAAACAGTAAAATAATTTTTGCGCTTAGCTGGAAGAATTTTTGCAAATAAATGCTATGTCATATGAAAGGTAGCCAGATGTGCAATTTTTAATTGATTTCGTTTTTACAACAACAACAATTTTTGAGTCATTTTTTGAGTAAAAAGTCAATATTTTGGACCTTTTTTGACATAATCATAAAACATGTATACACTGACTTAACGGTACAGTTCAACCTATTTTTGTGAAGTGATTTTATTGAACTTTTGAACAAAAAAAATTTGAATGAAATATATTAATGGACAGCGGAGATATTTGCATCGAAAGACCAAACTTTGATTTTCATGTCGTTTTTTTCTCATTATTAGGCAACGATGTTTTATGAAAAAGTCGTTATACTGAAAATTTCTCCAATTATGAAGATATGTGAATGTTTTTGATGTCAAAATAACAAAAATTTTTTAAAATTAAATACAAAAAAATCTCCGATGGTAAAAAGTTTTATAATAACAAAATTACCGTTAGTTGAAAAATTTCAGAGGGGGCGTGGCAAAAACTAAGTATGTAACATTTTAAGTTGGGATGTACTTAATATGTATACTTAGTTTGAGCAAAATCCGTTGAGCCGTTTAGATTTGTATAAACGTCAAACAAACAAACAAACAAACAGAAAATGAGTTTTATTACTATAGATAGTCAATTGTATGAAAAAATAGATTTTTAGCCATAACTTTTGATTGGAAAGAGATATTGGGGTAATTTTTTCACATAAATTATTTTTGAGACTTGACTTTTTTGTAAAAAATATAAAAACAACATTTTGGAAAAAATAAATTTCGCGAAAAAAATCAAAGGGGGGGGGTACCCTTGTTGTTTTGATGACAAAAACAGTAAAATAATTTTTGCGCTTAGCTGGAAGAATTTTTGCAAATAAATGCTATGTCATATGAAAGGTAGCCAGATGTGCAATTTTTAATTGATTTCGTTTTTACAACAACAACAATTTTTGAGTCATTTTTTGAGTAAAAAGTCAATATTTTGGACCTTTTTTGACATAATCATAAAACATGTATACACTGACTTAACGGTACAGTTCAACCTATTTTTGTGAAGTGATTTTATTGAACTTTTGAACAAAAAAAATTTGAATGAAATATATTAATGGACAGCGGAGATATTTGCATCGAAAGACCAAACTTTGATTTTCATGTCGTTTTTTTCTCATTATTAGGCAACGATGTTTTATGAAAAAGTCGTTATACTGAAAATTTCTCCAATTTTGAAGATATGTGAATGTTTTTGATGTCAAAATAACAAAAATTTTTTAAAATTAAATACAAAAAAATCTCCGATAGTAAAAAGTTTTATAATAACAAAATTACCGTTAGTTGAAAAATTTCAGAGGGGGCGTGGCAAAAACTAAGTATGTAACATGATGATGGTAGATGATCACCATAAAGAAAATTTTATATAATACAAAATGTTCGTAATTACTTTAGACACACAACTGCATTCTTAGAGATATATATAGGAACGTTCACACTATATAGAGAATTTTAACACAAAACTAAGTTTTATAATAGTCTGGTATGAAAAAATAGATTTTTAGCCATAACTTTTGATTGGAAAGAGATATTGGGGTAATTTTTTCACATAAATTATTTTTGAGACTTGACTTTTTTGTAAAAAATATAAAAACAACATTTTGGAAAAAATAAATTTCGCGAAAAAAATCAAAGGGGGTAACCCTTGTTGTTTTGATGACAAAAACAGTAAAATAATTTTTGCGCTTAGCTGGAAGAATTTTTGCAAATAAATGCTATGTCATATGAAAGGTAGCCAGATGTGCAATTTTTAATTGATTTCGTTTTTACAACAACAACAATTTTTGAGTCATTTTTTGAGTAAAAAGTCAATATTTTGGACCTTTTTTGACATAATCATAAAACATGTATACACTGACTTAACGGTACAGTTCAACCTATTTTTGTGAAGTGATTTTATTGAACTTTTGAACAAAAAAAATTTGAATGAAATATATTAATGGACAGCGGAGATATTTGCATCGAAAGACCAAACTTTGATTTTCATGTCGTTTTTTTCTCATTATTAGGCAACGATGTTTTATGAAAAAGTCGTTATACTGAAAATTTCTCCAATTATGAAGATATGTGAATGTTTTTGATGTCAAAATAACAAAAATTTTTTAAAATTAAATACAAAAAAATCTCCGATGGTAAAAAGTTTTATAATAACAAAATTACCGTTAGTTGAAAAATTTCAGAGGGGGCGTGGCAAAAACTAAGTATGTAACATTTTAAGTTGGGATGTACTTAATATGTATACTTAGTTTGAGCAAAATCCGTTGAGCCGTTTAGATTTGTATAAACGTCAAACAAACAAACAAACAAACAGAAAATGAGTTTTATTACTATAGATAGTCAATTGTATGAAAAAATAGATTTTTAGCCATAACTTTTGATTGGAAAGAGATATTGGGGTAATTTTTTCACATAAATTATTTTTGAGACTTGACTTTTTTGTAAAAAATATAAAAACAACATTTTGGAAAAAATAAATTTCGCGAAAAAAATCAAAGGGGGGGGTACCCTTGTTGTTTTGATGACAAAAACAGTAAAATAATTTTTGCGCTTAGCTGGAAGAATTTTTGCAAATAAATGCTATGTCATATGAAAGGTAGCCAGATGTGCAATTTTTAATTGATTTCGTTTTTACAACAACAACAATTTTTGAGTCATTTTTTGAGTAAAAAGTCAATATTTTGGACCTTTTTTGACATAATCATAAAACATGTATACACTGACTTAACGGTACAGTTCAACCTATTTTTGTGAAGTGATTTTATTGAACTTTTGAACAAAAAAAATTTGAATGAAATATATTAATGGACAGCGGAGATATTTGCATCGAAAGACCAAACTTTGATTTTCATGTCGTTTTTTTCTCATTATTAGGCAACGATGTTTTATGAAAAAGTCGTTATACTGAAAATTTCTCCAATTTTGAAGATATGTGAATGTTTTTGATGTCAAAATAACAAAAATTTTTTAAAATTAAATACAAAAAAATCTCCGATAGTAAAAAGTTTTATAATAACAAAATTACCGTTAGTTGAAAAATTTCAGAGGGGCGTGGCAAAAACTAAGTATGTAACATTTTAAGTTGGGATGTACTTAATATGTATACCTAGTTTGAGCAAAATCCGTTGAGCCGTTTAGATTTGACTTTTTTGAAAACAAACAGAAAATGAGTTTTATTACTATAGATAGTCAATTGTATGAAAAAATAGATTTTTAGCCATAACTTTTGATTGGAAAGAGATATTGGGGTAATTTTTTCACATAAATTATTTTTGAGACTTGACTTTTTTGTAAAAAATATAAAAACAACATTTTGGAAAAAATAAATTTCGCGAAAAAAATCAAAGGGGGTAACCCTTGTTGTTTTGATGACAAAAACAGTAAAATAATTTTTGCGCTTAGCTGGAAGAATTTTTGCAAATAAATGCTATGTCATATGAAAGGTAGCCAGATGTGCAATTTTTAATTGATTTCGTTTTTACAACAACAACAATTTTTGAGTCATTTTTTGAGTAAAAAGTCAATATTTTGGACCTTTTTTGACATAATCATAAAACATGTATACACTGACTTAACGGTACAGTTCAACCTATTTTTGTGAAGTGATTTTATTGAACTTTTGAACAAAAAAAATTTGAATGAAATATATTAATGGACAGCGGAGATATTTGCATCGAAAGACCAAACTTTGATTTTCATGTCGTTTTTTTCTCATTATTAGGCAACGATGTTTTATGAAAAAGTCGTTATACTGAAAATTTCTCCAATTTTGAAGATATGTGAATGTTTTTGATGTCAAAATAACAAAAATTTTTTAAAATTAAATACAAAAAAATCTCCGATAGTAAAAAGTTTTATAATAACAAAATTACCGTTAGTTGAAAAATTTCAGAGGGGCGTGGCAAAAACTAAGTATGTAACATTTTAAGTTGGGATGTACTTAATATGTATACCTAGTTTGAGCAAAATCCGTTGAGCCGTTTAGATTTGACTTTTTTGAAAACAAACAGAAAATGAGTTTTATTACTATAGATAGTCAATTGTATGAAAAAATAGATTTTTAGCCATAACTTTTGATTGGAAAGAGATATTGGGGTAATTTTTTCACATAAATTATTTTTGAGACTTGACTTTTTTGTAAAAAATATAAAAACAACATTTTGGAAAAAATAAATTTCGCGAAAAAAATCAAAGGGGGTAACCCTTGTTGTTTTGATGACAAAAACAGTAAAATAATTTTTGCGCTTAGCTGGAAGAATTTTTGCAAATAAATGCTATGTCATATGAAAGGTAGCCAGATGTGCAATTTTTAATTGATTTCGTTTTTACAACAACAACAATTTTTGAGTCATTTTTTGAGTAAAAAGTCAATATTTTGGACCTTTTTTGACATAATCATAAAACATGTATACACTGACTTAACGGTACAGTTCAACCTATTTTTGTGAAGTGATTTTATTGAACTTTTGAACAAAAAAAATTTGAATGAAATATATTAATGGACAGCGGAGATATTTGCATCGAAAGACCAAACTTTGATTTTCATGTCGTTTTTTTCTCATTATTAGGCAACGATGTTTTATGAAAAAGTCGTTATACTGAAAATTTCTCCAATTTTGAAGATATGTGAATGTTTTTGATGTCAAAATAACAAAAATTTTTTAAAATTAAATACAAAAAAATCTCCGATAATAAAAAGTTTTATAATAACAAAATTACCGTTAGTTGAAAAATTTCAGAGGGGGCGTGGCAAAAACTAAGTATGTAACATTTTAAGTTGGGATGTACTTAATATGTATACCTAGTTTGAGCAAAATCCGTTGAGCCGTTTAGATTTGTATAAACGTCAAACAAACAAACAAACAAACAGAAAATGAGTTTTATTACTATAGATAGTCAATTGTATGAAAAAATAGATTTTTAGCCATAACTTTTGATTGGAAAGAGATATTGGGGTAATTTTTTCACATAAATTATTTTTGAGACTTGACTTTTTTGTAAAAAATATAAAAACAACATTTTGGAAAAAATAAATTTCGCGAAAAAAATCAAAGGGGGTAACCCTTGTTGTTTTGATGACAAAAACAGTAAAATAATTTTTGCGCTTAGCTGGAAGAATTTTTGCAAATAAATGCTATGTCATATGAAAGGTAGCCAGATGTGCAATTTTTAATTGATTTCGTTTTTACAACAACAACAATTTTTGAGTCATTTTTTGAGTAAAAAGTCAATATTTTGGACCTTTTTTGACATAATCATAAAACATGTATACACTGACTTAACGGTACAGTTCAACCTATTTTTGTGAAGTGATTTTATTGAACTTTTGAACAAAAAAAATTTGAATGAAATATATTAATGGACAGCGGAGATATTTGCATCGAAAGACCAAACTTTGATTTTCATGTCGTTTTTTTCTCATTATTAGGCAACGATGTTTTATGAAAAAGTCGTTATACTGAAAATTTCTCCAATTATGAAGATATGTGAATGTTTTTGATGTCAAAATAACAAAAATTTTTTAAAATTAAATACAAAAAAATCTCCGATCGTAAAAAGTTTTATAATAACAAAATTACCGTTAGTTGAAAAATTTCAGAGGGGGCGTGGCAAAAACTAAGTATGTAACATTTTAAGTTGGGATGTACTTAATATGTATACTTAGTTTGAGCAAAATCCGTTGAGCCGTTTAGATTTGTATAAACGTCAAACAAACAAACAAACAAACAGAAAATGAGTTTTATTACTATAGATAGTCAATTGTATGAAAAAATAGATTTTTAGCCATAACTTTTGATTGGAAAGAGATATTGGGGTAATTTTTTCACATAAATTATTTTTGAGACTTGACTTTTTTGTAAAAAATATAAAAACAACATTTTGGAAAAAATAAATTTCGCGAAAAAAATCAAAGGGGGGGGTACCCTTGTTGTTTTGATGACAAAAACAGTAAAATAATTTTTGCGCTTAGCTGGAAGAATTTTTGCAAATAAATGCTATGTCATATGAAAGGTAGCCAGATGTGCAATTTTTAATTGATTTCGTTTTTACAACAACAACAATTTTTGAGTCATTTTTTGAGTAAAAAGTCAATATTTTGGACCTTTTTTGACATAATCATAAAACATGTATACACTGACTTAACGGTACAGTTCAACCTATTTTTGTGAAGTGATTTTATTGAACTTTTGAACAAAAAAAATTTGAATGAAATATATTAATGGACAGCGGAGATATTTGCATCGAAAGACCAAACTTTGATTTTCATGTCGTTTTTTTCTCATTATTAGGCAACGATGTTTTATGAAAAAGTCGTTATACTGAAAATTTCTCCAATTTTGAAGATATGTGAATGTTTTTGATGTCAAAATAACAAAAATTTTTTAAAATTAAATACAAAAAAATCTCCGATCGTAAAAAGTTTTATAATAACAAAATTACCGTTAGTTGAAAAATTTCAGAGGGGCGTGGCAAAAACTAAGTATGTAACATTTTAAGTTGGGATGTACTTAATATGTATACCTAGTTTGAGCAAAATCCGTTGAGCCGTTTAGATTTGACTTTTTTGAAAACAAACAGAAAATGAGTTTTATTACTATAGATAGTCAATTGTATGAAAAAATAGATTTTTAGCCATAACTTTTGATTGGAAAGAGATATTGGGGTAATTTTTTCACATAAATTATTTTTGAGACTTGACTTTTTTGTAAAAAATATAAAAACAACATTTTGGAAAAAATAAATTTCGCGAAAAAAATCAAAGGGGGGGGTACCCTTGTTGTTTTGATGACAAAAACAGTAAAATAATTTTTGCGCTTAGCTGGAAGAATTTTTGCAAATAAATGCTATGTCATATGAAAGGTAGCCAGATGTGCAATTTTTAATTAATTTCGTTTTTACAACAACAACAATTTTTGAGTCATTTTTTGAGTAAAAAGTCAATATTTTGGACCTTTTTTGACATAATCATAAAACATGTATACACTGACTTAACGGTACAGTTCAACCTATTTTTGTGAAGTGATTTTATTGAACTTTTGAACAAAAAAAATTTGAATGAAATATATTAATGGACAGCGGAGATATTTGCATCGAAAGACCAAACTTTGATTTTCATGTCGTTTTTTTCTCATTATTAGGCAACGATGTTTTATGAAAAAGTCGTTATACTGAAAATTTCTCCAATTTTGAAGATATGTGAATGTTTTTGATGTCAAAATAACAAAAATTTTTTAAAATTAAATACAAAAAAATCTCCGATAGTAAAAAGTTTTATAATAACAAAATTACCGTTAGTTGAAAAATTTCAGAGGGGGCGTGGCAAAAACTAAGTATGTAACATTTTAAGTTGGGATGTACTTAATATGTATACCTAGTTTGAGCAAAATCCGTTGAGCCGTTTAGATTTGTATAAAGGTCAAACAAACAAACAAACAAACAGAAAATGAGTTTTATTACTATAGATAGATAGTCAATTGTATGAAAAAATAGATTTTTAGCCATAACTTTTGATTGGAAAGAGATATTGGGGTAATTTTTTCACATAAATTATTTTTGAGACTTGACTTTTTTGTAAAAAATATAAAAACAACATTTTGGAAAAAATAAATTTCGCGAAAAAAATCAAAGGGGGTACCCTTGTTGTTTTGATGACAAAAACAGTAAAATAATTTTTGCGCTTAGCTGGAAGAATTTTTGCAAATAAATGCTATGTCATATGAAAGGTAGCCAGATGTGCAATTTTTAATTGATTTCGTTTTTACAACAACAACAATTTTTGAGTCATTTTTTGAGTAAAAAGTCAATATTTTGGACCTTTTTTGACATAATCATAAAACATGTATACACTGACTTAACGGTACAGTTCAACCTATTTTTGTGAAGTGATTTTATTGAACTTTTGAACAAAAAAAATTTGAATGAAATATATTAATGGACAGCGGAGATATTTGCATCGAAAGACCAAACTTTGATTTTCATGTCGTTTTTTTCTCATTATTAGGCAACGATGTTTTATGAAAAAGTCGTTATACTGAAAATTTCTCCAATTTTGAAGATATGTGAATGTTTTTGATGTCAAAATAACAAAAATTTTTTAAAATTAAAACCAAAAAAATCTCCGATACTAAAAAGTTTTATAATAACAAAATTACCGTTAGTTGAAAAATTTCAGAGGGGGCGTGGCAAAAACTAAGTATGTAACATTTTAAGTTGGGATGTACTTAATATGTATACCTAGTTTGAGCAAAATCCGTTGAGCCGTTTAGATTTGTATAAAGGTCAAACAAACAAACAAACAAACAGAAAATGAGTTTTATTACTATAGATAGTCAATTGTATGAAAAAATAGATTTTTAGCCATAACTTTTGATTGGAAAGAGATATTGGGGTAATTTTTTCACATAAATTATTTTTGAGACTTGACTTTTTTGTAAAAAATATAAAAACAACATTTTGGAAAAAATAAATTTCGCGAAAAAAATCAAAGGGGGTACCCTTGTTGTTTTGATGACAAAAACAGTAAAATAATTTTTGCGCTTAGCTGGAAGAATTTTTGCAAATAAATGCTATGTCATATGAAAGGTAGCCAGATGTGCAATTTTTAATTGATTTCGTTTTTACAACAACAACAATTTTTGAGTCATTTTTTGAGTAAAAAGTCAATATTTTGGACCTTTTTTGACATAATCATAAACCATGTATACACTGACTTAACGGTACAGTTCAACCTATTTTTGTGAAGTGATTTTATTGAACTTTTGAACAAAAAAAATTTGAATGAAATATATTAATGGACAGCGGAGATATTTGCATCGAAAGACCAAACTTTGATTTTCATGTCGTTTTTTTCTCATTATTAGGCAACGATGTTTTATGAAAAAGTCGTTATACTGAAAATTTCTCCAATTTTGAAGATATGTGAATGTTTTTGATGTCAAAATAACAAAAATTTTTTAAAATTAAATACAAAAAAATCTCCGATAGTAAAAAGTTTTATAATAACAAAATTACCGTTAGTTGAAAAATTTCAGAGGGGGCGTGGCAAAAACTAAGTATGTAACATTTTAAGTTGGGATGTACTTAATATGTATACCTAGTTTGAGCAAAATCCGTTGAGCCGTTTAGATTTGTATAAAGGTCAAACAAACAAACAAACAAACAGAAAATGAGTTTTATTACTATAGATAGTCAATTGTATGAAAAAATAGATTTTTAGCCATAACTTTTGATTGGAAAGAGATATTGGGGTAATTTTTTCACATAAATTATTTTTGAGACTTGACTTTTTTGTAAAAAATATAAAAACAACATTTTGGAAAAAATTAAATTTCGCGAAAAAAATCAAAGGGGGTACCCTTGTTGTTTTGATGACAAAAACAGTAAAATAATTTTTGCGCTTAGCTGGAAGAATTTTTGCAAATAAATGCTATGTCATATGAAAGGTAGCCAGATGTGCAATTTTTAATTGATTTCGTTTTTACAACAACAACAATTTTTGAGTCATTTTTTGAGTAAAAAGTCAATATTTTGGACCTTTTTTGACATAATCATAAAACATGTATACACTGACTTAACGGTACAGTTCAACCTATTTTTGTGAAGTGATTTTATTGAACTTTTGAACAAAAAAAATTTGAATGAAATATATTAATGGACAGCGGAGATATTTGCATCGAAAGACCAAACTTTGATTTTCATGTCGTTTTTTTCTCATTATTAGGCAACGATGTTTTATGAAAAAGTCGTTATACTGAAAATTTCTCCAATTTTGAAGATATGTGAATGTTTTTGATGTCAAAATAACAAAAATTTTTTAAAATTAAATACAAAAAAATCTCCGATAGTAAAAAGTTTTATAATAACAAAATTACCGTTAGTTGAAAAATTTCAGAGGGGGCGTGGCAAAAACTAAGTATGTAACATTTTAAGTTGGGATGTACTTAATATGTATACCTAGTTTGAGCAAAATCCGTTGAGCCGTTTAGATTTGTATAAACGTCAAACAAACAAACAAACAAACAGAAAATGAGTTTTATTACTATAGATAGTCAATTGTATGAAAAAATAGATTTTTAGCCATAACTTTTGATTTGAAAGAGATATTGGGGTAATTTTTTCACATAAATTATTTTTGAGACTTGACTTTTTTGTAAAAAATATAAAAACAACATTTTGGAAAAAATAAATTTCGCGAAAAAAATCAAAGGGGGGGGGTACCCTTGTTGTTTTGATGACAAAAACAGTAAAATAATTTTTGCGCTTAGCTGGAAGAATTTTTGCAAATAAATGCTATGTCATATGAAAGGTAGCCAGATGTGCAATTTTTAATTGATTTCGTTTTTACAACAACAACAAGTTTTGAGTCATTTTTTGAGTAAAAAGTCAATATTTTGGACCTTTTTTGACATAATCATAAAACATGTATACACTGACTTAACGGTACAGTTCAACCTATTTTTGTGAAGTGATTTTATTGAACTTTTGAACAAAAAAAATTTGAATGAAATATATTAATGGACAGCGGAGATATTTGCATCGAAAGACCAAACTTTGATTTTCATGTCGTTTTTTTCTCATTATTAGGCAACGATGTTTTATGAAAAAGTCGTTATACTGAAAATTTCTCCAATTTTGAAGATATGTGAATGTTTTTGATGTCAAAATAACAAAAATTTTTTAAAATTAAATACAAAAAAATCTCCGATACCAAAAAGTTTTATAATAACAAAATTACCGTTAGTTGAAAAATTTCAGAGGGGGCGTGGCAAAAACTAAGTATGTAACATTTTAAGTTGGGATGTACTTAATATGTATACCTAGTTTGAGCAAAATCCGTTGAGCCGTTTAGATTTGTATAAACGTCAAACAAACAAACAAACAAACAGAAAATGAGTTTTATTACTATAGATAGTCAATTGTATGAAAAAATAGATTTTTAGCCATAACTTTTGATTGGAAAGAGATATTGGGGTAATTTTTTCACATAAATTATTTTTGAGACTTGACTTTTTTGTAAAAAATATAAAAACAACATTTTGGAAAAAATAAATTTCGCGAAAAAAATCAAAGGGGGTACCCTTGTTGTTTTGATGACAAAAACAGTAAAATAATTTTTGCGCTTAGCTGGAAGAATTTTTGCAAATAAATGCTATGTCATATGAAAGGTAGCCAGATGTGCAATTTTTAATTGATTTCGTTTTTACAACAACAACAATTTTTGAGTCATTTTTTGAGTAAAAAGTCAATATTTTGGACCTTTTTTGACATAATCATAAAACATGTATACACTGACTTAACGGTACAGTTCAACCTATTTTTGTGAAGTGATTTTATTGAACTTTTGAACAAAAAAAATTTGAATGAAATATATTAATGGACAGCGGAGATATTTGCATCGAAAGACCAAACTTTGATTTTCATGTCGTTTTTTTCTCATTATTAGGCAACGATGTTTTATGAAAAAGTCGTTATACTGAAAATTTCTCCAATTTTGAAGATATGTGAATGTTTTTGATGTCAAAATAACAAAAATTTTTTAAAATTAAATACAAAAAAATCTCCGATCGTAAAAAGTTTTATAATAACAAAATTACCGTTAGTTGAAAAATTTCAGAGGGGGCGTGGCAAAAACTAAGTATGTAACATTTTAAGTTGGGATGTACTTAATATGTATACCTAGTTTGAGCAAAATCCGTTGAGCCGTTTAGATTTGTATAAACGTCAAACAAACAAACAAACAAACAGAAAATGAGTTTTATTACTATACATAGATAGTCAATTGTATGAAAAAATAGATTTTTAGCCATAACTTTTGATTGGAAAGAGATATTGGGGTAATTTTTTCACATAAATTATTTTTGAGACTTGACTTTTTTGTAAAAAATATAAAAACAACATTTTGGAAAAAATAAATTTCGCGAAAAAAATCAAAGGGGGGGGTACCCTTGTTGTTTTGATGACAAAAACAGTAAAATAATTTTTGCGCTTAGCTGGAAGAATTTTTGCAAATAAATGCTATGTCATATGAAAGGTAGCCAGATGTGCAATTTTTAATTGATTTCGTTTTTACAACAACAACAATTTTTGAGTCATTTTTTGAGTAAAAAGTCAATATTTTGGACCTTTTTTGACATAATCATAAAACATGTATACACTGACTTAACGGTACAGTTCAACCTATTTTTGTGAAGTGATTTTATTGAACTTTTGAACAAAAAAAATTTGAATGAAATATATTAATGGACAGCGGAGATATTTGCATCGAAAGACCAAACTTTGATTTTCATGTCGTTTTTTTCTCATTATTAGGCAACGATGTTTTATGAAAAAGTCGTTATACTGAAAATTTCTCCAATTTTGAAGATATGTGAATGTTTTTGATGTCAAAATAACAAAAATTTTTTAAAATTAAATACAAAAAAATCTCCGATACTAAAAAGTTTTATAATAACAAAATTACCGTTAGTTGAAAAATTTCAGAGGGGGCGTGGCAAAAACTAAGTATGTAACATTTTAAGTTGGGATGTACTTAATATGTATACCTAGTTTGAGCAAAATCCGTTGAGCCGTTTAGATTTGTATAAAGGTCAAACAAACAAACAAACAAACAGAAAATGAGTTTTATTACTATAGATAGTCAATTGTATGAAAAAATAGATTTTTAGCCATAACTTTTGATTGGAAAGAGATATTGGGGTAATTTTTTCACATAAATTATTTTTGAGACTTGACTTTTTTGTAAAAAATATAAAAACAACATTTTGGAAAAAATAAATTTCGCGAAAAAAATCAAAGGGGGGGGTACCCTTGTTGTTTTGATGACAAAAACAGTAAAATAATTTTTGCGCTTAGCTGGAAGAATTTTTGCAAATAAATGCTATGTCATATGAAAGGTAGCCAGATGTGCAATTTTTAATTGATTTCGTTTTTACAACAACAACAATTTTTGAGTCATTTTTTGAGTAAAAAGTCAATATTTTGGACCTTTTTTGACATAATCATAAAACATGTATACACTGACTTAACGGTACAGTTCAACCTATTTTTGTGAAGTGATTTTATTGAACTTTTGAACAAAAAAAATTTGAATGAAATATATTAATGGACAGCGGAGATATTTGCATCGAAAGACCAAACTTTGATTTTCATGTCGTTTTTTTCTCATTATTAGGCAACGATGTTTTATGAAAAAGTCGTTATACTGAAAATTTCTCCAATTTTGAAGATATGTGAATGTTTTTGATGTCAAAATAACAAAAATTTTTTAAAATTAAATACAAAAAAATCTCCGATAGTAAAAAGTTTTATAATAACAAAATTACCGTTAGTTGAAAAATTTCAGAGGGGGCGTGGCAAAAACTAAGTATGTAACATTTTAAGTTGGGATGTACTTAATATGTATACCTAGTTTGAGCAAAATCCGTTGAGCCGTTTAGATTTGTATAAAGGTCAAACAAACAAACAAACAAACAGAAAATGAGTTTTATTACTATAGATAGTCAATTGTATGAAAAAATAGATTTTTAGCCATAACTTTTGATTGGAAAGAGATATTGGGGTAATTTTTTCACATAAATTATTTTTGAGACTTGACTTTTTTGTAAAAAATATAAAAACAACATTTTGGAAAAAATAAATTTCGCGAAAAAAATCAAAGGGGGGGGTACCCTTGTTGTTTTGATGACAAAAACAGTAAAATAATTTTTGCGCTTAGCTGGAAGAATTTTTGCAAATAAATGCTATGTCATATGAAAGGTAGCCAGATGTGCAATTTTTAATTGATTTCGTTTTTACAACAACAACAATTTTTGAGTCATTTTTTGAGTAAAAAGTCAATATTTTGGACCTTTTTTGACATAATCATAAAACATGTATACACTAACTTAACGGTACAGTTCAACCTATTTTTGTGAAGTGATTTTATTGAACTTTTGAACAAAAAAAATTTGAATGAAATATATTAATGGACAGCGGAGATATTTGCATCGAAAGACCAAACTTTGATTTTCATGTCGTTTTTTTCTCATTATTAGGCAACGATGTTTTATGAAAAAGTCGTTATACTGAAAATTTCTCCAATTTTGAAGATATGTGAATGTTTTTGATGTCAAAATAACAAAAATTTTTTAAAATTAAATACAAAAAAATCTCCGATATTAAAAAGGTTTATAATAACAAAATTACCGTTAGTTGAAAAATTTCAGAGGGGGCGTGGCAAAAACTAAGTATGTAACATTTTAAGTTGGGATGTACTTAATATGTATACCTAGTTTGAGCAAAATCCGTTGAGCCGTTTAGATTTGTATAAAGGTCAAACAAACAAACAAACAAACAGAAAATGAGTTTTATTACTATAGATAGTCAATTGTATGAAAAAATAGATTTTTAGCCATAACTTTTGATTGGAAAGAGATATTGGGGTAATTTTTTCACATAAATTATTTTTGAGACTTGACTTTTTTGTAAAAAATATAAAAACAACAATTTGGAAAAAATAAATTTCGCGAAAAAAATCAAAGGGGGGGGTACCCTTGTTGTTTTGATGACAAAAACAGTAAAATAATTTTTGCGCTTAGCTGGAAGAATTTTTGCAAATAAATGCTATGTCATATGAAAGGTAGCCAGATGTGCAATTTTTAATTGATTTCGTTTTTACAACAACAACAATTTTTGAGTCATTTTTTGAGTAAAAAGTCAATATTTTGGACCTTTTTTGACATAATCATAAAACATGTATACACTGACTTAACGGTACAGTTCAACCTATTTTTGTGAAGTGATTTTATTGAACTTTTGAACAAAAAAAATTTGAATGAAATATATTAATGGACAGCGGAGATATTTGCATCGAAAGACCAAACTTTGATTTTCATGTCGTTTTTTTCTCATTATTAGGCAACGATGTTTTATGAAAAAGTCGTTATACTGAAAATTTCTCCAATTTTGAAGATATGTGAATGTTTTTGATGTCAAAATAACAAAAATTTTTTAAAATTAAATACAAAAAAATCTCCGATAGTAAAAAGTTTTATAATAACAAAATTACCGTTAGTTGAAAAATTTCAGAGGGGCGTGGCAAAAACTAAGTATGTAACATTTTAAGTTGGGATGTACTTAATATGTATACCTAGTTTGAGCAAAATCCGTTGAGCCGTTTAGATTTGTATAAAGGTCAAACAAACAAACAAACAAACAGAAAATGAGTTTTATTACTATAGATAGTCAATTGTATGAAAAAATAGATTTTTAGCCATAACTTTTGATTGGAAAGAGATATTGGGGTAATTTTTTCACATAAATTATTTTTGAGACTTGACTTTTTTGTAAAAAATATAAAAACAACATTTTGGAAAAAATAAATTTCGCGAAAAAAATCAAAGGGGGGGGTACCCTTGTTGTTTTGATGACAAAAACAGTAAAATAATTTTTGCGCTTAGCTGGAAGAATTTTTGCAAATAAATGCTATGTCATATGAAAGGTAGCCAGATGTGCAATTTTTAATTGATTTCGTTTTTACAACAACAACAATTTTTGAGTCATTTTTTGAGTAAAAAGTCAATATTTTGGACCTTTTTTGACATAATCATAAAACATGTATACACTGACTTAACGGTACAGTTCAACCTATTTTTGTGAAGTGATTTTATTGAACTTTTGAACAAAAAAAATTTGAATGAAATATATTAATGGACAGCGGAGATATTTGCATCGAAAGACCAAACTTTGATTTTCATGTCGTTTTTTTCTCATTATTAGGCAACGATGTTTTATGAAAAAGTCGTTATACTGAAAATTTCTCCAATTTTGAAGATATGTGAATGTTTTTGATGTCAAAATAACAAAAATTTTTTAAAATTAAATACAAAAAAATCTCCGATATTAAAAAGGTTTATAATAACAAAATTACCGTTAGTTGAAAAATTTCAGAGGGGGCGTGGCAAAAACTAAGTATGTAACATTTTAAGTTGGGATGTACTTAATATGTATACCTAGTTTGAGCAAAATCCGTTGAGCCGTTTAGATTTGTATAAAGGTCAAACAAACAAACAAACAAACAGAAAATGAGTTTTATTACTATAGATAGTCAATTGTATGAAAAAATAGATTTTTAGCCATAACTTTTGATTGGAAAGAGATATTGGGGTAATTTTTTCACATAAATTATTTTTGAGACTTGACTTTTTTGTAAAAAATATAAAAACAACAATTTGGAAAAAATAAATTTCGCGAAAAAAATCAAAGGGGGGGGTACCCTTGTTGTTTTGATGACAAAAACAGTAAAATAATTTTTGCGCTTAGCTGGAAGAATTTTTGCAAATAAATGCTATGTCATATGAAAGGTAGCCAGATGTGCAATTTTTAATTGATTTCGTTTTTACAACAACAACAATTTTTGAGTCATTTTTTGAGTAAAAAGTCAATATTTTGGACCTTTTTTGACATAATCATAAAACATGTATACACTGACTTAACGGTACAGTTCAACCTATTTTTGTGAAGTGATTTTATTGAACTTTTGAACAAAAAAAATTTGAATGAAATATATTAATGGACAGCGGAGATATTTGCATCGAAAGACCAAACTTTGATTTTCATGTCGTTTTTTTCTCATTATTAGGCAACGATGTTTTATGAAAAAGTCGTTATACTGAAAATTTCTCCAATTTTGAAGATATGTGAATGTTTTTGATGTCAAAATAACAAAAATTTTTTAAAATTAAATACAAAAAAATCTCCGATAGTAAAAAGTTTTATAATAACAAAATTACCGTTAGTTGAAAAATTTCAGAGGGGCGTGGCAAAAACTAAGTATGTAACATTTTAAGTTGGGATGTACTTAATATGTATACCTAGTTTGAGCAAAATCCGTTGAGCCGTTTAGATTTGTATAAAGGTCAAACAAACAAACAAACAAACAGAAAATGAGTTTTATTACTATAGATAGTCAATTGTATGAAAAAATAGATTTTTAGCCATAACTTTTGATTGGAAAGAGATATTGGGGTAATTTTTTCACATAAATTATTTTTGAGACTTGACTTTTTTGTAAAAAATATAAAAACAACATTTTGGAAAAAATAAATTTCGCGAAAAAAATCAAAGGGGGGGGTACCCTTGTTGTTTTGATGACAAAAACAGTAAAATAATTTTTGCGCTTAGCTGGAAGAATTTTTGCAAATAAATGCTATGTCATATGAAAGGTAGCCAGATGTGCAATTTTTAATTGATTTCGTTTTTACAACAACAACAATTTTTGAGTCATTTTTTGAGTAAAAAGTCAATATTTTGGACCTTTTTTGACATAATCATAAAACATGTATACACTGACTTAACGGTACAGTTCAACCTATTTTTGTGAAGTGATTTTATTGAACTTTTGAACAAAAAAAATTTGAATGAAATATATTAATGGACAGCGGAGATATTTGCATCGAAAGACCAAACTTTGATTTTCATGTCGTTTTTTTCTCATTATTAGGCAACGATGTTTTATGAAAAAGTCGTTATACTGAAAATTTCTCCAATTTTGAAGATATGTGAATGTTTTTGATGTCAAAATAACAAAAATTTTTTAAAATTAAATACAAAAAAATCTCCGATGGTAAAAAGTTTTATAATAACAAAATTACCGTTAGTTGAAAAATTTCAGAGGGGGCGTGGCAAAAACTAAGTATGTAACATTTTAAGTTGGGATGTACTTAATATGTATACCTAGTTTGAGCAAAATCCGTTGAGCCGTTTAGATTTGTATAAAGGTCAAACAAACAAACAAACAAACAGAAAATGAGTTTTATTACTATAGATAGTCAATTGTATGAAAAAATAGATTTTTAGCCATAACTTTTGATTGGAAAGAGATATTGGGGTAATTTTTTCACATAAATTATTTTTGAGACTTGACTTTTTTGTAAAAAATATAAAAACAACATTTTGGAAAAAATAAATTTCGCGAAAAAAATCAAAGGGGGGGGTACCCTTGTTGTTTTGATGACAAAAACAGTAAAATAATTTTTGCGCTTAGCTGGAAGAATTTTTGCAAATAAATGCTATGTCATATGAAAGGTAGCCAGATGTGCAATTTTTAATTGATTTCGTTTTTACAACAACAACAATTTTTGAGTAAAAAGTCAATATTTTGGACCTTTTTTGACATAATCATAAAACATGTATACACTGACTTAACGGTACAGTTCAACCTATTTTTGTGAAGTGATTTTATTGAACTTTTGAACAAAAAAAATTTGAATGAAATATATTAATGGACAGCGGAGATATTTGCATCGAAAGACCAAACTTTGATTTTCATGTCGTTTTTTTCTCATTATTAGGCAACGATGTTTTATGAAAAAGTCGTTATACTGAAAATTTCTCCAATTTTGAATATATGTGAATGTTTTTGATGTCAAAATAACAAAAATTTTTTAAAATTAAATACAAAAAAATCTCCGATAGTAAAAAGTTTTATAATAACAAAATTACCGTTAGTTGAAAAATTTCAGAGGGGGCGTGGCAAAAACTAAGTATGTAACATTTTAAGTTGGGATGTACTTAATATGTATACCTAGTTTGAGCAAAATCCGTTGAGCCGTTTAGATTTGTATAAAGGTCAAACAAACAAACAAACAAACAGAAAATGAGTTTTATTACTATAGATAGTCAATTGTATGAAAAAATAGATTTTTAGCCATAACTTTTGATTGGAAAGAGATATTGGGGTAATTTTTTCACATAAATTATTTTTGAGACTTGACTTTTTTGTAAAAAATATAAAAACAACATTTTGGAAAAAATAAATTTCGCGAAAAAAATCAAAGGGGGGGGTACCCTTGTTGTTTTGATGACAAAAACAGTAAAATAATTTTTGCGCTTAGCTGGAAGAATTTTTGCAAATAAATGCTATGTCATATGAAAGGTAGCCAGATGTGCAATTTTTAATTGATTTCGTTTTTACAACAACAACAAGTTTTGAGTCATTTTTTGAGTAAAAAGTCAATATTTTGGACCTTTTTTGACATAATCATAAAACATGTATACACTGACTTAACGGTACAGTTCAACCTATTTTTGTGAAGTGATTTTATTGAACTTTTGAACAAAAAAAATTTGAATGAAATATATTAATGGACAGCGGAGATATTTGCATCGAAAGACCAAACTTTGATTTTCATGTCGTTTTTTTCTCATTATTAGGCAACGATGTTTTATGAAAAAGTCGTTATACTGAAAATTTCTCCAATTTTGAAGATATGTGAATGTTTTTGATGTCAAAATAACAAAAATTTTTTAAAATTAAATACAAAAAAATCTCCGATCGTAAAAAGTTTTATAATAACAAAATTACCGTTAGTTGAAAAATTTCAGAGGGGGCGTGGCAAAAACTAAGTATGTAACATTTTAAGTTGGGATGTACTTAATATGTATACCTAGTTTGAGCAAAATCCGTTGAGCCGTTTAGATTTGTATAAAGGTCAAACAAACAAACAAACAAACAGAAAATGAGTTTTATTACTATAGATAGTCAATTGTATGAAAAAATAGATTTTTAGCCATAACTTTTGATTGGAAAGAGATATTGGGGTAATTTTTTCACATAAATTATTTTTGAGACTTGACTTTTTTGTAAAAAATATAAAAACAACATTTTGGAAAAAATAAATTTCGCGAAAAAAATCAAAGGGGGGGGTACCCTTGTTGTTTTGATGACAAAAACAGTAAAATAATTTTTGCGCTTAGCTGGAAGAATTTTTGCAAATAAATGCTATGTCATATGAAAGGTAGCCAGATGTGCAATTTTTAATTGATTTCGTTTTTACAACAACAACAAGTTTTGAGTCATTTTTTGAGTAAAAAGTCAATATTTTGGACCTTTTTTGACATAATCATAAAACATGTATACACTGACTTAACGGTACAGTTCAACCTATTTTTGTGAAGTGATTTTATTGAACTTTTGAACAAAAAAAATTTGAATGAAATATATTAATGGACAGCGGAGATATTTGCATCGAAAGACCAAACTTTGATTTTCATGTCGTTTTTTTCTCATTATTAGGCAACGATGTTTTATGAAAAAGTCGTTATACTGAAAATTTCTCCAATTTTGAAGATATGTGAATGTTTTTGATGTCAAAATAACAAAAATTTTTTAAAATTATATACAAAAAAATCTCCGATCGTAAAAAGTTTTATAATAACAAAATTACCGTTAGTTGAAAAATTTCAGAGGGGGCGTGGCAAAAACTAAGTATGTAACATTTTAAGTTGGGATGTACTTAATATGTATACCTAGTTTGAGCAAAATCCGTTGAGCCGTTTAGATTTGTATAAAGGTCAAACAAACAAACAAACAAACAGAAAATGAGTTTTATTACTATAGATAGTCAATTGTATGAAAAAATAGATTTTTAGCCATAACTTTTGATTGGAAAGAGATATTGGGGTAATTTTTTCACATAAATTATTTTTGAGACTTGACTTTTTTGTAAAAAATATAAAAACAACATTTTGGAAAAAATAAATTTCGCGAAAAAAATCAAAGGGGGTACCCTTGTTGTTTTGATGACAAAAACAGTAAAATAATTTTTGCGCTTAGCTGGAAGAATTTTTGCAAATAAATGCTATGTCATATGAAAGGTAGCCAGATGTGCAATTTTTAATTGATTTCGTTTTTACAACAACAACAATTTTTGAGTCATTTTTTGAGTAAAAAGTCAATATTTTGGACCTTTTTTGACATAATCATAAAACATGTATACACTGACTTAACGGTACAGTTCAACCTATTTTTGTGAAGTGATTTTATTGAACTTTTGAACAAAAAAAATTTGAATGAAATATATTAATGGACAGCGGAGATATTTGCATCGAAAGACCAAACTTTGATTTTCATGTCGTTTTTTTCTCATTATTAGGCAACGATGTTTTATGAAAAAGTCGTTATACTGAAAATTTCTCCAATTTTGAAGATATGTGAATGTTTTTGATGTCAAAATAACAAAAATTTTTTAAAATTAAATACAAAAAAATCTCCGATCGTAAAAAGTTTTATAATAACAAAATTACCGTTAGTTGAAAAATTTCAGAGGGGGCGTGGCAAAAACTAAGTATGTAACATTTTAAGTTGGGATGTACTTAATATGTATACCTAGTTTGAGCAAAATCCGTTGAGCCGTTTAGATTTGTATAAAGGTCAAACAAACAAACAAACAAACAGAAAATGAGTTTTATTACTATAGATAGTCAATTGTATGAAAAAATAGATTTTTAGCCATAACTTTTGATTGGAAAGAGATATTGGGGTAATTTTTTCACATAAATTATTTTTGAGACTTGACTTTTTTGTAAAAAATATAAAAACAACATTTTGGAAAAAATAAATTTCGCGAAAAAAATCAAAGGGGGTACCCTTGTTGTTTTGATGACAAAAACAGTAAAATAATTTTTGCGCTTAGCTGGAAGAATTTTTGCAAATAAATGCTATGTCATATGAAAGGTAGCCAGATGTGCAATTTTTAATTGATTTCGTTTTTACAACAACAACAATTTTTGAGTCATTTTTTGAGTAAAAAGTCAATATTTTGGACCTTTTTTGACATAATCATAAAACATGTATACACTGACTTAACGGTACAGTTCAACCTATTTTTGTGAAGTGATTTTATTGAACTTTTGAACAAAAAAAATTTGAATGAAATATATTAATGGACAGCGGAGATATTTGCATCGAAAGACCAAACTTTGATTTTCATGTCGTTTTTTTCTCATTATTAGGCAACGATGTTTTATGAAAAAGTCGTTATACTGAAAATTTCTCCAATTTTGAAGATATGTGAATGTCTTTGATGTCAAAATAACAAAAATTTTTTAAAATTAAATACAAAAAAATCTCCTATAGTAAAAAGTTTTATAATAACAAAATTACCGTTAGTTGAAAAATTTCAGAGGGGGCGTGGCAAAAACTAAGTATGTAACATTTTAAGTTGGGATGTACTTAATATGTATACCTAGTTTGAGCAAAATCCGTTGAGCCGTTTAGATTTGTATAAAGGTCAAACAAACAAACAAACAAACAGAAAATGAGTTTTATTACTATAGATAGTCAATTGTATGAAAAAATAGATTTTTAGCCATAACTTTTGATTGGAAAGAGATATTGGGGTAATTTTTTCACATAAATTATTTTTGAAACTTGACTTTTTTGTAAAAAATATAAAAACAACATTTTGGAAAAAATAAATTTCGCGAAAAAAATCAAAGGGGGGGGTACCCTTGTTGTTTTGATGACAAAAACAGTAAAATAATTTTTGCGCTTAGCTGGAAGAATTTTTGCAAATAAATGCTATGTCATATGAAAGGTAGCCAGATGTGCAATTTTTAATTGATTTCGTTTTTACAACAACAACAATTTTTGAGTCATTTTTTGAGTAAAAAGTCAATATTTTGGACCTTTTTTGACATAATCATAAAACATGTATACACTGACTTAACGGTACAGTTCAACCTATTTTTGTGAAGTGATTTTATTGAACTTTTGAACAAAAAAAATTTGAATGAAATATATTAATGGACAGCGGAGATATTTGCATCGAAAGACCAAACTTTGATTTTCATGTCGTTTTTTTCTCATTATTAGGCAACGATGTTTTATGAAAAAGTCGTTATACTGAAAATTTCTCCAATTTTGAAGATATGTGAATGTTTTTGATGTCAAAATAACAAAAATTTTTTAAAATTAAATACAAAAAAATCTCCGATATTAAAAAGGTTTATAATAACAAAATTACCGTTAGTTGAAAAATTTCAGAGGGGGCGTGGCAAAAACTAAGTATGTAACATTTTAAGTTGGGATGTACTTAATATGTATACCTAGTTTGAGCAAAATCCGTTGAGCCGTTTAGATTTGTATAAAGGTCAAACAAACAAACAAACAAACAGAAAATGAGTTTTATTACTATAGATAGTCAATTGTATGAAAAAATAGATTTTTAGCCATAACTTTTGATTGGAAAGAGATATTGGGGTAATTTTTTCACATAAATTATTTTTGAGACTTGACTTTTTTGTAAAAAATATAAAAACAACATTTTGGAAAAAATAAATTTCGCGAAAAAAATCAAAGGGGGGGGTACCCTTGTTGTTTTGATGACAAAAACAGTAAAATAATTTTTGCGCTTAGCTGGAAGAATTTTTGCAAATAAATGCTATGTCATATGAAAGGTAGCCAGATGTGCAATTTTTAATTGATTTCGTTTTTACAACAACAACAATTTTTGAGTCATTTTTTGAGTAAAAAGTCAATATTTTGGACCTTTTTTGACATAATCATAAAACATGTATACACTGACTTAACGGTACAGTTCAACCTATTTTTGTGAAGTGATTTTATTGAACTTTTGAACAAAAAAAATTTGAATGAAATATATTAATGGACAGCGGAGATATTTGCATCGAAAGACCAAACTTTGATTTTCATGTCGTTTTTTTCTCATTATTAGGCAACGATGTTTTATGAAAAAGTCGTTATACTGAAAATTTCTCCAATTTTGAAGATATGTGAATGTTTTTGATGTCAAAATAACAAAAATTTTTTAAAATTAAATACAAAAAAATCTCCGATCGTAAAAAGTTTTATAATAACAAAATTACCGTTAGTTGAAAAATTTCAGAGGGGGCGTGGCAAAAACTAAGTATGTAACATTTTAAGTTGGGATGTACTTAATATGTATACCTAGTTTGAGCAAAATCCGTTGAGCCGTTTAGATTTGTATAAAGGTCAAACAAACAAACAAACAAACAGAAAATGAGTTTTATTACTATAGATAGTCAATTGTATGAAAAAATAGATTTTTAGCCATAACTTTTGATTGGAAAGAGATATTGGGGTAATTTTTTCACATAAATTATTTTTGAGACTTGACTTTTTTGTAAAAAATATAAAAACAACATTTTGGAAAAAATAAATTTCGCGAAAAAAATCAAAGGGGGGGGTACCCTTGTTGTTTTGATGACAAAAACAGTAAAATAATTTTTGCGCTTAGCTGGAAGAATTTTTGCAAATAAATGCTATGTCATATGAAAGGTAGCCAGATGTGCAATTTTTAATTGATTTCGTTTTTACAACAACAACAATTTTTGAGTCATTTTTTGAGTAAAAAGTCAATATTTTGGACCTTTTTTGACATAATCATAAAACATGTATACACTGACTTAACGGTACAGTTCAACCTATTTTTGTGAAGTGATTTTATTGAACTTTTGAACAAAAAAAATTTGAATGAAATATATTAATGGACAGCGGAGATATTTGCATCGAAAGACCAAACTTTGATTTTCATGTCGTTTTTTTCTCATTATTAGGCAACGATGTTTTATGAAAAAGTCGTTATACTGAAAATTTCTCCAATTTTAAAGATATGTGAATGTTTTTGATGTCAAAATAACAAAAATTTTTTAAAATTAAATACAAAAAATCTCCGATACTAAAAAGTTTTATAATAACAAAATTACCGTTAGTTGAAAAATTTCAGAGGGGGCGTGGCAAAAACTAAGTATGTAACATTTTAAGTTGGGATGTACTTAATATGTATACCTAGTTTGAGCAAAATCCGTTGAGCCGTTTAGATTTGTATAAAGGTCAAACAAACAAACAAACAAACAGAAAATGAGTTTTATTACTATAGATAGTCAATTGTATGAAAAAATAGATTTTTAGCCATAACTTTTGATTGGAAAGAGATATTGGGGTAATTTTTCACATAAATTATTTTTGAGACTTGACTTTTTTGTAAAAAATATAAAAACAACATTTTGGAAAAAATAAATTTCGCGAAAAAAATCAAAGGGGGGGGTACCCTTGTTGTTTTGATGACAAAAACAGTAAAATAATTTTTACGCTTAGCTGGAAGAATTTTTGCAAATAAATGCTATGTCATATGAAAGGTAGCCAGATGTGCAATTTTTAATTGATTTCGTTTTTACAACAACAACAATTTTTGAGTAAAAAGTCAATATTTTGGACCTTTTTTGACATAATCATAAAACATGTATACACTGACTTAACGGTACAGTTCAACCTATTTTTGTGAAGTGATTTTATTGAACTTTTGAACAAAAAAAATTTGAATGAAATATATTAATGGACAGCGGAGATATTTGCATCGAAAGACCAAACTTTGATTTTCATGTCGTTTTTTTCTCATTATTAGGCAACGATGTTTTATGAAAAAGTCGTTATACTGAAAATTTCTCCAATTTTGAAGATATGTGAATGTTTTTGATGTCAAAATAACAAAAATTTTTTAAAATTAAATACAAAAAAATCTCCGATAGTAAAAAGTTTTATAATAACAAAATTACCGTTAGTTGAAAAATTTCAGAGGGGGCGTGGCAAAAACTAAGTATGTAACATTTTAAGTTGGGATGTACTTAATATGTATACCTAGTTTGAGCAAAATCCGTTGAGCCGTTTAGATTTGTATAAACGTCAAACAAACAAACAAACAAACAGAAAATGAGTTTTATTACTATAGATAGTCAATTGTATGAAAAAATAGATTTTTAGCCATAACTTTTGATTGGAAAGAGATATTGGGGTAATTTTTTCACATAAATTATTTTTGAGACTTGACTTTTTTGTAAAAAATATAAAAACAACATTTTGGAAAAAATAAATTTCGCGAAAAAAAATCAAAGGGGGTACCCTTGTTGTTTTGATGACAAAAACAGTAAAATAATTTTTGCGCTTAGCTGGAAGAATTTTTGAAAATAAATGCTATGTCATATGAAAGGTAGCCAGATGTGCAATTTTTAATTGATTTCGTTTTTACAACAACAACAATTTTTGAGTCATTTTTTGAGTAAAAAGTCAATATTTTGGACCTTTTTTGACATAATCATAAAACATGTATACACTGACTTAACGGTACAGTTCAACCTATTTTTGTGAAGTGATTTTATTGAACTTTTGAACAAAAAAAATTTGAATGAAATATATTAATGGACAGCAGAGATATTTGCATCGAAAGACCAAACTTTGATTTTCATGTCGTTTTTTTCTCATTATTAGGCAACGATGTTTTATGAAAAAGTCGTTATACTGAAAATTTCTCCAATTTTGAAGATATGTGAATGTTTTTGATGTCAAAATAACAAAAATTTTTTAAAATTAAATACAAAAAAATCTCCGATCGTAAAAAACTTTATAATAACAAAATTACCGTTAGTTGAAAAATTTCAGAGGGGGCGTGGCAAAAACTAAGTATGTAACATTTTAAGTTGGGATGTACTTAATATGTATACCTAGTTTGAGCAAAATCCGTTGAGCCGTTTAGATTTGTATAAAGGTCAAACAAACAAACAAACAAACAGAAAATGAGTTTTATTACTATAGATAGTCAATTGTATGAAAAAATAGATTTTTAGCCATAACTTTTGATTGGAAAGAGATATTGGGGTAATTTTTTCACATAAATTATTTTTGAGACTTGACTTTTTTGTAAAAAATATAAAAACAACATTTTGGAAAAAATAAATTTCGCGAAAAAAATCAAAGGGGGGGGTACCCTTGTTGTTTTGATGACAAAAACAGTAAAATAATTTTTGCGCTTAGCTGGAAGAATTTTTGCAAATAAATGCTATGTCATATGAAAGGTAGCCAGATGTGCAATTTTTAATTGATTTCGTTTTTACAACAACAACAATTTTTGAGTCATTTTTTGAGTAAAAAGTCAATATTTTGGACCTTTTTTGACATAATCATAAAACATGTATACACTGACTTAACGGTACAGTTCAACCTATTTTTGTGAAGTGATTTTATTGAACTTTTGAACAAAAAAAATTTGAATGAAATATATTAATGGACAGCGGAGATATTTGCATCGAAAGACCAAACTTTGATTTTCATGTCGTTTTTTTCTCATTATTAGGCAACGATGTTTTATGAAAAAGTCGTTATACTGAAAATTTCTCCAATTTTGAAGATATGTGAATGTTTTTGATGTCAAAATAACAAAAATTTTTTAAAATTAAATACAAAAAATCTCCGATAGTAAAAAGTTTTATAATAACAAAATTACCGTTAGTTGAAAAATTTCAGAGGGGGCGTGGCAAAAACTAAGTATGTAACATTTTAAGTTGGGATGTACTTAATATGTATACCTAGTTTGAGCAAAATCCGTTGAGCCGTTTAGATTTGTATAAAGGTCAAACAAACAAACAAACAAACAGAAAATGAGTTTTATTACTATAGATAGTCAATTGTATGAAAAAATAGATTTTTAGCCATAACTTTTGATTGGAAAGAGATATTGGGGTAATTTTTTCACATAAATTATTTTTGAGACTTGACTTTTTTGTAAAAAATATAAAAACAACATTTTGGAAAAAATAGATTTCGCGAAAAAAATCAAAGGGGGGGGTACCCTTGTTGTTTTGATGACAAAAACAGTAAAATAATTTTTGCGCTTAGCTGGAAGAATTTTTGCAAATAAATGCTATGTCATATGAAAGGTAGCCAGATGTGCATTTTTTAATTGATTTCGTTTTTACAACAACAACAATTTTTGAGTCATTTTTTGAGTAAAAAGTCAATATTTTGGACCTTTTTTGACATAATCATAAAACATGTATACACTGACTTAACGGTACAGTTCAACCTATTTTTGTGAAGTGATTTTATTGAACTTTTGAACAAAAAAAATTTGAATGAAATATATTAATGGACAGCGGAGATATTTGCATCGAAAGACCAAACTTTGATTTTCATGTCGTTTTTTTCTCATTATTAGGCAACGATGTTTTATGAAAAAGTCGTTATACTGAAAATTTCTCCAATTTTGAAGATATGTGAATGTTTTTGATGTCAAAATAACAAAAATTTTTTAAAATTAAATACAAAAAAATCTCCGATGGTAAAAAGTTTTATAATAACAAAATTACCGTTAGTTGAAAAATTTCAGAGGGGGCGTGGCAAAAACTAAGTATGTAACATTTTAAGTTGGGATGTACTTAATATGTATACCTAGTTTGAGCAAAATCCGTTGAGCCGTTTAGATTTGTATAAAGGTCAAACAAACAAACAAACAAACAGAAAATGAGTTTTATTACTATAGATAGTCAATTGTATGAAAAAATAGATTTTTAGCCATAACTTTTGATTGGAAAGAGATATTGGGGTAATTTTTTCACATAAATTATTTTTGAGACTTGACTTTTTTGTAAAAAATATAAAAACAACATTTTGGAAAAAATAAATTTCGCGAAAAAAATCAAAGGGGGGGGTACCCTTGTTGTTTTGATGACAAAAACAGTAAAATAATTTTTACGCTTAGCTGGAAGAATTTTTGCAAATAAATGCTATGTCATATGAAAGGTAGCCAGATGTGCAATTTTTAATTGATTTCGTTTTTACAACAACAACAATTTTTGAGTAAAAAGTCAATATTTTGGACCTTTTTTGACATAATCATAAAACATGTATACACTGACTTAACGGTACAGTTCAACCTATTTTTGTGAAGTGATTTTATTGAACTTTTGAACAAAAAAAATTTGAATGAAATATATTAATGGACAGCGGAGATATTTGCATCGAAAGACCAAACTTTGATTTTCATGTCGTTTTTTTCTCATTATTAGGCAACGATGTTTTATGAAAAAGTCGTTATACTGAAAATTTCTCCAATTTTGAAGATATGTGAATGTTTTTGATGTCAAAATAACAAAAATTTTTTAAAATTAAATACAAAAAAATCTCCGATCGTAAAAAGTTTTATAATAACAAAATTACCGTTAGTTGAAAAATTTCAGAGGGGGCGTGGCAAAAACTAAGTATGTAACATTTTAAGTTGGGATGTACTTAATATGTATACCTAGTTTGAGCAAAATCCGTTGAGCCGTTTAGATTTGTATAAAGGTCAAACAAACAAACAAACAAACAGAAAATGAGTTTTATTACTATAGATAGTCAATTGTATGAAAAAATAGATTTTTAGCCATAACTTTTGATTGGAAAGAGATATTGGGGTAATTTTTTCACATAAATTATTTTTGAGACTTGACTTTTTTGTAAAAAATATAAAAACAACATTTTGGAAAAAATAAATTTCGCGAAAAAAATCAAAGGGGGTACCCTTGTTGTTTTGATGACAAAAACAGTAAAATAATTTTTGCGCTTAGCTGGAAGAATTTTTGAAAATAAATGCTATGTCATATGAAAGGTAGCCAGATGTGCAATTTTTAATTGATTTCGTTTTTACAACAACAACAATTTTTGAGTCATTTTTTGAGTAAAAAGTCAATATTTTGGACCTTTTTTGACATAATCATAAAACATGTATACACTGACTTAACGGTACAGTTCAACCTATTTTTGTGAAGTGATTTTATTGAACTTTTGAACAAAAAAAATTTGAATGAAATATATTAATGGACAGCAGAGATATTTGCATCGAAAGACCAAACTTTGATTTTCATGTCGTTTTTTTCTCATTATTAGGCAACGATGTTTTATGAAAAAGTCGTTATACTGAAAATTTCTCCAATTTTGAAGATATGTGAATGTTTTTGATGTCAAAATAACAAAAATTTTTTAAAATTAAATACAAAAAAATCTCCGATCGTAAAAAACTTTATAATAACAAAATTACCGTTAGTTGAAAAATTTCAGAGGGGGCGTGGCAAAAACTAAGTATGTAACATTTTAAGTTGGGATGTACTTAATATGTATACCTAGTTTGAGCAAAATCCGTTGAGCCGTTTAGATTTGTATAAAGGTCAAACAAACAAACAAACAAACAGAAAATGAGTTTTATTACTATAGATAGTCAATTGTATGAAAAAATAGATTTTTAGCCATAACTTTTGATTGGAAAGAGATATTGGGGTAATTTTTTCACATAAATTATTTTTGAGACTTGACTTTTTTGTAAAAAATATAAAAACAACATTTTGGAAAAAATAAATTTCGCGAAAAAAATCAAAGGGGGGGGTACCCTTGTTGTTTTGATGACAAAAACAGTAAAATAATTTTTGCGCTTAGCTGGAAGAATTTTTGCAAATAAATGCTATGTCATATGAAAGGTAGCCAGATGTGCAATTTTTAATTGATTTCGTTTTTACAACAACAACAATTTTTGAGTCATTTTTTGAGTAAAAAGTCAATATTTTGGACCTTTTTTGACATAATCATAAAACATGTATACACTGACTTAACGGTACAGTTCAACCTATTTTTGTGAAGTGATTTTATTGAACTTTTGAACAAAAAAAATTTGAATGAAATATATTAATGGACAGCGGAGATATTTGCATCGAAAGACCAAACTTTGATTTTCATGTCGTTTTTTTCTCATTATTAGGCAACGATGTTTTATGAAAAAGTCGTTATACTGAAAATTTCTCCAATTTTGAAGATATGTGAATGTTTTTGATGTCAAAATAACAAAAATTTTTTAAAATTAAATACAAAAAAATCTCCGATCGTAAAAAGTTTTATAATAACAAAATTACCGTTAGTTGAAAAATTTCAGAGGGGGCGTGGCAAAAACTAAGTATGTAACATTTTAAGTTGGGATGTACTTAATATGTATACCTAGTTTGAGCAAAATCCGTTGAGCCGTTTAGATTTGTATAAAGGTCAAACAAACAAACAAACAAACAGAAAATGAGTTTTATTACTATAGATAGTCAATTGTATGAAAAAATAGATTTTTAGCCATAACTTTTGATTGGAAAGAGATATTGGGGTAATTTTTTCACATAAATTATTTTTGAGACTTGACTTTTTTGTAAAAAATATAAAAACAACATTTTGGAAAAAATAAATTTCGCGAAAAAAATCAAAGGGGGGGGTACCCTTGTTGTTTTGATGACAAAAACAGTAAAATAATTTTTGCGCTTAGCTGGAAGAATTTTTGCAAATAAATGCTATGTCATATGAAAGGTAGCCAGATGTGCAATTTTTAATTGATTTCGTTTTTACAACAACAACAATTTTTGAGTCATTTTTTGAGTAAAAAGTCAATATTTTGGACCTTTTTTGACATAATCATAAAACATGTATACACTGACTTAACGGTACAGTTCAACCTATTTTTGTGAAGTGATTTTTTTGAACTTTTGAACAAAAAAAATTTGAATGAAATATATTAATGGACAGCGGAGATATTTGCATCGAAAGACCAAACTTTGATTTTCATGTCGTTTTTTTCTCATTATTAGGCAACGATGTTTTATGAAAAAGTCGTTATACTGAAAATTTCTCCAATTTTGAAGATATGTGAATGTTTTTGATGTCAAAATAACAAAAATTTTTTAAAATTAAATACAAAAAAATCTCCGATAGTAAAAAGTTTTATAATAACAAAATTACCGTTAGTTGAAAAATTTCAGAGGGGGCGTGGCAAAAACTAAGTATGTAACATTTTAAGTTGGGATGTACTTAATATGTATACCTAGTTTGAGCAAAATCCGTTGAGCCGTTTAGATTTGTATAAAGGTCAAACAAACAAACAAACAAACAAACAAACAGAAAATGAGTTTTATTACTATAGATAGTCAATTGTATGAAAAAATAGATTTTTAGCCATAACTTTTGATTGGAAAGAGATATTGGGGTAATTTTTTCACATAAATTATTTTTGAGACTTGACTTTTTTGTAAAAAATATAAAAACAACATTTTGGAAAAAATAAATTTCGCGAAAAAAATCAAAGGGGGGGGTACCCTTGTTGTTTTGATGACAAAAACAGTAAAATAATTTTTGCGCTTAGCTGGAAGAATTTTTGCAAATAAATGCTATGTCATATGAAAGGTAGCCAGATGTGCAATTTTTAATTGATTTCGTTTTTACAACAACAACAATTTTTGAGTAAAAAGTCAATATTTTGGACCTTTTTTGACATAATCATAAAACATGTATACACTGACTTAACGGTACAGTTCAACCTATTTTTGTGAAGTGATTTTATTGAACTTTTGAACAAAAAAAATTTGAATGAAATATATTAATGGACAGCGGAGATATTTGCATCGAAAGACCAAACTTTGATTTTCATGTCGTTTTTTTCTCATTATTAGGCAACGATGTTTTATGAAAAAGTCGTTATACTGAAAATTTCTCCAATTTTGAAGATATGTGAATGTTTTTGATGTCAAAATAACAAAAATTTTTTAAAATTAAATACAAAAAAATCTCCGATCCTAAAAAGTTTTATAATAACAAAATTACCGTTAGTTGAAAAATTTCAGAGGGGGCGTGGCAAAAACTAAGTATGTAACATTTTAAGTTGGGATGTACTTAATATGTATACCTAGTTTGAGCAAAATCCGTTGAGCCGTTTAGATTTGTATAAAGGTCAAACAAACAAACAAACAAACAAACAAACAGAAAATGAGTTTTATTACTATAGATAGTCAATTGTATGAAAAAATAGATTTTTAGCCATAACTTTTGATTGGAAAGAGATATTGGGGTAATTTTTTCACATAAATTATTTTTGAGACTTGACTTTTTTGTAAAAAATATAAAAACAACATTTTGGAAAAAATAAATTTCGCGAAAAAAATCAAAGGGGGGGGTACCCTTGTTGTTTTGATGACAAAAACAGTAAAATAATTTTTGCGCTTAGCTGGAAGAATTTTTGCAAATAAATGCTATGTCATATGAAAGGTAGCCAGATGTGCAATTTTTAATTGATTTCGTTTTTACAACAACAACAATTTTTGAGTAAAAAGTCAATATTTTGGACCTTTTTTGACATAATCATAAAACATGTATACACTGACTTAACGGTACAGTTCAACCTATTTTTGTGAAGTGATTTTATTGAACTTTTGAACAAAAAAAATTTGAATGAAATATATTAATGGACAGCGGAGATATTTGCATCGAAAGACCAAACTTTGATTTTCATGTCGTTTTTTTCTCATTATTAGGCAACGATGTTTTATGAAAAAGTCGTTATACTGAAAATTTCTCCAATTTTGAAGATATGTGAATGTTTTTGATGTCAAAATAACAAAAATTTTTTAAAATTAAATACAAAAAAATCTCCGATGGTAAAAAGTTTTATAATAACAAAATTACCGTTAGTTGAAAAATTTCAGAGGGGGCGTGGCAAAAACTAAGTATGTAACATTTTAAGTTGGGATGTACTTAATATGTATACCTAGTTTGAGCAAAATCCGTTGAGCCGTTTAGATTTGTATAAAGGTCAAACAAACAAACAAACAAACAGAAAATGAGTTTTATTACTATAGATAGTCAATTGTATGAAAAAATAGATTTTTAGCCATAACTTTTGATTGGAAAGAGATATTGGGGTAATTTTTTCACATAAATTATTTTTGAGACTTGACTTTTTTGTAAAAAATATAAAAACAACATTTTGGAAAAAATAAATTTCGCGAAAAAAATCAAAGGGGGGGTACCCTTGTTGTTTTGATGACAAAAACAGTAAAATAATTTTTGCGCTTAGCTGGAAGAATTTTTGCAAATAAATGCTATGTCATATGAAAGGTAGCCAGATGTGCAATTTTTAATTGATTTCGTTTTTACAACAACAACAATTTTTGAGTCATTTTTTGAGTAAAAAGTCAATATTTTGGACCTTTTTTGACATAATCATAAAACATGTATACACTGACTTAACGGTACAGTTCAACCTATTTTTGTGAAGTGATTTTTTTGAACTTTTGAACAAAAAAAATTTGAATGAAATATATTAATGGACAGCGGAGATATTTGCATCGAAAGACCAAACTTTGATTTTCATGTCGTTTTTTTCTCATTATTAGGCAACGATGTTTTATGAAAAAGTCGTTATACTGAAAATTTCTCCAATTTTGAAGATATGTGAATGTTTTTGATGTCAAAATAACAAAAATTTTTTAAAATTAAATACAAAAAAATCTCCGATAGTAAAAAGTTTTATAATAACAAAATTACCGTTAGTTGAAAAATTTCAGAGGGGGCGTGGCAAAAACTAAGTATGTAACATTTTAAGTTGGGATGTACTTAATATGTATACCTAGTTTGAGCAAAATCCGTTGAGCCGTTTAGATTTGTATAAAGGTCAAACAAACAAACAAACAAACAAACAAACAGAAAATGAGTTTTATTACTATAGATAGTCAATTGTATGAAAAAATAGATTTTTAGCCATAACTTTTGATTGGAAAGAGATATTGGGGTAATTTTTTCACATAAATTATTTTTGAGACTTGACTTTTTTGTAAAAAATATAAAAACAACATTTTGGAAAAAATAAATTTCGCGAAAAAAATCAAAGGGGGGGGTACCCTTGTTGTTTTGATGACAAAAACAGTAAAATAATTTTTGCGCTTAGCTGGAAGAATTTTTGCAAATAAATGCTATGTCATATGAAAGGTAGCCAGATGTGCAATTTTTAATTGATTTCGTTTTTACAACAACAACAATTTTTGAGTAAAAAGTCAATATTTTGGACCTTTTTTGACATAATCATAAAACATGTATACACTGACTTAACGGTACAGTTCAACCTATTTTTGTGAAGTGATTTTATTGAACTTTTGAACAAAAAAAATTTGAATGAAATATATTAATGGACAGCGGAGATATTTGCATCGAAAGACCAAACTTTGATTTTCATGTCGTTTTTTTCTCATTATTAGGCAACGATGTTTTATGAAAAAGTCGTTATACTGAAAATTTCTCCAATTTTGAAGATATGTGAATGTTTTTGATGTCAAAATAACAAAAATTTTTTAAAATTAAATACAAAAAAATCTCCGATCGTAAAAAGTTTTATAATAACAAAATTACCGTTAGTTGAAAAATTTCAGAGGGGGCGTGGCAAAAACTAAGTATGTAACATTTTAAGTTGGGATGTACTTAATATGTATACCTAGTTTGAGCAAAATCCGTTGAGCCGTTTAGATTTGTATAAAGGTCAAACAAACAAACAAACAAACAAACAAACAGAAAATGAGTTTTATTACTATAGATAGTCAATTGTATGAAAAAATAGATTTTTAGCCATAACTTTTGATTGGAAAGAGATATTGGGGTAATTTTTTCACATAAATTATTTTTGAGACTTGACTTTTTTGTAAAAAATATAAAAACAACATTTTGGAAAAAATAAATTTCGCGAAAAAAATCAAAGGGGGGGGTACCCTTGTTGTTTTGATGACAAAAACAGTAAAATAATTTTTGCGCTTAGCTGGAAGAATTTTTGCAAATAAATGCTATGTCATATGAAAGGTAGCCAGATGTGCAATTTTTAATTGATTTCGTTTTTACAACAACAACAATTTTTGAGTAAAAAGTCAATATTTTGGACCTTTTTTGACATAATCATAAAACATGTATACACTGACTTAACGGTACAGTTCAACCTATTTTTGTGAAGTGATTTTATTGAACTTTTGAACAAAAAAAATTTGAATGAAATATATTAATGGACAGCGGAGATATTTGCATCGAAAGACCAAACTTTGATTTTCATGTCGTTTTTTTCTCATTATTAGGCAACGATGTTTTATGAAAAAGTCGTTATACTGAAAATTTCTCCAATTTTGAAGATATGTGAATGTTTTTGATGTCAAAATAACAAAAATTTTTTAAAATTAAATACAAAAAAATCTCCGATAGTAAAAAGTTTTATAATAACAAAATTACCGTTAGTTGAAAAATTTCAGAGGGGGCGTGGCAAAAACTAAGTATGTAACATTTTAAGTTGGGATGTACTTAATATGTATACCTAGTTTGAGCAAAATCCGTTGAGCCGTTTAGATTTGTATAAACGTCAAACAAACAAACAAACAAACAGAAAATGAGTTTTATTACTATAGATGACAGGAATTCAAAAAAATATTATACCTTGAATTTTGTGAAAATCCTAAAGAAAAAAATTCAGAAAATTGAAGATGTGATAGGGTAAAGTGCACCACTATCTCCACTTTTTTTAATAACTTTTTAGGCCCGATCCGAAAATCGCCCAGGCAACAGGTTTGCAAATTCCCCCAGCATAATGTTTAAGTACTCTGAATTTTAAAAATCGAAAATGACATATTTTCAGAATTAACATTCAAAATGTCCACAGTTTCTATTCATGATAACCAGCGCTCGGATTTTGATGACCTAAAAAACTGCAAAAAATTACCTAAAAAAATTACAAAAATAACCTAAAAACTGCAGAAAATTACCTAAAAACTGACAAAAACTACCTAAAAAACGCAAACAATTGCATAAAAATAGACAAAAAATAATCCTTAAAAATAAAGCAATACTAAATTTAAATTTATTTTATACTAGCATGTCCTGAGTTTTTATCTAACACTAGTTTCAGTTTTCTACATACCCTTTCGTCAGTTTCACCACGCACAGAGCTTTTTTTTCATCGAAGTCTACAAACAAAACTACTCTTTTGTCGAGAGGTAATTTTTTTGATTGAAAGGACTCTTGTATTAAAGGAATATGTTTAAAATTTGCATTTTGACATTTTTTAGTTCGAAAAAAACCAAAAAAAAATATTTAAAAATTACACTAAAATTACCAAAAACCGAAAAATGCTCTAAAAATTATTAGTTTACAAAAATGACAAAAAAATAACTTAAAAATCTCTAAAAATTACCAAAAAATGCCCAAAATCTAGTAAAAATTACTTGTAAACTAAAAACGATGAAAATTGACGAAAAAATGTCCTAAAAACTTTTCATATTTGGAATTTAGGAAACATAAATGGACGTTTTAAATAAGCAGGAAATATCTTAGAAGCAGCTGAATAAAGATGACATGTCATCGAAATTCCAGCCCTGATTATGACCTTTCAGTGACCGTGAACTTTGTCTTTTGTATAATATTTTTGAAGTCTAAAACCAGTAGAAGGTAATAACATAGAAAAACTCCAGACTGTACGAAGCCAGCGTTAGCTTAGGGTTTTTTTTTTAAATAAAAAGTCCTGTACAATAAATTAAAATAAGTATAAATATTGTTACTAAAAACAATCATTGAAAAAAATTTAAAAAAATGATTTTTTGTGTTGAATTTCCACATGGAAACTATCATATTCTTATTAGCATGATTGGCGTTCGTGATTTCAGTATAGACCAAACAAACAACAACATAAGTAGCTACTGAAGCATTTAATGCATGATTTTTCTCATACAAAAAATTTAATTTTTTTTTGCTATTTTTGACTTTTTTGAAGAAACGATAATATCCAAAATAAGATATTAATTTTATTTGCCCTATAACTGATATTTTGGTTTTAATTTTATCTTTGTACGATGAATATTAAAGGATGTAGGTATACCCCAAATTGTTCACTAAAAGCGTTACATATGCTTGAAAAACTGGTTAAAATGACCCCAATACAACGGCGCTCAAAGAAGTTATTCTACGTCAAAAAATAATAATTTCAACGTTTTCAGGTCCTATATAAGTCTAACTTACTCAATTATAAATATAATCCATTTTTTCGATTTCTGCTTCACGTTAAATCCCTCATTATGGAACGAAGAGTACAAAGTGCAAGTTTCTAAAAAAATTGAACTTATTGTTGTATTTTGTCACATATGAAATACTTACAATTTTACTATGTTATTACAATTCTTGATGGATTAATTTAACCAATTTGTCACTCTATTGATTTGTCACACATTGAAGTGTTAAATTGTTGCACTGACCATCTCCAATTTGGCTCATATTTTGTGCTGAGATGAGTGTATTGTTTAGAAAATCAAATCTGGATTTTGAAGTTTTGAGATTTTTTTCGCGGACCCATAGCCATGCGAATGCCAAAATAGGGTATATTTTGAGACAACGTAGGTCAGTCAATTTAAATGCGATTTTCGTAATAAGGTATCATAGGAAATTTTATATAGAGGGAAAAATGTTAAACTTTTGAAAAAAATTGCAGTAACATGACTCATCATTAATTGCAAAGTATAATACCATGCCAGCAACAGGCGCTATAATTTTTTCATACTCCTTATTTTCATTTTTTTACGTTCCATTTCCTTTCCAAAGATATGAAATGAAAGAGTGTTCTTTAAGGGCTCAGAAATTAAAACTTTTTCAGCGAATTCAAATAGCGTTGATATTTATTGTGAAAAGACTACAATATATAGAGACTTTACATTTTTTTTTACGTAAATAATATAAAAACAATTTTTCAAAGAACATGTTTTGTTTGTTTTTAAACGTATATTCTCCTTGCTAGCTAACACAAAAAAAAGCAGTTCTTTTAAACCGGTGTCAAGATATTTTGTTCCCAATTTATCAGAAAAAAAAATTCAAGTGCATATTAATAAGATTACGACAACCTTAACTACTAAGGGTGTTTTTTATAGAGTGATACAACTTCGAGTTGGCATCACTGCTTTATTTGACCACCCATTCAACAGCTGATAGTTGCTTTTTATTTAATTTGCTTTGATATTTTATTATGGATTGACTTACACCAGAGAAACGCGTGCAAATTGTGGAAATTTTTAATCAAAATAATGGTTCTGTTCGTCAAACTTATCGTGCACTTCGTCCATTTTATGGCGTACATAATCGTCCTTCAGAGCTGCTAATTCGAAGAACAATAGATCGTTTTCGGACCACATTTACTGTTACTGATAATGTGCATCCCGTGAGATGCCGAACAGTGCGCACTGAAGAATCTGTAGCCGCTGTACAGGAAAGCATTGAAGATGATCCTAATCAATCAATTCGTCGCCGTTCTCAGCAACTGGGGTTGTGTCCTTCCTATGGAAGATTTTAAGAAAACATCTGGGATTAAAACCTTTCAAGATTCAACTTGTGCAGAAATTAAAGCCAAACGACCATCGTATGCGCCGCCAATTGGGGGAATGAGCTGAAGCACAAATTGATATTGATTTTGAATTTCCATGAAAAATTTTATTTTCCGATGAAGCCATTTTTATTTGAAAGGGTACGTAAATAAACAGAATTGTCGTATTTGGAGAGAGGAGAATCCACAAGCTTTTGTCGAAACACCATTACACCCACAGAAAATTACTGTTTGGTGCGCTTTATGGGCTGGTGGAGTCATTGACCCATATGTCTTCAAAAACGATGATGGTCAGAATGTTACTGTCAATGGTGAACGGTATAGGAACATGATTCGAAGTTTTTTCGTACATCATTTAGCAGGCATTAAACTTGCTGATATGTGGTTCCAACAGGACGGAGCCACATGCCACACAGCGGGCGCTACAATTGATTTACTCAAGGAAACTTTTGACGAAAAAATAATTACTCGAGATGGCCCAATTAATTGGCCCCCAAGATCGTGTGATTTAACCCCATTGGATTATTTTCTTTGGGGTTATGTAAAGTCACTTGTCTACGTCGATAAACCACAAACAGTTGAACACCTGGAAATCCCCATTCGAAGTTTGTGAAAATTAGTGTTCCAGATTGCGCCTTGTACGCGCCAGCCGTGGCGGCCACATGGCCGGAATTATATTTAAACATTAATGTCATAAAATTTTCTATCCAATAAAGCTCATTTCATTGATATTAAAAATACAATACTATGTTTTATTATGATTTAAACTCGTATCACTCTATAAAAAACATCCTTTATTATAAGGTTTGGTTAGAATTTTCCCCAGCTACGGGGTTCAAAAACGTTGAAAATTACATTTTTTAAAAAGTCGCGTTAAATTTTTTCTATTGAGCCACACTTAATAATTCTAGTAAAGGTTGTAGCTACAAGTACCCTTATTAAAATGCACTTTATTTTTTTTTTTACCGATAAATTGGCACCAAAATATCTTAGCACCGGTTTAAAAGAACTGCTTTTTTATGCCACTTATCGAGAAGAATATGCATTTAAAAACAAACAAAAGATTTCTTTTTGAATATTTTTTATATTACTAAACCTAAGAATAAAAACATAGTTTTAAATAAAACAAAAACTTTATGTTGATTTTATATGATTTAAATACAAATTTTAAATGTTTGATAGTTGATTACTTGATTTTAAATACAAATTCTAGTTGTTTGATAGTTTAAAACTGTTTATTGAGCTTTAGGTCAAAGTTCGAACAGTTAATTGTTCTAGCGAATCTTTTCTAAAGAAACAACAACAACAAAAACAACAACGTTTTTCAATATGAAAAGGAAAAAATCACTAGCTGATTTTATTGCAATTTCGGCCCTGCTGAAGGCTTCATCAGAAATCTTTGTGATACCCGTGCAAGCGCGCACTAGCGCACTGCACCTCAGAGGCGATGAGATTTAAGTGTCAATTTCTCATTTAGAATTTGTATTTAAATCATATAAAATCAACATAATAAATAACAAGGTCATTTAGAAAAAACTTTAATAAAACAAAAACTTTTAAAAGAGAAATTTAACGCTTTTGCATCTCTACAAAACAAAATTTCAAATAAGCGTATTAAGTTTGCATCTATAAACTCATTTATTTTTTTATAATTTTCTCTTATTATTTCTTTGCAATAACAAAAAATACGTCACTATCTGAGATTGAATTGAAAAATTATGTGCAGTAGAATCTTTGATAATAATTGCCAGACAATTGAGACCATGCTGAGAAAAACCCCTATCTACATTTGATTGTGTGAAAATATTTTTTAAATTGGTCTTAAAAATTTAAAAATGAATAAAAGTTTTTAATTAAGATGAAATAAAAACTAATTTATTATTTTAATATATAAAACATTTCATTATTTTTAAGCGCAGTAAAACTCAAACTTCATCGAATAGAGTTAAAAAATGTTATTCGAGGGGTTCCAGGGGTTGCTAATTACGGATATGACGTCGAAAAATCGAAAAAATTAAAAAATGGATTCTAAAAAATAGCGGTTTAATTTTATTGATTTTTATTTAAGAACAATATTTTAAAATTATGTGTTGCAATATTTGTTTCAATACTTAAGTTTTTGTTTTAAAGTTTTTTTTAAACATATGTTTTAAAACTGTAAATGTTTACTATAAAAGTATATTTAAAAACATTATTTTGAGAAAAAAACTTTTTTTTAAAATTGAACTGTACAAACATTTGAGTTTAACTTAAATTAAATTATTTCAAATTCTATTTCCAAAACAAACTCATTTAATATGAACACAGTTTCATTTCGTTTAAACACATATTTCCTTAGTGGACTTTAAAAATTTTAAGTCTTTATATTATTGTATTTTCACAATAAATGTTTTAAATTGAGTCATTTTATTTTTTTTCCCCAATGTGCAATATCATAAAAAAATCTGTGTCGTGACCATAAGCACACATCGGCTGCCATGTTGTGCTGAGTGCTTCTCTCGAGGCTCGTTCAAATTCGTTCATTTCGGGGGGTTTTAACCTGTAAGCCTGGAGTGCGATTTTCATTCGGCAAGAGAGGGCTCTGCCTCTCAATTGCACACTTCACACGAACGAGGGGGCTAGTTAACAGGACAACAATTTTCGCCGTCTTTCTTTGTCTTGTTGATGGTTTTGAATCGAGAAGAGTAAAATAAGTGCGAAAACGATCAATAACTGTACGAATGACTTGCTCACTAGGCCGATTATGTTGATCGTAAAATGATTATGTTGATCGTAAGTGTTCTATGAACTTCGCGAACAGATTTATTTTTTTCAAGGAAAATTTCTAAAATTTGGAAACGTTGTTTTAGCCTTAAACGATTCATAATGAATTGCTAAACTTTACTGAACAGAAATGTCAACACAGTTTGACATTCTCAACTGTCAAACCATAGACAACAACCATCGAAGCTTCTCATGCAGCCAAAAACACATCCTTTATTTGGTCTTATATGGCATTCACTGCAAGACCCATTCGGCTTGACTCTTTTTCTAATCTGGAAAATGCTGCAAAGACTTTGCGTATATCATGGCCAATGGTATCGATGTCATCGACATACGCAAACAGCATAATACTCTTGTCGAATATTGTACCACTACGTCGCAGATCAACATCTCGATTGATCTTCTCCGTCATAAGGTTGAAAAAGCCGCACGATAAGGAATCACCTTGTCTGAAACCTCGTATGGTAACAAATTGTGGAAAGAGCTCCTTCGTCCATATTCTGCATAGAAACTCGTGAATGCATTTAAATAAAGCTTTGCTTCCGTTCTTAAACAGCTTAGTAGGTAAGCAAGCCATCGGTTCCCGATTTTTAAGCCGAGGGAATTTTACATACTCATTTCGCCATATATTTCAATCTTCTCATGCTCGTGCTTTTCTACCTCTCTTTTTATTTTGCCTTAAAAGGCTTCCCTCTTCCTTCCCCTTCTCTTTGTATCACTGCTTAGCAGCGCGCGTTACGCTCTTTGTAAGCGGCGTCTTTTTCTGTTGTGGCGTCGCGACACTCCTGGTCTTACTACTAGTGTCGAAGAGGGGTTGGTAGCCAATCATCTCTTCAGCAGTTGCACGCATGGAGTGGAAAATGCGTGTACACTTCGCGTATTTACATATAATCGATTGTTGGAATGCTTTGAAGCAGGAGTCGAGTAGCGAAATCTTCAGCTCTCGGTTTTGAGTGCAGCTTGTTGACGTCAAGCTTCCCCTATATAGGATTGCGTACATTTTTAGCTGCGTACATCCATGTACGGATCTTGACTGTGACAAGATAGTGATCCGAGTCAATGTTTGTATCACAGATCGTGCGTACATCCAATACACTGGAAGAGTGCCTTAGGTTGATCAAAACGTGATAAATTTGGAATCAGTTTTTTTGATCAAAGGACATCCAGGTGGCCTTATGAATATTGAGATGCTTGAATCTAGTGCTACTTCCGACCATATTTTGTGCTGCGGCGAAGTCAACCAGCCTCATTCCGTTATCGGAGGTAATATCCTCGAGGCTGAACTTTCCGACTGTTGGACAAAATACATCTTCCTTGCCCACCGTAGCGTTGAAGTGTCTCCAAGTACGATTTTTATGTCGTGACGGGAGCAGCACTCGTAACCATTTTTTAGGTGCTCGTAGAAAGTTTCTTTGGACTCATCATTCTTGTCTTCTGTTGTAGCATACACACATATTAGGGTTATCTTAAAGAATTCATCCTGCGGATGATTTATCTTAAAGAATTCAGATTGTGGATTATGGCAAGCAGATCAAGACATGTGTGAGTCGCAGGACGTGATGCCGTAGTCTCCTGACAACATCAAATCCCCATCCAAATACGTGTTTCTCCACATGACCGCTGTATTAAATATCACAGTATGCATGCCGAATGCAACCCTGTTCCTTCCATTGCATTTCTTGAATAGCAGTGATATCAGCTTAGTATATTTCCAAGTTATCAGTCAGTTGGATAGAGGCACCTTCCCAGTTAAGAGCTCGGACCTTCCAGGCATATCAGAAAATCAATATCAATTTTCCGTTTGCGGTAGTTGTCATCAGATTTCAGGATAAATTTTCTTATATTCTTTGATGTTTGCATTGAAATTAATTTTGAAGGATTGGTTTCAAACCTGACGCACAACCTGTTTAAAGCCTAGGAAGCCCGCCACTCAAACTAGCCGCCAAACTGATGGTTGCCTGTTTTGATTTCCGACTTGAGAAAATTCCACATGGGTAATGATGGCCTTGGCAGACTTTCATACATGCTCTAATTTTTTGTAAAACAATATTTACATAAAGACTCCGTCACATGAGTCACACAACTTGGAGTGCCATAGGTTTCAATGTACATGTGTAGTAAAAAGGTTTTCTTAGATCAATGCGCTTGTATCAAAACCATTTTGAATTGTAATTTCGAAAAAATCAATGTTCTTGTATCAACACAATTTTGAATTGTAATTCCGAAAAGATCAATTCATATTTTATCATCATTGAACACTACCATTACCATAACCATAACCATTACCATTACCATTACCATTACCATTACCCTTACCATTACCATTACCATTACCATTACCATTACCATTACCATTACCATTACCATTACCATTACCATTACCATTACCATTACCATTACCATTACCATTACCATTACCATTACCATTACCATTACCATTACCATTACCATTACCATTACCATTACCATTACCATTACCATTACCATTACCATTACCATTACCATTACCATTACCATTACCATTACCATTACCATTACCATTACCATTACCATTACCATTACCATTACCATTACCATTACCATTACCATTACCATTACCATTACCATTACCATTACCATTACCATTACCATTACCATTACCATTACCATTACCATTACCATTACCATTACCATTACCATTACCATTACCATTACCATTACCATTACCATTACCATTACCATTACCATTACCATTACCATTACCATTACCATTACCATTACCATTACCATTACCATTACCATTACCATTACCATTACCATTACCATTACCATTACCATTACCATTACCATTACCATTACCATTACCATTACCATTACCATAACCATTACCATTAACATTACGATTAACATTACGATTAATATTACAATTACAATTACCATTACCATTACCACTACCATTACCATTACCATTACCATTACCATTAACATTACCATTACCATTACCATTACCATTACCATTACCATTACCATTACCATTACCATTACCATTACCATTACCATTACCATTACCATTACCATTACCATTACCATTACCATTACCATTACCATTACCATTACCATTACCATTACCATTACCATTACCATTACCATTACCATTACCATTACCATTACCATTACCATTACCATTACCATTACCATTACCATTACCATTACCATTACCATTACCATTACCATTACCATTACCATTACCATTACCATTACCATTACCATTACCATTACCACTACCATTACCATTACCATTACCATTACCATTACCATTACCATTACCATTACCATTACCATTACCATTACCATTACCATTACCATTACCATTACCATTACCATTACCATTACCATTACCATTACCATTACCATTACCATTACCATTACCATTACCATTACCATTACCATTACCATTACCATTACCATTACCATTACCATTACCATTACCATTACCATTACCATTACCATTACCATTACCATTACCATTACCATTACCATTACCATTACCATTACCATTACCATTACCATTACCATTACCATTACCATTACCATTACGATTACTATTAGTGCGAAGTTGCTTAGAAATCAAATCTAATGCTGTCGGTTTCGATGGAATTCATCCAAAGTTTTTCAAAGCACTTCTACCCGTACTGCTACCATTTATTAAACACATTTTTAACACAATAATAACTAAATCAGAATTACCCGCTAGTTGGAAACAAGCCAAAATAATTCCCATTCCTAAAACTGGAAACGATTACCGCCCAATAGCAATTTTGCCGTATTTATCGAAAGTTTTTGAATCGCTTATGTACAAACAGACAAACAAATATTTACTATGTAACAAACTTTTAACTGATAGACAATCAGGTTTCCAACCAAAACACAGTTGCGTAACTGCTCTATTAGACGTGTCCGACGAAATACGAAATAATCTTGATCGAAATGAAGTTACTTTTTTGATTCTTCTAGATCACTCGAAAGCTTTCGACACGGTCGATCACCAAATTTTATGTTCAAAATTGTCCTACATGTTTAATTTTTCCGAAACAGCCACTCGACTAATGAGTTCATACCTTGCTAATAGAATACAAGCAGTGAATATCGGCTGCGCGACCTCAAGTTTTTTAAGTGTGAATCGTGGAGTACCTCAGGGTTCTATAATGGGTCCGCTTTTATTCTCAGTTTATATTAATGACTTACCCTCTATTCTGCATAGTTGTTGCATACAAATGTACGCTGATGATGTGCAATTGTATACTAGCTTTCGCAAGTTTGATGTTCACTATTGTGTCGCAAGTTTGAATGCAAATTTACGTAAAATTCATGATTGGGCTTCTGCTAGTGGTTTATGCCTCAATCCAAACAAGTCAAAATGTTTAGTTATAGCTAGGAAACATAATTTTACTTCAATTCTACCTGAAGTCATACTAAACGGATCATGTATTGAGGTCGTGAAATCGGCAAAAAATTTGGGCATTACTTTCAACAGTACCTTGGATTGGACAAATCATGCCAATATCACAGTGGGAAAAATCTTCGGTATGCTCCGCAGCCTGTGGGCTACACACTATTTCACCCCCTTTAACATTAGAATGCTACTGGCAAAAACGTATCTCGTTCCCACCGTACTATATGGATCTGAAATTTTCGCATACTGTGACTCTGCAAGTAAGCGCAAGCTGAACGTTGCTTATAACAACATCGCTCGTTATGTCTTCGGACTTAAACGAACTGACCGCATATCGTAATATGCAAAACAAATATTCGGTTTGACTTTTGACCATGTCCTGAACATGAAGGCGTTAGTCTTCTTGCATAAAATCATTTTTACTAAGGAACCTCTTTATTTATATGAAAAATTAAAATTTTTAAGATCTCAGCGCGGTAACAACTTGGTTCAACCTAGACACGCCTGCTTGGCATCAGAACGGCAGTTTTTTGTTAATTCTATACGTCTTTGAAACTCGCTTCCATTCTTTTTACAGCGTATTTGCAATGCAACCTTGTTTAAATCGAAGCTATCAGATTATTTGTCTTCACTTTAACTTAAGCTATATTATTTCGTTTTCTTTTTTTTCTCTCCTTTAATCTCCTTTTAATTTTATTCTTTTAATTTTTCCCCGTTTTTTTAGTTTTTTGTTTGTCTTAGTATTTATATTGGTTATAAATCTCAGTTATTACCTTTGGATCAATTTTACAAAATTGTTAATTTTTTAACTTTTTCCCATATGTAATTTTAACTTTAAATTTTATTCAAGTTTATGTTTTATATCTCATATTTTTATATACAGTCAGCAAAAAAAAAGTTGTACACTAACTGAATTCAGACAAATTGAAAAACAATGTGAAAAGTATGAAGTGAATGTACATTTATTATATATCATATAAAAGCTTGAGATCCATTCTCTAACATGTATTAAAAATTATTTCCGTATTATTTATACTTCTCGAAAAATATAACAAAAGCAAAAATATTAAAATTTCACTAAGCAAAAAAAAAAAAACTTGTACACTAAGAAAAAACTTAAAAATATTCAAGTAAATACGAAATTTTATGATTTATTAATATTTTTTATGGTGGCCTTTGGTGTTTTTTACAGCTAGGATGCCTATTTGGCATCGAGTGGACCAGATTTTTCGTCACTTCTTCAGGAATTGAATCCCATATTTCCATCAAGGCCTTTTTAAGGGTTTCTTTGCTAGAAATATGATAGTCCTTTAATTTTGTTTTCATAAATGCCCAGAGATGCTCAATTGGATTTAAGTCCGGGCTCTGTGGAGGGTGGGGAAGCACTTTTTTAGTGTTGTAAAGCAACCATTCTTTAACAATATGGGCCGAGTGCTTTGGGTGATTGTCTTGGACAAGCACAAATCCATTCTCCAACCCCATTTTTTGGGCGGATTGTTCCAAATTATTCTTTAAAATATTTAAATAGTCTGTTTTGTTCCTGTTTCCTTTAACAAATACGAGATTTCCAACGCCATTTGCACCCATTGCACCCCAGACCATCACATTACCACCTCCGTGCTTAACCGTATGCGTAACATTACGCTGATTTAAAGCTTCTCCTTTATTTCTCCATACGTAACATCATCCGTCAGAGGTAAATAAATTAAATTTGGACTCATCGGTAAACATAACTTTATCCCAGAATATATTGTCTTTGTCTAAAAACTGATTAGCATAGTCCAAGCGCTTTTTAACATTTGCTTTAGAGAGAAGTGGTTTTTTTCTAGGTGCGTGTGCATGTAGTCCTTCCGAATGCAGGAAATTTCTTATGGTTTGTGGAGTGACATCAACAATATTGCTACTTTTAAGCTCTTTTGCGATCTGAACGGCGGAAACTTTTGAATCTTTTTTAACAAATTTGACTATTTTCCGTTTAATTTGGGGAGTATTAATCTTCTTAGGGCGTCCACTTCCACAGGGTCTTTCAAAAGTCTTATTTTTTTCAAATGTTTTTATTAGATACTGAACCGTAGTGTGGGGTTTTTTTTAACTATTTTCCCAATATCTCGCACTGAGTTTTTTTCATTCCGTAGTTTTATGATAAGTTCTTTTAAATCTTTTGAAATCTGTTTTCTAGCCATCTTTTAACACTTAACGAATATAGAATGCTGCGATCAGTTTGAAAAACAAAACTCCAATAACTTTACATACAAAGTTACCAATATTCGCTTTTACATTTTATAAAGGGACTCTTTTCATAAGGAAAGAGACAAGTGTACAAGTTTTTTTTTTTGCTGAGTGAAATTGGCATATTTTTGTTTTTGTTATTTTCTCTCTTGGAATAGAGACAATTGGAAGATAATTTTTATATAATGTTACAGTATGCGTTTCAAGCTTTACTTTGATATATAATAAGTATATATTTACTCTATACTTTTTACAGTTTATCTCAATTTATTTGATTTCGGTTAGTGTACAACTTTTTTTTTTGCTGACTGTATATGTAATCGGTGCTTAATTATAAGTTTATTCTTGGAAGCGCTTACATTTAATTAAATTAATAAATAAATAAATAAATAGAAACAAATATTACCATTACCATTACCATTAACATTACCATTATCATTACCATACCATTACCATTACCATTACACTACCATTATCATTACCATTACCATTACCATTGCCATTACCATTACCATTACCATTACCATTACCATTACCATTACCATTACCATTACCATTACCATTACCATTACCATTACCATTACCATTACCATTACCATTACCATTACCATTACCATTACCATTACCATTACCATTACCATTACCATTACCATTACCATTACCATTACCATTACCATTACCATTTTAAATTGAATTTCTGAATTTTAATTATTCTATTATGAATTTCAATTGATCTTTCTGAATTCCAATTGATTTTTCATTAATTTTACTTGACCTATTTTGATTTTGAATTGACATTTTATGGAATGTTGAAAAATGAAATTTATGAAAGTTATTTGCTCTATCCTAAATTTAACTTTATCTCTTTTGAATTACAATTAGAAATGGTGTAGTGACTAAGAAGTGAATAAAGAGGCTTACAGCACCTCCATCGAAGAGGTTTTCATAATTTTTTTAATAAGAAGCAATTGGAACATTTTTGGCTTCGACATACGCATTGCAAATAATGAACGTCAAGGCAAATTAATACAATGTAGCACCAACTCTGAACCCCTAACTTTAATATTAATAATAATAATAAAATCTAAATAATCTGAAATCTATCACTACAGATAGATAGATCACTACCATTTCCCAGAACACGAAGTCGATAGCGGCCACACAACGTTTAGCGATCAGTGTTCAGATGCATTGAATCAAGCGAAGGATTGATACGAATTTCTTGGGGGCAATTACGTGCTTAAATTCACAACAACACTAATAAAAATAAAAACAAGATAAGAAAAGTTTCATTATTGTTATGTTGTATCATGCATTTTTTGCTGCAGTTGGAAAAGGCGTTTGATCGGTGCTCGGAGTTGATCGTGCTGATTTTGCAGACATCTCAATAAAACATCGTTTGATGACGCTTTTATGGCTGGATGGTGAGGTCTGATAATGGCCGTCATGACAAACTCACTCATTACGATTACGATGACGATGACTAAGGATGAACATACGACGTTCTTGATGATAATGATGATGGGCGAGAGAGCCTGATATGATAGGTGATCATATCTTTTGAAAGCAATGCATTATTGGATCATAGATGTGGCAGAATATCTATGTGCAAGATCATTTTGATATACTCTGATATGTGTAAAATATATATGTGAGCGTAATAATGATCACGGTGAGCTTGAATGATCATTACCATTGTAAAAGCTGAATTCGTTCTTGTTACCGCTAAAATAATCAAAACATTCAAGCAAAATCAATATAAAAAGCTATCCTTGAAGTGCCGAACTTTCAATTGATCTTGAAGCTTTTAGCGATTTCAGTAGAGAGCCTGAAAACATGTGCGCCCCTTGCGCACAAATTTATAATAAATTATTTTCACTCTACTTTATTTCAATATAGACCATTTTTTTTTATCTTGCAGTTTTTGCGGTATTGCGCTGTTGTTGTTGCTGTTATTTAGTTACAATGATGATATGATTGCTTGATCAGGGATCACAAATTGATTGAATGCTTTGCAAACTGAACACGTAGTAGTTTTGTATTGATGGACGGACAAACAAGAGTTGTGCGCATGCGCAGCGGCCGGCGCTCGCTATTGTTGAGAGCGCGCGAAGATTCTTTGATCATTTTACGGTTGTTTGGTTTGCCCGGCAACGATCGAACAACAATAACAACGGAACGCGTTGATTTTACGCCAAGTGATCCGTCGGTCGATTGTTGGTGATCCTCAATTGTTGTTGTGGCTGTTTTTGTTTTTGCTGTTGCTGTTGGTGTTGCTATACGGTCAGCATAAATAGTTACCATGATCAGCAAGGTAAAGCATTATACGTAGCTAGTTGCAATTGTCGAAATCATATTACATGGCATCTGTTGTTGTTGTTGCTGCTATACTTGTTAGTGTTTGCTGTTGCTGCAACAATCATCATGACTCAGAATTGGCTTTTAAGTTATCGCCCGTGGTAAGCTTAACCAATTCAAATAGCGGCGTATTCCGATCACTCACTCGCTCTGACGCTGCTTTGTCTACGTTGTTACTTTTTCCTACTTTTAAAGTCTTTCTCTCTCTTTCTATGTTCACCATCCTTTCTCACTCTAATAGCCAGCTTTTGTTGCTACTTTTGCTGTTGTGCATTATTTTAGCTTTTGCGCCATTTTTTCTTTTACTTGGTATTTTTATGAGTTTTTTTATTTAGTGTTTTTACGATTTTTTTTATTTTATTTTTTTTTTGTCATTCGGGATTCTTTGATCTTCACCGCCGCTCATATTGCTAACAATGAGCATTTTTTCTGGCATAAAAATTGTTTGCAATTTCTTTCTGTTATTATTTCTACTATTTGAATTTTTTTCATTTTTTCTACATTTTGTTTGTGCTTCAGTTAAAAAAACTGTTGTTGCAACCATTTATTTATCTGTATTCGTTTTTTTTTTTTCTTGAAACTTGATTTATATCTTATTCAATAAAATGATTTGTCTTGCAATCACAAATTATGCAAACTTTATTGTTTGGATATGAATAAAGAATACAAATGTTGAGTAAACTCATAAAAATAATATTTTCGAAACATTTGGTTATATTATTTTTTGTTAGTCTTTTTGTGGTTATTATTATTTTATTTTATTTAACTGAAGAAAGAAATGAAGAAAAATCAGTGAACTTTACCATTAAAGCTGTGAATTTTACTAAAACTTATCTAATTGAATTCCAATTTAATTGTAATTTATCAAAAATATGTTTCCTTGCAAGGAAATAAAATTACTTTTTCACTTTATAAATTTTATGATATTAAACAATAATGCAATTACAACTTTTTTGGTTAGATCAAAAGCACTCTTTTGAAAAACTAATCAAAAGAAGAAGAATTTCAAAGGAGTTTGTATGTGCCATTATTTTTCCACAAATTTTGCTTTTAGTATTTCAGCATTTATATTAGCTCTGACTTAATTTATTTAACCTATGTTAAGGATAGACATTAAAATAGCTCATAGACTCCCGCAGGAACTTGTCCTCCTTTTCTACGGTAATAAAAACAAAGTGTGACATCTACATTTTTCAAAATGTTTAGCAATTAATAGTAAATATTTCACGGTTAGAAATCTTGAACTTAATTTTAGTTCCATTAAAAATATTACTGCATTTTTTAAAACCTTGTGGTTTAAAATTTAAACTTTTCATATACATTTTATAATATAAATAATACATATAATACATATAAATTTTAACTCATTTATAAAACTTTTCTGTACTAGAATTTAAGCCAAAAGAAATATTACAGCATACATTTTAGCTTTTTGGCTTAAATTTTGTTTTAATTTTAGCCTTTTTGGTTTCAATTTAAGTTCAATTTTTATTAATTTTTGTTTTAAATACAATTTGTATTAAATTCTAGAACATTTGGATACTAAATTTGCATTAAGACCTGTAAAAAGTTAGCCTGGCAATGCTGCGACTAAATATAAGGCGACTCGGTTCATATGTTAATTTATCACGCTTGTTATGTATAAGCCAATAGCCCGGTGGTTATAGTAGTGAGTTTACAAACTGTTCGATTCTCGCGGTGGTTTTTTCAAGGTGGTTTTTAATAAAAGAAATAATTGCCTACGTCATGTGTCTATTTACCACTGGGTTCATTGAATGAAATTACTTTATTATGTTCTGGTCAGTGTTGCCACTCACTGCATTTTGTTCGTAGTAAAAAATGTATCAAGTCTTGCTGCAATGTAGCCAAAAAAAGTTTAAGTCTAGTTTAGCACGATTTAACAGTCATTTTGCACTTTTGAAATGGTCTAGTGTAGGTTATATGCATGATACAAAGAATTAAAGAGGATACTGCGCACCTCGTCATTGGTGCTCGTCAAATGTGACACTTGATGAATAAATTCAAAAGAAAATGACAAAAAGAGACGAAGATAGCAAAATGAAAATGAACAAACAGTCAAAATTATGTCAAGCACATCAAGCAACGTAGCAGCTTTTTGTGTAAAGCGGTAAAAAGGGGATAAACACCCCTAAAAAATACGCAAATTTTTTTCACAACAGTACTAAAAAATTTATTTACTTCATTTCGGACTTGTGCTTTATTTAACAATATTTATTTCATTTCAGTAAAACAAGTTTTCGTAAGAAAATTTCGACATTTTAAAATCTCCCTATAAATAAATTGTGGCTACATTGCAACCAATGTGCACCTTGTACGTCACAGCAAAGATGGCGGACATGCGCAATACTTTATCTGTAGTTCTTTGTATTATGGGTTGTATTATGTCTGGTCGAGTACAACACAAAACAGCGCATAAAAGTTATCTAACACCCAGTTTTGCGTTCATTCATGCACTTCCTACCCATATACTCAATCAGTTATCAACTGCATCAAGATTTTATGCCAGTTTCGTAAAGATAATATATACCCCTTTTAAACGATATTCAAAACTTTGTGATAGTTATGTATTTACTATGTGTATTTATCAAGTAAACGGAAAGATTCAAATTTTTTATTTTAATTTATTCAAATTTACAATTTATTGTAAATAAATAAATTCAACAAGTTATATGAAAATTTAGTTTAATTAAGCAATTTGTTTGATTTTGAATAACGAACACTCAATATACTCGTAAAATAAATGTACGTTATTTTCGAATATTAATACGATTGATGTGTTTTTTGAAGAAATTGTATCGAAAAAACATCGGCAAAGGTTAATAAGTTGGAAAATATATCAAAAACCTAGATTTTACTTGACAACAAACTATACATATTCCACAAAGAAATAAGTATATATCATTTGAAAGATCTGTATTATACCAAGCAAAAATGATCAACAAATTTTGAATTAGCTTATAACTAACTGGCTTGAAGGAGTGCATACGCAGTTTTTTGACGGTGAGTCAAAATTTTGAGGATGTTAGACAACTTTTATGCTCCGTTTCGTGTTAAACTCGACCAGACCTACAACTTACACTAGGTCATTTTAAAAGTGCATGCTTTTAGTTAATTTTGTCGCACCGTGTAATTGAAGGCAGCTATTTCATAGAATTTGTTTTTTATCAAAAATTTAATTCATTAAATAAAATAAACCTATATCTCATTGAGTGTTTCAATACCCTAATGAAGTTACTTTAATATGACAATGGAACTACAGCCTGCAACATAAAAATATTTAACAACAAAAATTTAAATTTCAGTTCTTTTCACAAAATTCTTTCTTGGGCGACCATACATTATTTTTTAACTAATTCCTTACAAGTCATGATTTATTTCTTCCTATTTTTTTCTTATATTCGTTTTTTTCTAACTGTCGAAAGGCCAAAAACTTTCTTTCTGCGACTGCAGAACAATGAGGCAAATATTGTAAATTAAATAGGAAATTTGTAAGATTTGAGAACAATTTTTCGGCTTGTCCATTTTTAAAGCAAGACTTGTTCGAAAAAGGAATTCATATCGATATCACATTTTAAATTGTTTTCACTTAATTTTAATAAAATCCATTGAATTACGATATTATCACAATCAACATTGCATAAGTCTTCAAGTTGTAAAATTAAATCCAAAATTTAACTGTCATTGTATGATAAAACCTCGATTGGAGTTATTAGGTATGTTCGCGTAATCGAATGCAAACGAAATATTTCAAAAGTTTTTACTAGAAAGTGCCTGAAAAGCGTTCGTTTACTGAGAGAATTGTGTAATATAGAGGAAATCACATTTTCTCTCCGTTCAAGTTTTTTAAAATTTTTACAAGAAGAATTTCATCTTGTAAAAATATGAAAACTGTCAAATGGTAGCTGTGTGTGTGTAGCAGCTGAGTTTTTAAGATTTTCTTGGACGTATTTGACATTTTTCATTATTTTACCAGAAAGCGTGTGTTTACTTTTTAAAGTTAATTCTCTCTCAATTTTATTACTTTTGACGTTTTTCATTTTTTTACCAGAAAAGTACGCGAACAAACCTATTATTTTTAAAAGTGCCTAGTATTTTCTTGTGAAATTAAATCTTAATTTAATTTGCTCTTAAAATTCACAACAATTTATATAGGCCTGTTGATTTAACATTATATACCTATTTATTTATTTTTTCATTTCACACCAGCTAACAAATGCTTCAAACGTTACACATAATAATATTGATAATTTTGACATATAGAAAGGAAAATGTACAAATTTGTAAACTGACAGTTGTTATCTGCGCTAAAGGTTAAATACAATGCACTAAAGGCATGAACAAAAATCTTATTTTTTTGTTTTTACATATAAAGTGTTCCTTTTACAATTTTTTCTATTGTAAATACAAAAACATTATTGAAACAATAAAAATATAGCCGTTTAAGAAGCGTCGTAGCATTGTAGCTTTCCATTTTAAATGTAGCCAATTGGCTACAATTGTAGCCAAACGGCAACGCTGATTCTGGTTATCAGTTTAGGAGAGTAATTAAGAAACAACAACAATGCCACACAGCTCCGTTGAGGTGTTCTGAGTCACTCTTTTCTCTCTCGTGTATGCTACAGCAACCAGTGCACGGACTTGAAAAAAGTTTTAGTGGCAGATTGTACTCAAAAAGTGTAGTAGATTAAAATAAAATGTGGCAGATTTGATATTTTATATAAAAACTATATATGTATGTCTTTTTAAAAAAAAAATTTTACCTAACACAGTTACAATAACAAAAATAGTACATTCAATATAAAAAAACCATATTATTTTTGATTTCTTCGCTGCGTTCCGTTATGTTTTGAGTAAAAAATTTATGCTTACAGATGCTACTATTAATTTTTATCTGAATTTGTTTTGTTTTCTGTGTTTTTGATAAGATTTGATTGAATTCATGTTTTAAAATAATAAGAAAACCAGAATTTGTGGAATTTAAGAAATATATTTTAGATCCCGCCACTATGACACTTAACTTTATTCAGTTCCGTCCATTACAATCAGTGCTTAAGCCTCCCACATTTTGGTAACATTTTGTTAACAGTTGACAGTCAACGTCAAAATATCAATGTCATTCACAATAATAAGCATATGTTTAAATCTAGTAATATTCCCAATTAATCTTTCTAGTGATGTGTTTATTAAAAGTATTTCGTAGAGAACAAATTTATCAAAAAATTTTATGATGGTGGAAATAGTGGTAGAATTTAAGCCTTCGGTGGTAAAAGTGGGAGATACTAAAATTTTGAACAAGGTGGTAGATCTACCACAATAGTGGTAAAGTCCGTGCCCTGACAGTAACAGTGTTCAACAGAGCTATGTTGCTAATTGTTTGCACTGTCCCATTGGGAAAAAAGGTTTTTACATTTGTTCAGTTTTACCTATCTTAATGCCAATTTATTCGAATAAAAATTATATTCTGGAAATGTACTCGAAAATACCTTTCCAACGATGTAAGATTTATGTGAATATACTGACGTTAACACAGGTAAAATGGTACCACAATTTTTTTGGTTTGCGTAATAATATATAGATTTTGCAAATACTAGATTTGAGACCAAAGTTGATGTGGACTTTTATGTAGTACAGAAAAGTTTACATTTTAGTACAAGATTTCTAACAGTGCTCATGGACAAGAGATCTAAGGGAAAAAAATTCCTTCAAAGTAATTTGATAAGATTCTACCTTCGTGCTTATGAAGGTGTTTATACATTTTTTTTTTTTTGCTTGAAATGATTTATCTGGAAACAATGAATATGAACATAAACGATCTGTACGTATGCACAACATAAGCACATAAGCAATTGATACAGCTCAGATCCGTACACAGTAAAAAATATGAGCATAAATTTTATACTATGTTGTGTACATATAAATCCAAACCAAAAATGTTATAAAATTTATACCATCAAATCATATAAATTTTTCCAGACCATTTATCTCATCAGACCAATTGAAAAAACTATATTTTTAAATTTCCCGATTTCGGTGAATTTTTTTCTTTCGGACCAGAATATATTTTGATTAACACATGATATCCATATGAAATTTTTAAATTATATTTGTTTTATTATTTTTATAATATTGAGCGGTATAAAATTTATAAATTATTTTAAATAAAATATGTTTATACCACACAGATGTTATAAAAAAGATAAAATTTACCCTCAAATTTTTTACTGTGTAGAAACATTGTTCTGATGTTTTTGTCAACGTTTCGTTACTCAAAAATGGAGACACACTGGGGTGTATTTGGATTTCGTCACTTCCGGGTTGCATGGCATTGAAAAAGTTTGAAGCGATATGGAAACATTTATCCTTTAATAAGAAATCTAAGCGCATAGCAGAGAGTCAACCAGGCTATGATTTTATTTTTCGAATCAGAAAAGAAGCCTAATATTTAAATGACAGCAATGAGTACTTGCACCAATTTGAAATATATACTGCAGCTCAGAATGATGATATCAGTTTGCATGGTATACCAAACATTGCATCAACAGAGAGTATTGTAATCAAGTTGTCACAAGCAGTTCTAAATTTTGTCAATCATATCATGTACTTTGACAATATTTACACGTCTCTACCACCATAAGTTTACTTAAGAGCTCGTAGTATTTTTTCTCTTGGCACTATCAGATCCAATCGAATTCCGAATGAAAAATTGTGAAAAGCAGACGGTAAAGAGTTGAAAAAACGAGTCCGAGGTTACTCAGTAGAATATGTTGGTTTAGCGTATGGTATCGAAATCATTACAGTATTGTGGAAAGATACTAAAAATGTCTGATGTTTTTGAAAAGGAAAAGAACATATTAATGTACAAATTTCGATTGAACATCGTCAAAAAAGTCTGCGTTGATAATGAAAAACTACTCCTAATATTGGCAAAAGGATATTTCACCCGCCACCGAGTGTCAGGTACGGATAATAATTTTCCTGAATGAGGATCGAAAAAAACATGTAAATTTTGTAAAAATTCTGATATTCATACATTTTGTACGAAATGTAACTTTCACTTATGTATGTTCTTCGAGCACCAAGAACAGCTTTGAGCAGTATCACATGAATTGCTTGTCATTATTTATATGTACTAACACTAAGGCGCCTCACGAAAAAAGTTGTTCGGGTCGGTTCCTCAAAATAATCCTTGGTTTATATTATAATGACTCCCCAAATATTTCGACTCTAGCAATAGCCATGCGTGAGCTGGAACTGTTTGAAATAACCTCTAAAAGTAAATTTTTTTGTAGTGTCCGACCGAAACCGAAATTTTGGCCGAAACCGAATATGCATATTCGACCGAAACCGAAACTGGTTATTAGTATGAAAATTTAAGTTTTTACAATTATTTTTTTTTTTTTATTTAAGGGAAACAAAAGTACTTTCATGCACATAAGAAAAAAAATTTATATAAAAAGTATTATTTGAATATTGAAGTATATAATAATTAATTTAAGTTTACTATAATAATAAATTTAATTATTTTTTATTTTATATTTCATTACAAAAGTATTGTATCCTTTATATCTTCCGTACACACTTAAAATAGTGTATACCTACAATTTACATTTTTATAGAACTACAAAACAAAGTGTTTTTGTTTTTTAAAGGTTTAGTATTATAAAAATATAAATATTTCGTTTTCTTTTCCTTTATTCCACACACACAGAATTCGTTTGGAAGTTTATCTATAAATTTTTGGCTTCTTTACCTTTAAAAATTTAATAGTAATTGCAATAATAATAATAACTTTAACCGAGCTTCTATCAAGCGCGTCGGAAGCGAATTTCATCTGGGGGGGCAGTACAAATGGGGGGGCAGTACAAATATTGGTGCAAAAAAAGTTCACCAAAATTTCTTCACATGAAACATGAAGAAGAGAGAAAGAAGAGGAAAATATATAATACAAAAATATTATCGTTGCAAAAAAACTGATATTTTGAATAACTTTTCCTTTTAAATTGTTTATCTAGCTAAAAAAGTGGGGGGCAACTGCCCACCTTGCCCCCCCGCTTCCGACGCCAATGGCTTCTATTGATAAATTGTGTTGTGCGTGTTATTAAATGTTTGAACACAAATGATCGAGAACTGAACCTACGATTTACATGGCAGTTTTTACTCTCTGAGATTTGCCATTGTCTGCAGAGAGGTGACGACCGAACAGAAAAATTATTTCAATTGAAAAAACATTCTGTCAAAGCCGCGGTTCTTTAGCTTAGGGGCCACGCACTCTAACCACGAGGCTACGGCCGCCATTGTTTGCCGCCATTTATTGCAATAGAGATGATAAAATCGAAAATGATAGTATCGAACGCACAAAACTAATCAAAATGTTTTGCGCTAACACGATAAATCAAATTATAGACGAATTCATAGTCTTTGTTTTGTACAGTGCGTTGTAAATACTTTTATTAAAGAAAACTTATAAATTTGAATTAAATGACTGATACAAGAAATTTTTACCAACATTTTCGGCTAGTTTCGGCTATTCTAGAAACTGACAAAAAGGGCCAAAACTTTCCGTAAGCTTAACCGAATATTCAGTCGGAAACTAGTTTTTTGTAAAAATATAAGCTGGTGTGGCAGTATAAAAAAAATGTACAGAAATAATAGCTACGAAAAAGTTAAATTATTAAATGATATAGATGAATTATTAAATTATAAAATGGTATAAAAAATTTAAATGTTTTGATTTGATTAATACCATTTTGCATGCATTTTTTAAAACTTTTTTAGTACTGTTCCTAGGTAAAACGTGTAAAAAAAATCGTGTAAAAAAGTACGAGCAACATATGGTAAATTAAAGAAATTCGTGTAAGTTCAAAAACTTTTACAATTTTGCCCACAAAACCGTACAAAAAAGTAATGATGTCAATAAAACATACGATTATACTAAACAAAAACAATTCAATTTTATTAAAAAGAAAGAAAAAAGAAGTAAACGTAAACCAATGGTCGGCAATATTTTCAAGTCAGTAACACACAGGTGTGGGCATAAACCGATCAGATATAAATACAGTATGAAAATGGCTGGTGGACAAACATTTTTTTGATCGTGCAAAACCGAAAAAATCGTGTAAAAAATTGTTTGGTGAATCATATTACTTCAAAATTGTTTAAATAAAGACCGTATACAAAAAGAGTTGAGTGTAGTACTTTTAATGCGATTCTCACTTTCAAGATACCGTTAGAAAGGTTTTGAGAGCTTGCATTGATTGCTGGTCAGAATTGCTTAAATTGCTTTATATAAAAACGAAAATGTTAATTATAAAATAAACACCTCCTGAAAAAATATTGCAAGAAATTAAAAAAAAAACTAAAATTATGAAGTTATATAATTTTACAAGTTTTTGTAGGGAATTAAAATAAAAAAATTTCAAAGATATGCATGCAAAACCGCTTTATTCGAAATATTTGAGAAATCATCATAATATTGTACAAACCAAAGATTTAGTCCGGTTAAAATACAGGGTTGCCAATGTTCGAAACGCCCATCTGGCAACACTGTAACTTTCCGCAGTGATGCCAAATCGACTAATGACATACCGCGTTTGAAGCGTCATTCCAAGCAAATGTTTACAATGGAACAGTACACGCCACGCGAACGCTCTAAAATTGTTGAAATTTACATTCAACAAAACAAGTCAATAGTGAAAACTCAACGTGCTTTCAAAAAAATAAATAAAGTGAAAAATTTTCAGTTGAACGGAACGGTAAACAAACAAAATTGCCGTATTTATGCCACTGAAAATCCATAAGAGATTCAAGAGGTACCTCTTCATGATGCAAAAGTCACTGTTTGGTGCGGCGTTTGTGCTAAAATGCTCATTGGGCCGTTCTTTTTCGAAGATGATAATGGCCACAGAGTTACTGTCAATCAGGAGCGTTATCGCGATATGATAAACAATTTTTTCATGCCAATCGTTCGTCGAAAGCGTATCAGGCACTACTGGTTTCAACAAGACGGCGCGCCACCACACACAAGCCGCACTACAATCGATTTTTTGAAGCAATTGTTCCCTGGCCGTTTGATGTCAAAAAATGGTGATTTCGATTGGCCGCCAAGATCACCAGATTTAACGCCTCCAGACTTCTTTTTGTGGGGTTATTTGAAATCAAAGGTTTACGTCAACAAGCCAAAGACCCTAGAAGAGCTGAAAACCAACATCCGTCAAGAAATAACCGCCATTCCCATCGAAATGTTGAAGAAAACCATGGAAAATGCTGCAAAACGGGCACAATATGTCGAAGAGGCTAATGGCGACCATTTACGAGATATCATATTCAAGAAATAATGTAAGCAAATCTACTTGAACCCAATTAAATGATATTCATGACGAACAGACAAAAAATTGTGGTTTCTTTGATTTATTTAAAAATAAAATGGGCGCTTCGAATATTGGCAACCCTGTAGATATTCACACTTTCATAATTTCCCGACAAGCAGAAAATTTGCACGAATGCTAGGGGTATCATGATAATGACATGATAATCAAATTACCACGAGACTTACCATTTCTGAGAAAAAGCTATTCTTAAATACACTCAAGTGGTATTCTCTATAATATTCATGACTATCTGTCAATATAGGCTGTCCAGTAAAAGAGTACGAATATTTACGGGCGTGAATGAGGAGGTCGAGCTAAGTAAAAAATCGTATGTGAGGGGGGTGGGTCTATTTTCACACCCTTAGGAGTTATGCGGTCAATTTTTATTTCATGACATTGATTCATACTATTGTTTTTATTGTGTATCAACGAACCCACCCGAACTATTCATTACCGAGCTGTGCTCATGTCAAGATGAGATTAATTTTGTCAGAATTTCGCGTAGTAAATCAAAAAATTTTTTAGCATCCAATTTGTTATTTGTGACATCAACATTATAAACAATTCTTTTAAAATAAAAAAGTAAGTTGTACTTAAAAAATGTAAAAAATGTTTATGATCTTGATGTCATTAGAAAGCAAATTAAGTAAATCACAAAATGAATGCTAAAAATTTTTGAATTTATTACGCAAAATTCTGAGAAAATTGCGCTCGAACTTGAAATATTGTAGTTTTAAAGGATTTATTTCAGCTCGCTAAGTCGCTTTGAGTCGAGTTGGTTCGTTGATACATCGTTAGAAAGATCAATTTATTGCCATTAAGATCTATGAGTTAATTTTTCTGCTAGAAACAATAGTATTAATCAAAGTCATGCAATACCAAATAACCACATGACTCCCAAGGGTGTGAAAATATACCCCCCTCCCATATGATTGTTTGCTTAACTTGACCTCCGTAAATATTCGTACTCTAACACTGGATACCCAGTATAGACAGTGTAGTCATGGATATTATGGAGAATATCACTTGAGTGAATTTTAGAATGGCTTTTTCTCAGATATTGTAAATCTTATGGAAAAAAATATGAGGACAATTTTTGTAGATATTTGCATGATCTACAATTTTTGTCTGAGCAATTTGTATCACAAAACTTACCTTTTCGCTAAAAAATCCAAAAAAAAACTAATTTTTACGAACTTTGACCTTGTATACAATTTTTTACACATACGGAATCGATGGGTACTTTTCACAATTTCGTTTTCATAGTATCACTAACGTTCATGCACATTTTTAGCTTGTTGGGAATTTATGCAAGGGTACCCCTATTTTTCAGGCTAATTTGACCGGGCTAAATATTTTTAGAAACGGACGCAAATAACTTTATTTTTCTACTAGTATAAAAGCCAGTCATACGATAGGTTTTCCGCACACTTCCTTTTTGGAGCCATTTCCCAAAACAATTTTTTTTCTTTTTAAAGCTTGATTTTTTACTCACTTGATTTTTGCAAAATACAAATGTACCACTTTAAATAACGCTTTACGTTTTGAAGCCATGTTGAAAAATTATTTCAAGTTCAAAAGTGTAAAAAGTCGAGTTTGGTCACAATTATATTCAAATACAACTTTACAAACTGGCCTTGCAACCTTCATATACGTACTAACTCAGGTGTCGTTTTGCGGCTGATACAGTTACAATTTTTTATCAAAGGATGAAAAAAGAGGTAGTTTGATCAAAAACGTACTATTGTAAAGACCCAATATTGTCATTGATATATCTAATATATTTTTTGTGCATACTGTCAGACTGAACATTTTTGAGAACAGTAGGCCTGTTTCCGTACTCACACTGTGTGACTTGTGAGTCGCTATTTTCTGTTTCCGTACTTTTTGTGTAAGAAATGGGAGAAGAAGAACAAGCATAAAATCTCTCTCTCGAGCACAGAATGTGCACAGAGCGTGCTAGAACTCAAGACTTCGAGTAAATTAAGAACAAGCATCAATAAGAAGAAGCATCAAGAAGAACAAGCAAATGCCAAATGTTTGTTGATGTTTTTCACAAATATTCACAAATTGTGCTGCTAAAAATAAATGTACAAATGCCGTTTCTTTTGACCTTCCATTTTTAACTATAAATAAATTATTTAAAGTAATTTTATATCTTAAAACATAGCTTAAAAGATTTTATAGCTTAAATAAATTTACTTCACAAACAAAATTACGACAATTTCAATTGGCGCTATTTACGTTTGACTCGTCTGCTGTCAGAATCAGCTGTTTTGTGCTCGAAACTTGCTAGAAGCTGTTTCCGTACTTTTGCTAATATTCTCAAATTTCATTTTTACTCAGGTAAAAATGAAAAAAGTGTCTTGTAAAATTACTTTACTGTCAAAAAATAATAACAATTTGAGAAATACTGTGTGCGGAGCTGCATGCTTGCCTTTTATACATTGAAATGGAGCATGAGGCGCCTTAATGTATCTGAATGTGTTCGGTATTTTATTAAAATAAAAAATAAATTTATGTACTACAGTCAAAATAAAAAGTTTTATTTTTCCATAGTTTCATTGCAAGAAACATTTTTTTTTTTACTTTGCCGATTAAATTACTAAGCGATCATATATTATTTATGTATAATCAATTTAAGAATATTTTTTATGTGATGAAAATTTTATTTTATGTAATTGAAATGAAAAAAAAACCTCTGTATATTAAGATACAGCGCTTTATCCTGGAATGATACCTACAAATTTTTTAGATACGGCAATTTAAGTCAAACTATTTAGGACTGGGACTAAAATTTTCCGATTTTATTTCATAACACCGTTCGACAAAATTCAACTTTTGCGTGCAACAATGAGAAAGACCTTTATATTTTGAAAGGACGGCTAAAAAAAGATATCCGTGTCTGGCAGTTTTTTAGAAATTCGTGTACGATTTTTTGACGTAAAATTGTTTTTAATTTATATTACTCATACTAACTTTTTCTTTTTAATAAGCCAAATGCCACAAATGACTTCTGAATTCAAATATGATAAAATGAAATTAGTATAAATGTTTTATTACAACTCTTTTATTTTGATATAAAATTTGGACGCTTGTACTTACGATTGAAGGATTCAGGATCTGTATCACGACAAAGTGATTAGCAGTACTTGGCGAGCATGTATCGAATGTCTTTTCCTTTATAACGTGCCTCAATTATTTTGATCTCTTGGTGAAACTACTTTAAGATCTGCATTAAGACTTTAGCAGAAAGCCCCAGTTTGGAAATATTCATATTGTAAACAGCTCAAATATAAGGAAAAAGGCATGTTTTTTTGGTACAATTGTCTTTTCCTATGACATCAACACGTAAAAAGCGTCAGTTCGGTGAATGTAAAAGGGTATTGTAGAGGGACCAGTACTGGTCCTTATTAGATCTAATTCAAAACCAGTGATGTTCCTCGACGCGTCGTCTTTAATTGTCGACATTTTGGTGTCTACAATGCAGAATGTGTCGACAATGTAGACAATGTCGAGAATTGTGTAAACAATGTCAACAAAATGCAACACTGCGAAAATGCAAGTTCCATTTAGATTATGCTGATTCTTAAAACCTTTTGAAAAGTCGTTTAATTAACAAATTTTACAATTAAACAAACAAAAGCCATGCCCAGAAGGCATAAAAATAAGGAATACTTCGAACTTGGACTCAATTTAATTAAATATTACAATAAACATGCAGCCTTTTACATTGATTATCTACACGTCGTTAAAAGCAATTGTCTACACGACATTCTCGACACCGTCGACAATAGTATTGTCGACATCATGTTCTCTACGCCGCACATCACTGTTCAAAACGATTTTAAAGTTGGTCCAATTTTCTGCAGGGATTCTTGTAGGCTGAAAAATTTATTTTTGTTAAGTCTTGACACAAACCTTAACACATGAATAGTTGTTGTGGAACATGTGTATAACTTCTTCACACACCGAATATGTGGATGTTAATGAAAAAAAAAAGAGAAATAGGAAAATTAGCAAGAATTGTTGTTTTATTTCAATGTTATCTACATATTAGAGGTATTCACTTCATTGCTGAAATTTCAGAAATCGGAAATTTCCGACGAGTTGAAGTGAGCGACCGTTTGTAATGTTTTGTTTTTTCCACATGCATCTGTCAAGCTTAAAAACGCCATTACTTCATTTCGTTGGTAGGCTTGTTACCAAAACAAACAATTGTGTAAGAAAAACTTGTGGTTGCTGCCTTTTATAGAAAAATACTGCCAAAAAAAGTAGCAAAACTAAATTAAATGATCGGCTTCAATAGAATTAATGATAATTTTGTTCTTGCTCTTACACACTGCATCAGCTTTTAGGAGGAATTTGACAGAATGCTCTTCTTTTTATCGAAATTATGATATGCACAACGACTCACACTCATTAAACAAATTAGCTTATGCTTACTGAACACATTTTTTTCTTGCAAATTTCCGACAATTATTTTTCAATAGATGATTAAATTTAAGCAAAGTTCGGAAACCCAAAACAACAACAATTGCACGGAAGTTTTCGTAAGTTTCAGCCATTCGGAAATTTCAGCAATGAAGTGAATACCCATATTATAATTTTGAAATTAAAACTAATAAATTTGCTGTTAATACGAAGACAAACAAATTGAATGAATATTTAGCATTATTTTTCGCAAGAATGTCCTATCCAACGTTTTGTGTAACAAAATATGTGTAACAAAAACGACACATAATATACAGTGCTGGGCAGATTATTAGCAAAGTGCTAAATAAACTTGGAAAGTTATGTATAGTTAACATTTTACAAAAAAATGGTGATTTTTGAAAATATAGCAAACACAAATTCACACCACATGAACAGATTTTCCTACGTTTTATTAACTTTTCATATATGAGCTCATTCAAATTCGCTTTTGATTGGTCACTTCAGAATTCAGACACTTGTTTTTATAACATAAAACGAATACTAATATTACATAAAACTGACTGTTGTTTTTTATTGTAATGTTACATCCATGTTATTATTTTTTAAAATGATCAAGTATTTTTAATGTTGGTTTATATGTTCATACTAAAATCCTTACCAAAATGGGCAAATGATGTTGTATTTTTTGATTAACCTCTTTAATAGGTTCGCATGTTTATCTAATTCCAACTGACTTATACACAAATATAAAAAATATAGGTGTTTTACTATAAATGTATGATTATTTACAATTCTTAGTTTTTAAATATCGTGTACCTTTGTTCTTTTAATAAGTTTTAAAGTTAGTGTTTCTTTAAAGAAACACCGGTACAAAATGGATTAAAGTAGTTCGTGCCTAAGAATTCTTCTATAACTCTCTCACAAAACACAAATTATCCCGTGCAAGCACGAAACATAGAAAACGCCATTTCTAGGATTTTCATTTTATGATGAAACTTAAACATTAATTTCTTGCTTTATCAAAAACAGTCACTTTTTATTTAACTACAATATTTTTGAGATATTGGACTGTTTAAACATACTACCCCAACAACACTCAGTTCGTACGCCTGCATATTTTTTAATATAAACACTTTAAACTTTTATTTATATTAAGAAATCAATGTTCAAATCAATCAAAGCTTGAAATGTTATATCTAAGGCCGCTTTTTCGTGCCTTTTTTTATCATAGTAAACGCTCATACAACGCTTCACAAAGTAGCTTTTTGAGCTTATTCATGTTTATAGTGCGCTCCTTTTGCTTGTGTGAGCAAGAGAGATGCAAATACAAGCGCTGAAAACCATTTAAAAAGTAGCTTTATGCTCGGAATCAGCTTGCACTATGAACACTGGGCTTTTTTAATATGTTTATACACAAAGCATTTTTCAGCAAAACCTTTCTGCAAAATACTATTTGTTTTCTATTTTTTCAAACTATTTCTCCAAAATTATTTTCATTTATTAGTTTTTAATCTATATATATAAAATAGGATGTGTGTATGTATGTAACGTATGGACTCCAAAACGGCTGGGCCGATTTTGATGAAATTGTCAGGTAATGTTCATCTTGGTACGGTGGGTAACATAGGCTTTGGACCCGATAGGTGGCGCTGGGGTGGACTTATATCGAAAATTTGAATTTATGGACCAATTTAACTGAAATTCAGAATGTATGTTTGTTTGATCATAAGAAAATAATTTGTGTATAAATGGACATGGTAGGTGGCGCTGGGGTGGACTTATTTCGAAAATTCGATGGCGTGAAAAATATATAAATACTTTTAATTTTATTTTAAAACGAGGGGAGTAGCGAAGCACACCGGGTTCAGCTAGTATTATATACATGTCATAATGTTGTCAAAAAATTTACTCCCAACATAAACACTTAGTAAAGGACTGGAGCGAAACTTGTGCCTCTTATTCAATCAATAACACTTTGCGGTAGATAAATAAATAAATGAAGATAAATAAACTTAGAATAAATCAACTTTTATTAACTCTTTTAACTTCGATTGTTGAAATCGGTTAAGAAATTTGGAAATCCCTAGAGAAAATTGAAAACTAAAGACTTTTTTTATGAAATACCTATCTACGGCATTAGATCCATGCCTGCATCTAATTGAATGCTAATTTACTTGTTATTTATCAAATATATGTTTCCTGCATGGATATAAAAACACTTTTCAAAAGCAATTAAAACTGGATTTTGGTTAGATCAAAAGCACTCTTTTATGGAAAAATTTAAAAAAAGACGCAATTCAAAGGAGTTTGTGAGTGTGTGAGTGGTAATTATTTTTCTTCAAATATTTTTTTTAGTATTTCAGCATTTATAGTAAATTTTATGCATTTCTAATCTATATCTAATTCTATTTTAAGAATAGACATGAAAAATAGCTAATCACTCCCGCAGAAACTTTTCCACTTATCCTGTAAAATTTCCACTCATAAAAAAAGTGCGGCATCTACATTTTTAAAAATTTTGAACTGTCTTACAATTAAAATTTAATATTTCATGGACAAGAGTTAGAACAACAGCCATATAAAATTTAGTTCGTCAGAATAGTGAAATTTAGTGCAATAGGAACTATAAACTTCTTTAATGAGTAAACCAGCAATACAAAAGCTTAATCTTAAAACCTGGTAATTGCTATTTTGCTTTTTCGTTTTTTCTCTGAGGCAATTAAAAGTATTGCAAAAAGCCGTGCATATTTTATGACTCCATAAAGAGAGAAGCTTATTTATATTTAAAGGGGGATATTTAAAACTGTTTTGTTGTTTATTTTTTTGGAATAAAAACGTGTCGAGAGTATAGTGTCAAAATTTCAAGTAAATCGGAGACAAACTAACGAATACACAGCGCTTCAAGCTAACGGCCCTCATACTTGGATGTTCAAGTATAAAAAACTTTAAATTGATTTTCCCAAACATGTAATTATGTCGGCGGCCACCATTCCGAAAAAAATACTAAACCGATTGTTTTAAAAATTTGTACACATATTCTACATACAATAAACTATCAAGTGGAGTTGAGTTTTTTTTTTTAATTTTTCAATTAGTACTCGACAAAAAGGTCGAGTTTATTGTCCAAAAATTGACATTTCAAATTTAAAAAGATGCAAAAAAATTACAAATTGATAAAATGAAAAATTGAGGAACTAGTTAAATAATCAAAACAATATTAGCATATATATTGTGCTTGGGCTCTTTTGGTAAATTTGATTTTTTTTCAAGAAGAAGGAAAGAAACCTTCGAAACGTCGGTTTGAAAGAAAGAATTGGTCGAGATATATAACTTTTCAAAACAATATTTGTTTTTTATTTCAGATAAGCCAGTGCTGGGGAATCGCGTTAACGCAAACGTTTTTATTATTTTTTCATAAACGTGAACGTGAAAAGAAATTTGTCGGTAAGTATTATTTTAAAACTTATTAAAAGAACCTATAATTTAAGGTTTTATTTAAAAAAATGGATGGCCACGTAAACAGCAGTACGGATTCCGAATAATGCGATGAAGAATCTGAAATAAACATCAAAGAAGAAAAGCAAGAATATTTTGTGCAGCTGTTTTCGGAATACGAAGTAATTTTCAACAAATCGCCGGTTCCTGGAATAAAAATTAAAAAAGAAAATGCTTTACTTCAATTACATGAAGAATATATGAAACTTGGAAAAGTAGTAACACTAAAGCAACTCAAATAGAAAATACAAAATGTCTTAGACTGAAATAAAGAGGGAAAACAGACTTAAAAGCGGCAGAAAATAAAAGGATTATTTTAAAAGATTGGGATAGAAAGGTTCTTGAGTTAATGGAAATGGAGTCCAACCCCGTATTCAATAAAGTAGCAAGTGTGAATAAAGAAGTAGGACTCCCGAACAAACTTTATAGTAAATTATTTATTTCAAGATCCGCCATTATAGGTTGTGGGAGTCAAAAGCAACAAACAAAATCTATGACCGACGCTGATAGAGTTACTTCGACAAAACAAAAAAAAAAAAAAATAACACTCGTTTGGCTGAAGAAACTTAAGAGACGGAAAATTTGTCCACCCGTGAATTGCAACATTTGGTGCTTCTTGAACAATTAAAGCTTATTAGACTGCAAATAAAATCAGAAATGACTAAGGTGCAGAATTTAACAATGGTTAACGTTAGTTACGAGAAAAGATCCCTTAGAGGAATTGGTTTTTTTTTAAATTTTAACCATGAATTCCAGATATGACACACACTTTTATTATTTTATTAATTAGATTTGAGTTTACTCTATTTAAGGGGACAGAACACACCTGAGTTTTCAAAAAATCAAATTTTTTTTATGATTGATTTTTGTTCAAAAGACCTCAAAGAATCTATTTTTAATGATATAAAATTAGAAATTAATTTCTATGTTAAATGGTGAAGGTTCAAAATGCAGAGCGTCAAGGCCGTATGATTGGTGTTAAAAACATTAAAGCGCTTTTTCTAGAAATCACATTTTTTGAGTTGGCGGGAGTGATAAAAAAAACTACTACACTGATCGTTCTGAAATTTGAATATATTATTGTACACATATAAGTCTATAGATTAAACTACGGATAGAAATATCAGTTAATTTTTTTTTTGATTTTCAAGGGATTTTTTGGTCCAAAAAATCGCCTTATTTAGAAAAAACGCCGCCATTTTGTCAATTTTTGCGAAAAACAAATTCTTTTAGTTCAATCTATAGCGGCTTTGATGTTGATTTAAGCCCCGTTCTTATTTATTTTTTCAGACGTGTCAGTAAGCCAAAATATTTCAAAAATATTTTCAAAAACTTGCAGCAGCCAAAAAACACGCTGGAAAAATAAAAAAAAGTTTTTTGTGTAGGGGAAAGTCTCCAGTTGTGGACACGATCCGGTTGTGGACACACCAACATATTTTTTCACAGTTGACAGATGCGGCGAAACTGATTAATGTCAAACTTGTAGTTTGACAGCACACATATTCTGAGCAAATACAAATGCGAAAACACGCATATAGTTTCTTGTTGCGAGCAAACAAAAAAAAAATCGTGAAAATTTTTAAGCGTTTCTAATATTTTTCATTACCAAAGTGCGAAAGCGTTGTGGTTTTGCGTGAGAAAGCGGATACGACAGCTGAGCGCAAAGCCAAGCGAGCTTCAGTGTTCCCCCAAAGAAAGACCCCCCAGAAGAAGCCAGCAAAGAAGGTGTCATCTTCGGAAGATGACGAAGACATCGACTTCTGTTTAATTTGCTTGGCGCTCTTGCCAAAAAAAATGACTGCCGCAAATTCCATCCAGTGCAATGTTTGGGATCGTCCCGTGCGTTTGACGTGCGCTGGCCAGCTATTTCACTTACAATCATTGCATTTCTGAATTTTTTTTTTATTTTGCAATTTTTTTTCATTTTCCCACTGAAGGCCATTCTTTCTAAAATAAATAAATACCTACATATTATTTTTTTAATTTATGTACCTATGTATTTTACTTCATATTTTGTAGATTTTAAGCAATTTTACAAAGGTGTCCACAACAGGGTACAAAAATTTGTTGGGCTAAAAATTACTCCTTCACAAAACTGATGATAAAATATTCTTGATCAACTGAATCTATATAGCTACTTCAGGAAAAAGTTAGCTGAGGGCTCTAGCTTTCCAATAGTGTACGTACTACGTTTAATATTGACTTGAAAAAAATTTATGACCGAAAAAAGCAAGTGCGTCCACAACCGGAGACTATCCCCTACTATTTTTACATAAAAATATGCAAAGTGTCAATAAGATATCTTGTTCCTTTCTTAAAAAATTTGCATTTTATTATGTTGATTTTATATGATTTAAACACAAATTCTAAATGTTTGATAGTTTAAATCATACTTGATTTTAAATACAAATTCTAGTTGTTTGATTGTTTAAAATCGTTTATTGAATCTTTCCAAAGAAACAACAACAACAACAAAGTTTTTTCAATATGAAAAGGAAAAAATCACTAGCTGATTTTATTGCAATTTCGGCCGTGCTAAAAGCCTTGTTCGGAAAGAAATCTTTGTTATACCCGTGCAAGCGCGCACTAGCGCGCACTGCACCACAGAGGCGATGAGATTTGAAGTGTCAATTTCTCAGTTTTTCTCAAATTTCATATATTCACATTTGTTGTTGTATTTTTGCTTTACTTTATAAACGATTTTAAACTATCAAACAACTAGAATTTGTATTTTAAATCAAGTATGATTTAAGCTATCAAACATTTAGAATTTGTATTTAAATCATATAAAATCAACATAATAAATAACAAGGTCATTTAGGAAAAAACTTTCATTTGCATTTTAAAAATTTCATTTTTGCAAAAAATAGATGTGTACTGCCCCCTTAAATAATAAAAAGCGTCAATTTTAAAAAATTTGTGTATATAACATAAGTAAAAAGTTACTTAAACAAATGTGCAACATTGGCAATTTCATTCCTTTTTTGTTGGCCAGGTAAGCGTTGCTGATTTTATACCGAGTTTTTGCCATCTACATATGTAGCTGCATCATCATAGTCCACACTTTAATTGTCAAAGTCATGTAATACAACGTCGTCTTTCAAGTATAATCTCTTTCAATCTGCTCTTTCAAGCAGATAACAACGCTAGGACAGTTCTCTGATGAAATTCTCATCTTATACTACAAAACTGGGAATCTTGGTTTAAACTGCCCAAAGCATCTTTCTATGATAACACTTCTTTAGTTTGTAAATTGTTATAAGCAATCTCAGTTGGAGTTACTGCTTTTTGTATGGCGGTAGTAACCATTGCCGTACTCCATAGCCAATGTGGCCAAGCAATACGGCTCCCATTCGCTGTTCTGCCATGACATTACATACTGCCGATCGTTTTAGTATTCAACTCTCATACACGGATCCTGGCCATTGCGTGTCGATGCTCGTGAATTCTTCATTGGCGTTGCAAGTAGCTTGAATATTCAGGCTACAATAACCTTTTCTATTCACATATTAATCACCAAAAGCACTCCGTTTTTTAATAGCAACATGTTTACAATCGATTGCATCAATTGCACCCGAAAACTGAACTGCGATTGCCAAAGGTTCTGTGTCATCTTGATGTCAATTTCATTGCAAGGAAACTTTATCCTCTAGTCAACTTTCGCCAAGACCTTACTCTGGAGCATTTTGATTGTCTTGCAAACGGTTATGCGATGAACGCCTTTTTTTTGCCACTCCAATTTGGAAACAAGGATCATTCAGGAATCGTAAAAAAATTAACATTTTTTTATTTGGTGATAAAGCTCCTCCTCTAGTTTCAGAACTTTCGCCGAAAAAATGGGTGGCAAGCCATTCAAAATTATGTTCTTCAAATCGGTATAACTGCTTATATTCACTTTCTAAACAGTTTAATCTATATTAATAGTTTTTTGAAAGATACCCATTTTTTACAGTTGAAAGATAAAAACAAGAAATTAAAGTGAGCTCCATTCTAGAAAATAGACAGCTTCTACTACATATTATGCACACATTTCAAGTATTTTAAAGGCGTGTTCAGCAAAAATTAGCTTTTACTAAAAAAAAAATAGCTAACGCTTTTAGAATCAGATATAACTGTTGTTTTATTATCTAAATCCATACTTTTTACTAGGTAAATTCAGTAAAAACATTTGCTGATTTTTTATTCACAAGACCTATATACAGTGTACATTAAACATTACCGTCTGGTCACTCTACATATTATAGCACGATGTAAATAATTAAAAAACTGTAGCATAGTTGTAGGCTGTATGAACAAATTCATTTTGTTAAGTTTTGACACAAACCTTAACACGTCAAGAGATGTTGTGGAACATGTGTATAACTTCTTCACACACCACATATTTGGTGGTCTTATACACACCCAAAGAAATATTGTTGTATTATTAAAAAGAGTAGCATTGTAAAATTTATTTTAAAAATTTTCGTTTATATTACCTCACTCTTATTAATAAAAAAAAAAAGTCTTTAATACCGATATTACCGAAAAAATATTAAAGAAAGATTTGCCATTTCTCTGAGTTACAACATGCTTGTTATTATAAAGAGTTGCTTCTCGTTAAATTCTTTGTATACTTATTTTGTATAAATAAAGAAAGCATCTTTCTAATAAAAACAGTGTTGACAATCATTGTATTACTTTTTAATTGTGATTTTTCTCCCTATTGTTAAAAAATATTTTTGTTTTGTTTTACTATTTACAACACTGTCTTTTATAAGAACGGTTTTTCTTTGTTTGACAATGCTTGCTCTTTCTCTCTAATTGTGCCGATTTTTTCGCTCACAGCTGCAGTATGTTTGAAGCTGTTGTCTTGTGTTGTGTAATAAGGCTGCATTCTTAAACTTATTTATGCAAAGCATTAGTGTTTTTTTAATTGGTGCACCAAACCTGTACAACTAAAGAATGCTTAAAAATAAGAACCTAGATGCGCACAACAAAAAATACTCTGATTATTTACAAAAAGACGTTTAAGAACGCAGCCAAATATTATAGAAATGTGTTGTTTTGCGAAAAGTGAGGAAAATGTGTAAAATGTGTAAAAAATAAATTGGCAAGCAGAAATGTAGAAATGTATGATATGGCCGCGATGGGAATCTGTGGGCGATGTAACAATGTAACATGTCTGACTGTCTCAACCTGGCGAGGCCAGCATAATCTTTGTGAAATCGCCTCAAGTCGACTCAAACCTCCATGTGGTGTTTCCTGGGCAACGTCAAAACTGACAACCGCTAGTTTGGCGGCTAATCTGAGCGGCAGGCCTCTCTAGGCTTAAAATAGGTTGTGCGTCGGGTTTGAAGCCCACCCGTAAAAACCCATTTCAATGAAAACAAATAAGAAAAGAAGAAAAATGATCCCCAAATCTGATGACAACTACCGCAAACGAAAAACTGATAATGATTTACGGATATGCACCTGGATATCCGAACCTGGAATGTCCGAACCCTTAATTGGGAAGGTGCCTCTATCCAACCGACTGATGTCTTGGAAAGATACAAAGTTGATATCACTGCTATCCAAGAAATGCGATGGAAGGGACAGGGTTGCATTCGGCATGTATCCTGTGATATCTACTACAGCGGCCATGCGGAGAAGCACGAGTTTGGATGCGGATTTGTAGTTGGCAAGAGACTACGGCCCCATGTCCTGCGATTCACACCTGTTAACGAACGACTTGCCATAATCCGCATCAAGGTTAGATTTTTCAATATAAGCCTAATATGTGCGCACACTCCGACAGAAGACAAGGACGATGAAGGAAATTTCTACGAGCGCCTTGAAAATGCTTACGAGCGCTGCCCCCGCCATGAAGTAAAAATCATGCTTGGTGACTTCAACGCTAAGGTGGGCAAGGAAAATATTTTTGGTCCAATAGTCGAAAAGTTCAGCCTCCACGACAACACCTCCGATAACGGAATGAGGCTGATTGACTTCGCCGCAGCACGAAACATGGTCGTAAGTAGCACTAGATTCAAGCATCTCAATATTCATAAAGCCACCTGGATGTCCCCTGATCAAAAAACCAAGAATCAAATTGATCACGTTTTGATCGACGGAAGGCACTCGTCCAGTGTATTGGATGTATGCACGATCCGTGGTGCAAACATTGACTCGGATCACTATCTTGTTGCAACCAAGATCCGCATAAGTCTGTGCACAGCTAAGAATACACGCAACCCTACACAGAGAAAGCTAGACGTCGATAAGCTGCAATCGAAACAGACAGCCAATGCTTTCGCCACTCGACTCTCACTCCTGCTTCAAAGCACTCCTCCAATCGATGATATATGCGTGCAGTGGACACACATTTCCAACTCCATGCGTGCGGCTGCTGAAGAGGTGATTGGCTACCACCGCCCTCACCGAAACCAGTGGTACGACCAGGAGTGTCGCGACGCCACTGCAGAGAAAGACGCCGCCTACAAAGCCACCCTGCAGTCGGTTGTAACGCGCGAGTTAAAATCTTTGATGTTTTGCTCTTTATCTTTTAAGGCTATGCCTTTTAAATAAAAATGAATCAAAACACTTTTCAAGATTTTTTTACTTATTATAAATTATTTATTAATTGAACTGTATGTCTCCAGAGTAAGAATTAGAATGAATTAAGCAATCTATCTCAAAGCTATGCTTTGCTAAAATATGCTAAAAAGAATATATGTTTCATGTGCTTATAAGTATGTGTATTCGTATGTTTGTAGCTATGGGTATTCATGTCGTGAGGAAGTCACGTACCAAAAGATGCTGAGTTTTCAGATCAGCCGGCTGTGGGATTGCTAAGAATAACAAATACTTGCTGTAGCCGATCGTTCAACATTGTATTACATTGGAGACAATGTTAACTCGCGCTGCTAAGGAGCGATACAAAGAATAGAGGAGGGAAGAGAGACACATTTTCAGGCGGAAAAAAAGAGAGGCAGAAAAGCGCGAGCAAGAGAACATTGAGATGTATGGTGACAGGAATCAAGAAAAACAAGTCGACACCCATCTTTTTGTCGACTACAAAGCCGCCTTCGACAGCCCAATAAGGAAGCACCTGTACTCCACCATGTCTGAATTTGGTATTCCTGCAAAACTAATACGACTTTGCAGGATGACACTGAGCAACACCAGCAGCGCAGTTAAAATCGGGAAGGACCTCTCCCCACCATTTATTACCAAACGAGGTTTCAGACAAGGTGATTCCTTATCGTGCGACTTTTTCAACCTAATGATGGAAAAGATCATCCGAGCTGCTGATCTGAGACGTAGTGGCACAATATTCTACAAGAGTGTTATGCTGCTTGCGTATGCTGATGACATCGATATCATTGGCCATAATACGCGCGAGGTCAGTGCAGCATTTTCCAGATTAGAAAGAGAGTCAAGTCGAATGGCAGTGAATGCAGATAAGACGAAATACTTAGTGTCAACAAACAAACAGTCCCAGCGTCTTGGAACCCACGTTACCGCTGACAATACCTCCTTCGAGGTTGTGAAGAACTTCGTTAATCTGGGATCCAGCATTAATTCAACCAACGACATCAGCATTGAGATCAAACGAAGAATAACTCTTGCCAACAGGTGTTTCTTTGGGCTCAGTAGGCAATTGAGAAGCAGAGCCCTCTCTCGACGAACGAAAATCACGCTCTATAAATCGTTCATCATGCCCGTCCTACTTTACGCATTACAAACCTGGACGCTGAGCAGTTTAGATGAAAAGACTTTAGGAGCATTCGAGAGAAAGATTCTTCGTAAGATCTACGGACCAATCTGCGTCAATGGCGAGTACCGAATACGGTGGAATGATGAACTGTATAAGCTGTACGCTGACATCGACATAGTCCAGCGCATTAAAATCGATGGCAATAAAATCGCTGGCTTGGTCATGTTCAGCGCATGAAAGACGATGCTCCAGTGAAGAAAACATTCGATTCGGTACCCAGCGGCGGTCAACGCAGAAGAGGACGACAGCATCTTCGTTGGAAAGACCAAGTAGAGGACAACCTGACGAAGCTTGGAATTTCCAACTGGCGCCAGCAAGCGAAAGACAGAAATGGCTGGCGCAAATTCTTAGATGAGGCCAAGACCGACATACGGTTGTAGCGCCAATTAAGTAAGTAAGTAAGTTAAATTAAACTGAGGTTAACTCACCAAAATTGTACGTTTAAACTCGGTTTAGGCAAAAAAGAAACACATTATATGATAATTTAAGTCAATTTAACTTCAGCGAATCCTTAAATATCTAGTTAAACCGAGTTTAAGCGCCCAGTTTTGGTGAGTTAACCTCAGTTTAATTTGACTAGAGTTTAAACTCGCACTGAAAAATTGGCCCTTAGAGTTTAAACAAGTTTCAAATAATATAAAATTTAAACAGTGGGTTTGGTCACAGCTTAATGACTTAAGACTACTGAAGATGGAAAGGGTACCTACTTCCGAAAAGTCTGTCTAGTCAGCTGTGTGATTCACTTTATACAGTGTTGTTGTTGTTGCCTTTTTTAAAATTTACCGGATCTAAATCTTAGAATTTGTTGTTAATATATAAATAAAGTTTTACATTGAATTAAACTTAAGTGATAACCAGATATGGGCGATAAGGATTCCATGTGTAATTGATTGCGGCGAGGATTAGAATTAATTAAATGAAAATTTCAAAAATGTTCAAATTAGAATTGAGGCACATCGTCCATCTAACGATCTCAGATAACGATTGCAGCAATCAGAATTTTCAAATAATTTTCAAAAAAAAAAAAAACAAGTCGAAATTACGATTATTGTAATCGTAAGGACTACTTTTATTTAATATTAGTGAAAACCACTGTCATTTGCTTAATGCAGTGTATTGCAATAAGAATTATTAAACATAATAATTATTTCATATATTATTAACATATTAACATATTAGCAACATATTAAATATCTTTTATATTACCTAAATGCATATTAGGATTACTTCGCGATTACGATTGTAGCAATCGTAATTTTCAAAAAGTCGAAATTACGATTACTCAAATTGGTATATTAGCTCATTCGATGAAGGATTACTTTAATTCAGCGCTGAGCGCCTCATAGCTCACTGAGCGCTCTCTGAGCGTAACTTTTCACATTTACACAAAACTCGCAACAGAAGAGAATATAATTCAGTCGTTCGCTGACGGTGATGCTGTGAGGACTTATGTCGAGAATTTTATGTACACTCTAAAAAAAACCAACTATTTCGTTTTTATATTCATAATTCTTATACAGGGTCCGCCATATAACTTTTTTTTTTCAACTAGTGCTTATTTCGTGAATGGTAACACTTAGCTCATGTCTGATTTGACAGATAATTAGTTTTATCCTTCCGCTGAACGAATATGGTTGTGTATACGCTTGAACAAAGCTGAGAAGTGGGCCTGCGATCGACTTACAGAAGATGCTGATTTTGCCAAAAAAATCATCTTTTCAGATAAAGCTCATTTTGATCTTGGCGGGTATGTAAACAAGCAAAATTGTCGCATTTGGAGCACAGAAAACCCGCACGCATACATTGAAAAGCCGCTGCACCCAAAACGAGTCACTGTTTGGTGCGGATTTTGGTACAGAGGCATAATTGGGCCATTTTTCTTCGAAAATGAGCAAGGAGTGGCCGTTACAGTCAATGGCGATCGTTATCGGGCCATGTTGAACGAATTTTTGTTCACAAAAATTGAAGAGGAGGATATTGGCAACATTTAGTTTCAACAGGACGGCGCTACGTGCCACACAGCCGAAGCTACACTCGATGCTTTGCGCCCTGTTTTTGAAGATCGCATTATCAGCCGCAGAGCTGATGTCGTTTGGCCACCTCGGAGCTGCGATTTGACACCGTTGGACTATTATTTGTGGGGTGCCCTCAAAGATAAGTATTACGTCGACAAGCCAGAGACAATTGACGCTTTAAAGGACAATATTCGTGAAGCCATTGGTGAAATACAGCTGCACACAATCGATAATGTGCTTAAAAATTGGACCGATCGTGTAGGCTACTGCATGGCCAGCCGAGGTAGCCATTTGAATAAAATTATTTTTCATTAATAACCGGAAGAATTGTACTTTCAAATAAAAAAAGAAATTTTGAGAAAATATTAAGTAGTTTTTTTATTATAGAATTTTCAAAAAAAAAAAGTTATTTGGCGGACCCTGTACATATATTTTTATTTTATTAAATTTTTATATAATTCATACATATTGCCTATTAAGATTCTTTGCATTATTTTTTTCATATTTTTTGTATTCATTAATTTTTTGATACTTAATTTTTTGAGGTTTTGATTATAATTTTAATGATTCGTATAAATTAGGATTTAATATTAAAACAAAACACCTAAAAAACAATGTTTGATTTTGAATCGCAATGCGATTTCTGTTCTGCAGAGAATCTTTCTTGCGAAGCAGAATGTGTAATTTGCCACTGCAAGCAAACTAATATAATTTATTTACTTAGAAAAAAATGCTGGAGCAATAATGACATAGAAGAAATAGTGACCAATACCAATGACTAAAAATAAAAAAAAACATAAATTACAGTATGTGTGGAAGTATAAACATACAAACTTGCAAATATAGATAATTGTGACAACTATTTCGCTCAGTGTGCGCTATTCGATAGCACACCAATACTAGCAAGACAAAATAAAATGTGACTGTATTGGAATGCCCAGCCCTGCTTTAATTGTAATCTATTTTTTTTACAGATTACTGCAATCGTAATGTTAAAGTAATCGTAATTCTTATGCCCAGCTCTGGTGGTAACCACCTCATACATTCAATTTCAAAATCACTAAAAACTATTGCATTTCAAGTATTCATAAAGTATTTAAGTTTAAAAACTCATTTTTATTAATATTGAGACTTAACTTAAATCCTTCAATATTATTATTTTTCAAACAAAATTATTTACATTAAAAAATGGTAAAAATGTTGTGGTTTAAAAATGGTTAAGTCGGCCTTCTTAAGTTTCAAAATTGGCTTAATCCTTGCTGCATTGTGTTTCAAAAGTGGCTAAGTCCCTGTGATGAGTTTCAAAACTGGCTTAGTACAATAATTTTTTACAATAACTCTTTTAATTGATAAGGAATGTGGCTAGTTTTTGGAATATATAATACTATAACAATCATTACTTTATTGTTTTATATAAAGTTTAATGCACTTGTATATCAGTTTATTGTGTTTTTCTCAAAATGGAAAAAAATTGATTTAGCAATTTTTGAATCTAGACGCCGAATTTGTCATCAAACTTCGGCATTTACAGTCTGATCTTAAAGTATGATATATCGATGTTTTCGTCTCGAAAATACTAATTTTTTTCCAAAGATCATTGATTTCACTTGCTTAGTTCTAATAATTACCCACCAGATCTTAGATCGTACTATCCTAATGTTCCACCCATGTTAAAAAATAAAAGCTCGTAAAAAATATTATTAATATTTTTGGGCAAGACTAGAGGTCACTCTTTAAAATTTTTCGTCAAATCTTCGGTATTTAGAGTGAGATCTTAAAGTATGATTTGTCGATGTTTTTGTCTCGAAAAGACCGAATTTTTTGTATAGTGCACTATAGGAAATTTTTCCGATTTTCTGGAAAAAAGTCAAAATTAGATAGTATAAACTTGAAACTTAGTATAGGGGAGTTTTCAAGACTGCTGATTTTGAATTTTGTATAAAAAACAAAAAATTCTAAATGGCGGATCCAAAATGGTGACCAAATTTCCAAAAAATCATTATATTTTAATAAAACTTGCTATAAATTGGTTTCTAGGGTTGTAGCCATCATATCTGTCATTGTCTGATGCATTTAAAAGAGCCAATATTGTTTTAATATTTAAATGCCAAATTTAGTTCTTCAGTTAAATAGTATTTCGTATAGCAAGTATAAGTAAAATCCATTAAAATAGAGAATATTTATTTTTTTTAATATTTAAAGTTCACTTAATAGTACAATACTGTGTAAATAGTTAATACATGCATATATATGCATCTTCTTTTAAGCTATCGGGATAGATAAACGTCTTCTTCAGAAGTTGTATCTTGAGTTTCGCTTTCAGATCGTTTTTCTTGCGTGATATAACTAGTGTCCGACCGAATATGCGGTTTCGGTTTCGGCCATTTTTGTCAGTTTCGGCCAGTTTCGGTTATTCGGCCATATTGAGGCCAGTTTCAGTTATTCGGCCATATTAAGGCCGAAGCTGGCCGAAACTGGCTGAAACTGACAAAAATGGCCGAAACTGGTCAAAAATGTTGGTAAAAACTTGCATCAGTCATTTAATTCAAATATAAAAATATTTACAACGCATTATACAAAACCAAAATTATTAATTCGTCTATAATCTGATTTCTCGTGTTAACGCAAAACATTTTGGTTTATTTTATGCGTTCAATATTATCATTTTCGATTCTATCATCTCTATTACAATTAATATTAAAGTTTTATAGGTACTGAAGCTAAAAAATGCTTATTAAACTTTCGAACGAATTCCGTGTGTGTGGAATAAGGAAAACAAAACGAAATATTTTTATTTTTATAATACTAAACCTTTGAAAAAAAACAAAAATACTTTGTCTTGTAGTTCTATAAAAATGTACATTTTTTGTACAAGATATGAATTATGCAATGCTTTTGTAATAAAAAATTATCTCATTTATTATTATAGTAAACTTCACTTAATTATTATAAGTTTTAATATTCAAATAATTCTTTCTTATGTTTAATTTTTTCATATGTTTCTGAAAGTACTTTTGTTTCCTTTTAATAAAAAAAAACTATTTGTAAAAACTTAAACTTTCATATTAATAACCAGTTTCGGTTTCGGTTTCGGCCGAATATTATAAAATGGCCAAATATTCGGTTTCGGTTTCGGCCAAAATTCCGGTTTTGGTCGCACACTAGATATAACCTATCGCTTTTATATAATTTCAAATGCAGACGAAATATCTCTCTTCTCATTCGGTATTTCTAAATAATTTTTGAGCCATTTTAAATGTTTTTTTTTTAATTCGGGTCTTTTTTTGCAGTTTTTGTTTTTGTTTTGAGACTTTTTCTTTATTGATTTTTGCTAACAGAAAACTGTAAACAGCAGCATTTTTACACTCTTTGCCGTTTTTCTTGCTCCAATCATCAAAAAGTTCAATATTTTTTATATAGAGGTTACTTAAGAAAATATAAATTTTCTCAAAAAGCGCATAAAAGCGCATCGTAATATTTAAAGCAAACTTAAATAATATTATAATTTTAATATTTACGCTTATTGTAGGTTGACCGAACTTAAACATAATCTTGTAGGCTTATCCAAAGTTTATAAAAACAAAAAAAAAAAATGTTTTTTCAAGACTTCAACACAAAAAAGCGTTTTTCTAAAAACTGTTTAAATTTATTGAACTTTTGATTTTACCACAATATAGTACCAACCATTTAAACTAGAATCCATATATTTTTGCTTCAGTAAATATTTTATTTCCCTATATATATGTCACTTCAAATTTTAACCTAAAAAACCAAGTATTTTAAATTTCGTGTTTTTGATCGAGTGACGCTACTTTCGAAGCTCATTACCCAGAGCTAACCGGATTTTGACAAAAACAAAGTGCACATTCCTGCGTTTTGATATCAGATAGTCATCAAAAAAATTTGAAAAGAGTTATACTTTTTGACTTTTGGCCAGCAAATCAGAAAAATTTAAATAATACTTTTTTTATCAACGGTTTAAAATTCAAAGTTAAATATGTTGTTCTGTAAAAAAGTAAAATGTTGTTTCTGTAAAATCAAAAACTAACTAAACTTTTCTTTGACAAGCACTTTACTTTTATTTCATTTATATCTTAATTTCCATTGAGTATTTACGTCAACATAATTTAAAAACAATATTCCATATCTTGCTTGCCTAAAAATTGATGCCCTCACCATTGAGTAGAATCTGTACAGTCACATCGCCGCGCTCAGCTGAAGCGCTGCTGCGTCTCTGACCAGTCGGCTGTGTCGTCAATGGTATGGCACTTACTCTGCGTCTAGCTTGCTGCATTAGTTCCTCACGACGTCTTTGTATCGACTGTGCATAGGATGCATCCGTTAGAATACGTAGCGCCGAACTGTTTCTGCGACTATTCCGGCGCGACATTGTGGTAAGGGAGACATCGGTAGCGACAGCAAAGTCGCCACCTGCGATATCAGATCCACGCATTGCCGCTGCAGTCTTGCGCTCATGCACACCGCTATTCGAGTAACGACCATCGGCTGAGCGAGATCGTCGCTTTTTGGTAGAGTCGCAGCGAACGTCAAGGAGATTCTAGGATATTTGAAGTTTTTAAGCGAAATAATTTATCAAACAAAATAGATCACCTCACCTCCTGCAGCTCACAGCGCGCACTGTTCTTGCGAATGCGTCGCAATCCGTGTTGCTGTTCCTCCAACTTATTGCTCATCTGTGACATCCAATCCCTTGCATGAGCCAGCGTCAATGATGATTGTGAACGTTCTGGCATGTTTTCCGGAACGAACGCCTCTTGCGTTTCCGCGGTGTTGCTAGCATCCAGAACAAATGCACGAGGGAAATCAATAACAAAGTCGCGACTACGAATCATGTCAGCGAGACGGGACTGCGTTTCTGCGACCGCGCCCGACGGCTGACCAACAGCTTCAGCTGCTGTTGTTGCAGCGATACCAGAACGTTCGGCTTCGTACTCCAAAATACTCTCCTCGCTGTCAATGAACTAAGTGGTTGGATAACTTTTTAATATAAAAGAATATTTTTAACGGAGAGAGAATAAATGCCATGATTTCCTAATACTGATCGTAAGCACAAATATGCGATCTCTCTACAAGCTTTGGAATATTTTTCTTTATTAATATATATTATTGAAAATGTTTGAGATTCATTTCGAAATTCATTATGAAGAGTAATTTTCATATACATTTTTTTGCAGTTGTACGACTTTTGCAGTTTTTTCTACAACTTTTAAATTTATCTCAAGCGATTTTGGCTGAAGCCAGTGCGACATCAAAGAACATTTACTTATTATTTTTTTTTTAAAAACAAAATAAAATTGCAGCGTTTCTTAAATCGTTTTTACAGTTTTTTAATTTTATTACAGTTTATAACTAATTAATGCGTCGTTGCATCGATTTAAGCTGCTACAATAATGTTTGTGTTGAATGAGTGTAAGTTTAAGCGATAAAAACTAAAAATGGCTCCACGCCATTTCGGCGGCAACAAGATCCTTAGGCAAGAATGTTTTTAAAAACAAACCGCCAACCCATAGGGTTCAAAGATATATACAACAACATATACAAATAGGATTATTTATATAGACAAAAATGATATATTTCTAAAAGCACTTTCGCAACTATGGAAATATTAAAAAAAAATCTTTTAGTATCTAAAAATATATTTTTAAGTTCAGTTTAAGCACTAAAGTTGACTTCTTCTCTAAAACTAAGTTTAAAAAAATTGGTTGAGCAATTTTCGTGTAGATATGGGAAAAATTTTTAATTGTTAGTTTCATTTTTCAGTCTTTTCCAAAAACACAGACTCTCACACACAAAAAAAAATTTACGTGTATCGGCGTTTTAAAAGTTCTCGTCAAAAGAATTAAAATTTTATTTTAAGGAAAAAATGTTCACAAATTTTATCTCCTCTAGCAAGAACATTGATCATTAAGGTGGGTCAATTACTTTTGTGATAAATCGTACCCCCAGGGCGTATTCTATGGGTGATTTTAAGCAACTTTTCTGAAGAAACCACGAATCGAAATTGGATTTCAAGGCCCCGGAAATTTAAAAATATCTATTTTACTGGGCCAAACCGGGTAATTTATCAATTTAAGCAAAAATTACTGTAATAATAAAATAAAAATAATAAAAGTGTTATTGAAATTTCCTGGATAAAAAATTAGAAGGGGTCCCTGAACAACACACCGCCCCTCATGTCATTGTAGGGTATAGGGCCGAAATTATTTAAAATTACAGTTGATGTTATTAAAGCTTATTTAAAAACTTTTTTCTACAGGGAGCTCTATATATATTTAAAATTCGTTACCTCCGGTTCTAGCAATCAGCTCTACTCCAAGTTTTAATTATAATTCTACTCCACTCTTCCCTATAGTTGCATTTTATCGTAGGAACAACGTAGAATTTAAAACATAGTGTCGAAATTATCGAATATTTTAAGAGTTCAGTTTGGCTTTAAATTCATAAGAAGAAGAAAAATAAAAAATTTATAAATTTTTAATTTAAATTCAAAATACGGAGAGAAATGTGCAGCTATTTACCAGTGTTTCCGATCGTGCAATAGAGAAGAATCGAGAAGGAAGTATGGCGGTGATATTAGAAAGCCACGAAAAATTACTTTGTCTTGAAAGCAAACAAGATTTCAAGAGAGACGGCGTTTCATAAAAATGTTCGTATATTCCTTAATTTTGTTTTTGTAATATCTTTTAGTTTTATTTTTTTTCAATTTTGTTTATCAATATTTTTTTAAAAATAACTAAAATACAAATTACTTAAATAATACTGTCGTTATAAGGTTAAGTGTTAATCTTATTGTTCTACTAATTTATCATGCTGGCCAACTTTGCTAAACATGTCGATGGTTTTTAACCTATTCTTACACATATTTTTGCTTTGCATTAATAGAGTACCCGGCTATTATTCAATTTTCGGGGGCTCGAAATCCAAGTCCGACCCATGGTTTCTTCGGTAAAGTTGCTTAAAATCATCCATTGAATACACCTGGGGGGTACGATTTGCTACTTTTTTCACACATACAAATTGACCCACCTTATTGATCATACTAATAAAAAAAAACAAAAATTCACAAAAAATATTTACCCGAAAACGTACTCAAAAAAAACTATCACTTTACGCAAAACTTTGGCATATGGTTCAGTGTGATGTCGTTAAGGTTTGCTTATAATTTGATTAAACTTAATTAAAAAAAAATAAAACTAATTTCATTCTCTTCTGTTGTTAATACGTCAGACTTTAAGTTATTTTATTAACCGTCACATAAAAACAACAATTTCTTAAGCCAAATAAAACATACTGGTAAAAAATTAAAAAAAAAGATGGCAAAATTACATAAACACGTGATATAACTATAAAAACTAGAAGGAAATTTAGATTAGCCAGAATATGGATCAACAACAAAAATTTGTGGTATTTACCCATGGTCACTCCTCCACACCGTTCGGAGGAAAAAAAATTTATGTGACACATGTTTTTCACTTAATTTTTGGTAGCAGAGCCTGAACCTGGAGTTAGTTTTTTAAAAAGTCAAAAATTTTTTTATATAAGTCCCGTTTTCAAGAACATATGATTTGCAAAATATTATTAGTATGCATAAATTTAAAAATTATATGCTACTTTGTTTTCATAGGTTCTGTTTATTCTACTTTTTTTTCTAGTGCCTAGTCAAAGCACTATTATCAATATAAGCATTACAGAATACTATAATAACCATTATTGCAGGTCGTTCGGTGATACATTTGAGAAATTGATAATTATATTATTACAACTAAGAAACAAATTTTTTTAATCATGTATTAATATATTCCGCTTAACCTAGAATAACAAAAGCTTTGGCACCTTAATTGTTATAAAAACATGAAACTGGAAAAATTCTACATTTTGACCTCTTTGCCTTCTTTTATAAATAAAGGAGTCACGGAAAATTTTTAATACTTTTTTTTGCTTATAAGTTTAATTGTCCTAAAAGGGATATCTAAATTTATTTTTATTATTAGACCACTTTCGTTTTTCTGAATTTTGGCCATCGTTTTTTAATTTTAGACTTGTGTAGGACTCTTTCTAGTATGATAAAATCGATCATAACTTAAACACGGTAGCACCAATAAGGTAGCTCCAAGATATTGGTCTCATTGGATTCAGCATAAGAAAGTTATGAAGAATCAAATACATTATTGTGTCAACAAATATTTATTTTGCTGTAGACCTAAATATTTCGAAAAAAAAAATTTTTATACTGAAGCACCCTAATATACACTGGCAAAACGGTACATTTTAAACTATTTTTGTTAAGTTCATTGATTGGAATTTTGTAAAAAAAAAAACTAAAGCTAAATATATTTAAAAACAGTGGGCATATTTGCATCGAAAGTCGAAAACATTGATTTTCAATTCTATTTTTTCTAATTCTTAGGTAAAGATATTTTATGAAAAAACCGTTTTACTAAAAATTTAAATAGTTTCCTAAAGGTTTCATTTCTACCGTGCCACCACATACTTTTTTCTAATTTTTTAACACATTCTAGCAAATTGTCCGTATTTTTAAAAAAAATTAAAATAAAATCCTAAAAAAATGTCACAAAATATTTACATCCCAGAGTAACACCGGGTATATCATCGGGCTTGTCTTAAATGATATTAATTAGCAAGGTTCATATACAGGGTCCGCCATATAACGTTTTTTTTTTCAACTAGTGTTTATTTCGTGAATGGGAACACCTAGCTCATGTCTGATTTCACAAATAATTAGTTTTGTCCTTCCGCTGAACGAATATGGTTGTGTATACGCTTGAACAACGCTGGGAAATATTGCGACATTACTTTGATGCAGAAGATGCCAATTTTGCCAAAAAAATCATCTTTTCAGATGAAGCTAATTTTGAATTTGGTGGGTATGTAAACAAGCAAAATTGTCGCATTTGGGGCACAGAAAACCCGCACGCATACATTGAAAAGCCGCTGCACCCAAAACGAGGCACTGTTTGGTGCGGATTTTGGTCCAGAGGCATTATTGGGCCATTTTTCTTCAAAAATGAGCAAGGAGTGGCCGTTACAGTCAATGGCGATCGTTATCGGGCCATGTTAAACGAATTTTTGTTCACAAAAATTGAAGAGGAGGATATTGGCAACATTTGGTTTCAACAGGACGGCGCTACGTGCCACACAGCCGAAGCTACACTTGATGTTTTGCGCCCTATTTTTGAAGATCGCATTATCAGCCGCAGAGCTGATTTCGTTTGGCCACCTCGGAGCTGCAATTTGACACCGTTGGACTATTATTTGTGGGTTGCCCTCAAAGATTAGTGTTACGCCGACAAGCCAGAGACAATTGACGCCTTAAAGGACAATACTCGTGAAGCCATTGGTGAAGCACAGATGCACACAATCGATAATGTGCTTAAAAATTAGACCGATCGTGTAGGCTACTGCATGGCCAGCCGAGGAAGCCATTTGAATGAAATTATTTTCCATTATTAACTGGAGGGATTGTACTTTCAAATAAAAAAAGAAATTTGAAAAAATATTCAGTAGTTTTTTATTATAGAATTTTCAAAAAAAAAAAGTTATTTGGCGGACCCTTTATAAGGTTGTGGCACTTGAGAGAAATGCACTCTTTTTCCCGCCTTTGCTCGAACTGTCACTGTGCTTTTCCTTGTTGTAAGCAATCATTTTCTTCATTTATTTTCATCCATTCTGGCATTTCGACCGAGTTCACTCTCAAGTGCCACAACCTTATAAATGAGCCTTGTTAATTAGGTTTCGTTTCAAGTTTTGTTCTTACATTTTTAGTCACGTTATAATATCTAAAATCCTCCCCTCCCCCCTATCTACAATAAGTAATATTGTGTTGCATTTATAAACCCCTTCCACCCCTTAACTGAGATAAAAAAATTTAACGAAAATTCTCTCTACTCCAAAAACAAAACGAAAATGAAAAAGAACACACTGAAGAGAAACAAACAAATCAAATGACGCTACAAACTATTTACACAAGAATTTTTACGATTACACAGTGCGACAGCCAAAAGGTGAGTAAGAAACCGACAAATGTGTTCAATTATTTCCGGACTTCTAATCACGAATCTGGCACCCAAATTTTTCCATCACATCAGGATATTGAGAAAACCGTGATTCAAGGTCAAAAAATTCTCCTGAAAGAAATCAACTTGAATCGTCAAAACTAAAAGTGGTACGCGATTTTTGTGTATGGCAAAGATGTTTTTTAAAAGTTGATAAATAATTGTCTTTTCCATCCCCCCACCCCGTTTTCCCCTATTTTTACGTTTTTCAAAAATAATTTATTTTAGCATAGCTGTATTCTGCAAACCATTGAGAAATGTAATATTATGTGTTAGCAAAAAATGATCCCTATTAAAAAACTTATAGGGTCTTCCAACAACCCTGGATCCACATTTCCAAACTATAGACCCCCAAAATGCAAAATTAATTCAAACTGTTGAGATATGGACAATAGGACGTATCGAATCATAATTGCTTTCTCGAATTTCACATTCAAAGAGTTCTAAAAAGTTGCATAGGGTTGTCAAGATCTCTCAAATTATTTTAGGAAAAAAAACATGTCTCCCTCCCGCAAGAACAAAGTTGTTTTTTGAGAAAAACAGATAAAAATATAGATATCAAAATGCTTAGATTTTTGTAAATAATAAATACAGACTTTAACTAAAAATATTTTGCCAAACACGATGCTTTTCTTAATTTTTACCTAGAGTGTAAGGCGTGAAGAGTGTTCGAATCTAAAGGTACTCCCGAGATAGCTCAGAACTTTTGATTGTTGTCTGATTGTCTAAATTTTGGTGGCATTGATTAAAGTGTTGAAAGAAAATTTAATAATTTGCATATTTTTCGCATATGCATTTTCTTGTTTCTGAGAAATGTGTACTTTACTGCAATTTTTCAACTTTTCCAAAACCATGAATATAAGGTATTATATCGAGCATCAGAAGTGGTACCGAAGGTAATTTTCTCAATTTTGATTCTTCAAATATTTCTGAAAAACACCTTTTCTAAGAGTATCTATATAAAAAACCAGGATAAAGACCACCTTCTTTTTCTATTTCGATATTTTAAAAAAAATTTTACTTTCTAGCATGAAATTTATTATTTCTTCAAAACACCTTAACTCAGCATTGACAAATATGTTACACTAAAATTTCGAGTTTCTGAGTTAGCCATTCGATGGGTCTCAATTGAGAAATTGAGAAATTACCATAAATATTAAAGAAATAATTACCATAAAAGAGATAGTAAGCTTTCATGCCAGAAAATTTTTTTTAGATATAAAAAGAGGAAAAATATCTTTGGCCTTTTTCTGGTGTTTAAAATAAATGTTTTAAGACAGGGTTTCTTTGAAAAACATTTCAAAAATCCAAATTGAGAAATATTGTCGTTACCACTTCTGATGCCCGAGATATAACACCTTATATTCATTTTTTTGGAAAAGTTAAATAATTGCGTTCAAGTTTACATTTCTCAAAAACAAGAAAATACATACATATGCGAAAAATATGCAAATTATTAATTCGCCAAATTTAAGGAAAACGTTTGCACTATAATCAATACAACAAAAATTTAGAAAATCAGATAACAATCAAAACAATTGTGCTATCTCGAGTGTACCTTTAGATTCAAATATGCTTCTCACTGGAGACTGTGGGTAAAAAACGAGAGTGGCATCGTGTTTGGCAAGACATTGTTAGTGAAAGTTTGTATTTACTTTAAGACATATGTAGTTTTTCTTACAAAATTCTAAGCATTTTAAGATCGTTATTTTTTACTGTTTTTCTCAAAAAACCACTTTGTCCTTGCGGGAGAAGTAGACATTTTTTATTTTAATTTTTTTTTGGGAGATCTTGACAACCCTATGCAACTTTTGAGACCTCTTAGAATGTGAAATTCGAGAAAGCAATTATGATTCGATACGCTTTATTGTCCATATCTCAACAGTTTGAATTAATTTTGCATTTTGGGGGTCTATTGTTTGGATATTGTGGATCTAGGGTAATTTTGTTGTTGGAAGACCCTATAAGTTTTTTTAATAAGGATGATTTTTTGCCAAAACATAATATTACATTTCTCAATGGTTTGTAAGATACAGCTATGATAAAATAAATTATTTTTGAACAACGTAAAAAAGGGAAAAAAAGGGGGTGGGGGGATGGAAGTATCAAAGACAATTTTTTATCAACTTATAACAAATATCTTTGCCATACACAAAAATCGCGTACCACTTTGACGATTCAAGTTGATTTGTCTTAGGAGAATTTTTTTACCTTGAATCACGGTTTTCTCGATATCCTGATGTGATGGAAAAATTTGGGTACCAGATTCATGATTAGGAGTCCGGAAATAATTGAAAACATTTCTCGCTTTCTTACTCACAAAAAAAGACTCTTTTTGGTGCACAGTGTTATTAATGATTTAAAAAACTTTAATTATTTTATATATATAACATTGTTCTTATTTAAACATACAGATTTATAAATTTCATAAATACACTCGCTGCAAAACTTCGAAACAGAAAACACGATGTTGTCACACAGGCGAATAAAATCAAATTGCTGTCCTAACAATGAAAATAATCTATCGATCTTAACAACACAAATAAGTTTCCGTCACATCTCGCTAACACTTCTGCATTACAATGTCATAACCAACAAATTTATGCAAGCGGGTACTTTCTGATTCAAAAAGAGTAATAGTATTAGGAGTAAATAAATCTAATTCGGATTGTTTTTTCGAAAATTTTTTACATTTCAATTGACATATTTTGAATTTGAAATGGATTTTCACGTGAATACGTGTAATACTAGTACACGTATTTTTAAGAATATTTTAAAAATTCACGTACTCAAACTACACGGGAATGTTAAATACGTACTACACATGTAGTTGCAAAAGTAAGTGTTCACGTGTACATGGGTTCACGTCTCTTTTATGGGTTTCGTGGACGCTTTCGTCAAGAATATTTCATTCGATAGACAATCGAATCATTCATCGCGGCACTATAACTATAACAAGAACTAAGACCATAAAAGTATAGATTTCTTGTCCAAGGTTTCCATTTAAGCCATAATTGATACAATAACTCATCCTGTTTGTGAGTTGTCCCAGTACAACTAAGCCATAATATCATTCACTTAAGAATATCATATAAGAGATTCCATAGAAACCACAAAAGGTCATATATTAGCCAGCCATTGAAGCCTATGAAGCGCCAACAAGCTCCAGTAAACTATAAAAAGCTGGCCAAACTTATTGTAATATAATCTCTTGTCCAAAGACAATAAAAACCTATGGGAATTGGCATGGATGTGTCTAAATCGTGAAAACGCGAATACTTAAAAACGTGAACAAGTGAACCTGTGTACTTGTGAACACTTATACACGTGAACACGGAAGTTTGAACTCCGTGAAGTTCGTGTTTGAAAACACGTACTCGAACTACACGAGTATGTTAACCCTATTACGGTCAGGCTGTGAATGTGCTTCACTATTGAATTTCGAACGCATATAAAAGACTTAAAACACGTTTTATAGCAAAATCAGTTTAATGTTTTATACTATCGGCTACTACGTAATTGTTATATACAATAAATTTTTTATTATGTTTTCATAATATTATTACACATAGTATTGAAAAATATCATTAACTGCCAATTAGTGACTCTAAGACACTAAAACGACGGTCTAAGGTGTTAGCTTGTGCTCGAGTAAAAAATGTATTGTATACTGTTTATTTATGTCGAAACATGATCTGTCAAGGCATAATATTTGCATTGATGATTTGAAAGTAAATAAAATCATTTTCGTACTGCATAGGTACAAGAACACAAGTTATACAATAGTTATTATCAGAACAATATTCAGTAGTTATAAAATAATTATTTTTACTAGCATGTATGGAGCTAGAAGAACAAGACATCTAACGAATGCAGAAATTAGAAACGCTGAAGAGGAAGATGATGAAAGTTAATTGGAAGACACTGCTGAAGATTGTGATGAATCTTGCATCTCAGATAGTGAAATTGATGTTTTGGAAACTGCATCCGAATCAGAGTATAAAATAAGCATTAAATCTGCTGAAGAAAGTGAAGGTGGACACAATAATAATGAAACATTTGGAACATACGGAACCTTTATTTGGAAGTTCAATTTATCGGGTCTGTGTTTTGAGAAATAGATTTGTTGCACTGTTACGGCATTTGCGTTTTGATGACAAACCAACACGATCAACTCGCATACCAAAAGAAAAATTGGCTGCAATAAGGGATATTTGTAGTATTATCAACTGAGAATTTCGAAAGCATTACATATCTTAGTAGTAACTTGACAATAGATGAAAAATTAGTACCGTTAAGTGGTAGGATATCAATCCGATAGTATATGCCTTCTGGGCATATAAAGATTATGTAATATGGTGAGAAAATTTGTTGGATTTTCGATTTTTCAGCAGCAGTTACTCGCTATATGGCATTCTTTAGCTCGGAAAAGAATGAACGAGCCGCATAATGAAAATGCCCTACACCCAGAAAAAAAATTAGGTTTATATAATCAAATTTGATCTAAATTTCAGGTTAAAATTTACCAACATGATTTGTCCGGTTAAGATTTCCACATGTCATTTAGGTCAATTTAATCTGTTTTTGTGGTTTTATGAAACTGACAAATGTGGTTATCTTAATCGAATTTTAACCAGTATTTGTGTTTAAATCGAATTGAATCAGGTTTATTTAACCAAATGCTAGGTTTACCTGTTTTTACCTCAATCACTTATATGAAAATGTAGGAATTTTTCAACAATCACATCACGAACAACGAAACTATGACTAAAAAACATCCTTTTTGCCCCCAGCGAGGGCTAGAGGAAGAGCTAGAGCAAACGAATTATGGGCACTTTATTTTTTTAGCCTACATGTCCACAGAATTGGATAAAATTGAAAACGTAAAGGCAGGTTCATTTCTCCCACCTTATCCAGAGGTACCCTAACCAAATTCGCCAGATAAAAATACCCTGGATCAGGTAAAAGTATTTTTCCCCTAGTGTACTACAGTTCTCGAGATGATATGTGAACCTTTTGAAAGGACAAGCAGCTAAATTCCCTGAAAGAAATTTATTTAAAGAACGTGCATCAACAGTACAATCAAAGAAGAGACGACGATGCTACTGCTGCCCATAAGCACAATCTTCTTAGCAATGCTGTGGTATATGTCAGTCATAAATCCGTGTGTAACGAGCATTTACAGAAAAATGTGGTTTTCCTCACAGGTGTAAATAAGTAGTTAAATGACAATTCCCACATTATTTATTAAAATTTTTTTCAATAAATGTATTCACTAATGTTCAATATTTAGTGGCTTTAAGTACCACACATTAAGTTTAATATTTTTTCAATAAAATAAATTAATTCTCCATATATTTTGTATTGGTGTCTCTAAATCACTAAGTGGCAGTTTACGTTAGTCAAATAGCATGGCAGTAATAGGGTTAAACACGTACGTGTCGTAGCAAAAGTACGTGTTCACGTGTATACACGAGTTCGTATTTTCAAAAACGAACCTCACGGAGTTCGAACTTCCGTGTACACGTGTTGTTCGAAACACATGCTTAAGTTGGAGATCTTTCCTGAATTTCAAATTGAGTTTCAGAATTTAAATTGATATTTCCTGAATTTCAATTTACCCATTCTTAATTTAGAATGAATTTTCTAAATTTAAATGCATCTTTTCTGAATTGCAATTGGAAAAAGTATTGTTGAAGCATAAAATAGTATTTTTGTTTTAATAAAAATAATTAAACATGTCACGAAAGAGAGAAAAAAAAAAGAACTATATCAACACGAAAACATTCGCAAAACTCTCACTTTTCGTCAAATCTTCTAGCTTGTGGTTCAGTGGGTAAGAGTTCGTCTTCGCAAATTAGCTTGAAATAAGATACAAAGCTTTTAAAAAATTTTTAATACATAATTATATTTTACATAAGTCACAAATACTACAGTTAAACTTAAAGGCGTGGCACTAGAAAATAATTAACACAAAAAGATATACCATCCTCTGCGACGGCGCTTTAAGGAATTTTGCAATCTTAAACACTATATATTTAGTGCAATTTTTATTAATAATAAGTAATGACTAGCAAAAAGTCACTGATTAAGCTATTAAGTTTTTGTTGTTGTTTTAGTTTTATACACACATATTTATATATAGAAAAACCATTTAATATACATACATAAGTAATAAGTACTTACTAATAATAATAATATTTGTTTTTGTTTTATCAAAGTGTTAATGAACATTTCTAAACATATCTTTCTATTAACTATGAATTAAGTCTTAAAACTCTTAAGTGTTGCTTCAAAGTAGTTGTTGTTTTTTTTTTTGTAACTTTTGACTATGCATAAAGTACTTTTTATACTTTTCTGATTAATCGGCAGGTTTTCTCAAAAAATAATAAAAATGTAATAAATGGAGAAAAAACAAAAAGAAAACAAATAGAAAAAAAGAGTAGAAAAAAATTAACAGAAATAATTTAAACGTCAGTCACCAAGTGACTAGCCGTCACCAAATGTGGCACCGTATTATTTCTGTTGCCATCAATGACTGTTGCAAGGTCACTACTATTGTTACTACTGTTTGGGGAATTACTACTTATATTACTATTGTTGTTGTTGTTGTTGCTGCTATTAATATTGTTGTTGTCGTTACAACTATTAATGCAATTGATAGTTGTTTCATTACAATTATTGCTATTGCTACTAATATTAGCACCACAACTACTATTATTACTACTACTACTACTACTACTATTATTACAATTACTAGCACTACTACTACTACTACTATTTATTGTGATTGGCTCTGGCTGCGTCTGAGTCTGCGTTTGTGTTGCCACGCCCACAAGGGCCACTACTTGCACTTGCGCATCCTCTAGCTCATTGCTGGGATGCGTCGTCGGTGGCGGTGATGGAATGTTTGGTTGTTGATGATGTACTGGATTGGGTGATGAAGTGATTTGATCACCCACCACATAGCCATAGAATTTAAGTACGTCCAGTTTGCACATGGGACAGGTGCGATGCTCTATGAGCCATGGATCGATGCAGTTTTTGTGAAACTCATGCCTGCGAAAGTAAAAAAAGCAAACAGTTTTTTAATAGTTTTAGCTCATTAAAAAATTTGTAGTAAAAACTGACTTGCACGGCAGCACTCGAATGCAATCGGAAGGCTTATAAGCCTCAATGCAGATGGCACAGCAATCGCTGTCCGCATCTTTTTCATCGCTGGTTTTTCCCGTCTTTGTTGGAATCTTCATGATTGCTTTTTTTGTAACTGAACAAAGATGGCGCTAACATGTCACGTAGACGACAAGGAGTGAAGAGTAGAAAAATTTCATTAGTTTTAGAAGAAATTTCAATTTTGACATACTCACCGATTGTTGATCCTTCGTTTGCAAATATCGAAATCTTTGTATATAGTAGAAAACAAGCCACACCAACGATATTATCATCAGTACAATAAAGGAGATGGATACAAATAGCACCGAGGTTCTGCAAAGAAAAGAATGTTAAAATTTAATTAAAATGGGTTTTCAGTAAAAAATATTATGAAGGTTTGCAAAATTGCGATAACATTAGTCCATATGCTTCAAAGATACGTAAGTGGATACGTTTGATTGCACATCTTATTTATTTTAAACAGAATAGACGCAATGTAATAGTTAAATATTAAGTAAAATTAAAATTAAAGAAAATTAAAGGTTGTAGAGATTAAGTTAAATAGAGAATAGACATTTGCATAATTCTGAAATCCTCAGAGCCAGAAAAAATTCAGGAAACTTTAAGAGTCACCATACTCCCACCTTCCAGTTTAGAGCTGGAGGATTGCCAAGGTTGAGAATCCCCAAGATGGCAAAAGCTGACGAGGTCCTAGGCCTGTACGAGGCATTTCTGAGTCCTCTTGGAAAATGCAACGGATGGGTTCGCTTCTGGGTCACGCGGGTATTCGTGAAGGTATGCAAAAAAGATAAGCCAGAGATCGTCTGAGTATGGTTTTGCCGACATTTTTTATGAGGATGCAGAGAAATAGTTTCTTGGATCTGATTCTGATATTGGAGACAGAAATCCTCTATGTGTTTAACGTAGACCCCTGCCGTGAAGGCTTAATTCTACGGTAGTCCAAAGCTTGGGACCAATATGTAACGTCGGCCAACGCCCCTTTGGAATTCAAAAGATCCACCAGAAAGGTTCCCCTAATTTCATAGCACTGACCAACATTGAACTGTCAGATTGACTATATTCATGACCGTGACACATTCAGCCACTTAAATTTATACATGACTAGGTTATTAAATAACCTAGGTTATTAAAAGAGTGCGCATCTACTGGGTCCCTAGCCACCAGGGCATTGAGGGAAACGAGATGGCAGATGGTTTAGCAAAGGAAGGCACCGGGCTGGAATCAGAACTCGCAGAACATGTACTTACTCCGCTACAAGAGTTGTACAGGAACCTCGAAAGAAGAGCCACACTAGCAGTGAATCGTAGATGGAGAGATACGACAACGTGCAAAATCTCGAAAATCATGTGCAATGCACAATGCGAAAAACGAACTCTGTTCATCTTGGCACGCCCGCGCAAGGATTGCAGGACACTAGTGGGCATGCTCACTGGTCACTGCATGACGGCAACCCACGCGAGGAAGCTGGGCATCACCACAGATGACAACTGCAGGAAGTGCAAAGAACTGGGCACAGTGGAGACCCTGGAGCACCTACTATGCACATGCCCCGCCCTACTTAGATCGAGACTAAAATACCTAGGCTCATCGACGTTCCCGTCACTTAAAGATGTAGCCAGGGTGTCTCTAGAATCCCTCCTAAGGTTTGCGAACTCAACGCAAATCTTTAAGGACTTTTAAAACAAACACAAAGGTTCTTTGCTCGCTACCGGTACCACTAAGGACCTGAATTGGTCTATGTGAGCCTCACGAAGGCATCCGGTCTAACCTAACCTAACCTATTAAATAACCATAAGTCATATTGGTATCAATACCGATAATATAACCCTTACTTTTTGGCACGCAACTTCGTCATCATAATCAAGAGGAGTAGTTTGACCTGAAAAACTAGGAAGCGAGCATACTATGGCCTGTCGCATATGTCATCAGGTTCCTCAATCATTAGTGGACACAACTCAGACTGTTTAGGTTTCCCCGTCGCCTGTTCTTAAATTCCAAAGGGAACAGTATATTGATCCAGTAGTTGCTTACCTTCTTAACATTCACTGTTTGAAATAACGAGAGTTTAATCTACCATCATTCTCTAAGCAATTTAAGGAAGTTATCAACCCGAGTTCAACTTAAGTGCAACTCACACCGACCTTCCTGGTCTAACCATAGCCAGAACGTATGAAACCCCGAAAGACCAAGCCCACGAAAGTCGATCCCGGGCTCAAGGTTCCACCAGTCAAGGCTCTCCAACATCCCGTCTACAGACCAAAAGTTCTTATAACAATTTTTGACTGTGACACCTTCAGCCACAAGAATTGGACATGACAAGGTTAAAATAACCATTGGTTTCTCAGTAATATATCGAGAGAACCACAATCCTACTTACTCAACTTCGTTAGCTTAATTAAGGCTTAATTAAAAGCCTCTTTCGGAAAACTAGGAAGCGCGAGCCGTAGTATACCAATTAACTTATACTAGGTTGAAGGATTCAATGCTTCTTACATAGAACCCTCATTCTAAAACAAGGTCTGCAGAACAACGATAGATCAGGTCTCCTCATCATTGATGGATGACTGCCCCCACTTTTCAAGTCATTTTGGATTGATCGTCCATCGAAAGCATATTAAAATAACAATGCTATGATAAATTAATACCAAAACCATGCTTTCTCTAAGATTTGGCACCAACAACCAAGGCTCAAGGTAAACCTTTTTATTTTACGGAAATCAGATGAACATTCAAGAGCCGTGCCTCAAGAATGAACTCATTTTGAGATCAATTCATGGGCCGTGCCCCATAAATTGGCCACCTTATAACCAACCATCACCCTTTGAGTCCTGGCTTTGGACAGGCAGTAAAGATATTTGAGACAGAAAGCCACTATGTTTTTAACGTTGACCCCTGCCGCGAAGGCTTAATTCAACGGTGCTCCAATGCTTGGGACAAATATGAAGCGTCGGTCAACGCCCCTTCGGAATTCAAGAAAGACCATTTTTTGAAAGGTTCCTCTAACTACATGCCACAGAACCCCAGCACTGATGTCAAAAAGACACTATACATGACCGTGACTCATTCAGTCACTCGAATTCAAACATGACTTGGTTATTTTAATAACCATGGGTCATCTCAGTATACTATACCAAGTAATACAACCCTTTATTTGATCCGCACAAAATCATCCCATTCATATCAGAGGTCATCACTCTCTGACACGAAAAATTAAGGCGGCAACTAGGCCTGTCACTCATGCAATCAAATTCCTCAATCTCAAATGGTCACAACTCAGACTATTTAGGTTTCCCCGTCGCCTGTACTCAAATTCCAAAGGTAACAGTATATTGATCCGGTAGTTGCTTACCTTCCTAACATTTACTGTTTGAAATTGGCGAGATTCAATCTACCATCATTCTCTTAGTAATTTAAGGGAATCACCAACCCGAGTTCAACTAAAGTGTAACTCACACCGGCCTTCCTGGCCTAACCACAGTCAGAGCGAATTTAAAACCCACGTGGGCCTAACCCATATGATAGTCAAAACCCGGGCAAAAGGCTCCACCCGACAAGGCTCTTCAACATTCCGTCTACAGACCAAAAGTTCTTAGAACATTTATATCTGACTGTGACACCTTCAGCCACTCGAATTGTACTTGGCAAGGTTAAAAAATAACCATAGGTTTCCCAGTAAAACCGGGTAAACCTCAATTCTACTTATGCAACGTCGTTTTCCTAAATTAAGACTAATAAAAGCCTTAACAGAAAACTAAGAAGCATGAGCCGTTGTATACAAATTTGCTTATACAACGGTCCGAAGGTTAAATGTTTCCTACATAATAACCTTTATTCTAAGATAGGTCTGCAGAACGACAATAGATCAGGTCTCCTCATCATTGATGGATGACTATCCCCGCTCTTCAAGTTATGTTGGATTGATCGTCCATCGAAAGCATATTACAACTACGGTGTTATGATAACTTAATATCAAAACAATGCTTTCTCCAAGAATTTGGCAGCAACATCCAAGGCTCTAGGTAAACCTTTTCTTTTACAGTTATCAGACGAACATTCAGGAGCCGTGCCTCCAGAAAGAACTCATTATGAGATCAGTTCATGGGCCGTGCCCCATGAACTGCCCATCCAATAACCAACCCTCACCCTTCCATTCCTGGCTTGGGACAGGCAGATTCCCCGAAGGTCCTCTGGCGGGTTTAGATATTTGAGACAATACCATAAGAGCGGTCAAGGAGGCTAAACTCCGAACTGGTTAGGTTGTTGCAGACCAGCCTACACCATTCAAAGTTAGCCAGCGCCGAACTATTAAATGGCCTTAGTGGGGGCGAAGTAGATGTAGTCCTGATTCAGGAGCCTTGGACTCATAGAGGCAAGGTTTGTGACTTGAAGGCGAACGGTATTAAATAATTCTTCGCTATAGGCACAGGTACTCCCAGACCGTGTATAAAACCGAAAACCTATATTTACCATTTTTTTATAGTGTCATTGTATAGTGCCAGTAAGTCTTGAGCTATTCGTGGAGCTGACGCGAACGTGCAGCATACAGTCTGGGGAATCACTGACGTTAGTGAAAGAGGTGAGTTCTTGTTTGAATATTTACTTAAAAGTAATTTATGTTTGTGTAATGTTGAGAATGAGCCAACTTTTGTTACTTGCACCAGACGGGAAGTCTTATACTACGTTCATACTACGGCATAAATTACTTAATTTGCCATAAATTACTTCACTTAAATCAACTGCGTTCAAACTAGCTGTTCGTAATTTGTTTTGACAGTTCGTTGGCAACTCATATATTTGCTTATTTTGTGGCAAAAATAAGTAAAGCAAAGAAACTAAATATGCAATCGCAAGGCATTAAAGTGAATTTAAACATTTTTTGTTTTATTTAGCATGTCCGACCAGGAAAAAGTTATGTTTCCACTATTTTCAATTTTATATATATATATATACTGTCCCACTATGTACTTAAAATTAAAAAAAAAAAAAATAAAACGTTCCATAGTTGCTTTTTAATTTTCAAAATTCTATACTGTAACATGTTGGTTATCTTATTGTCTTTCCAACGAGCTGCTTTTACCTTCTTAGCAGTTCAAGGTTTCTAATACCGAATTCAGACATAACTTCGAGCGTTTGTTTAAGCTCACATCCTGCACGTACTCTTTAAATTTTCCCAGCTGTGACAAGTCAATAACCGTTGATGCAGAACGACACACTTGTGTTAGTCCCAGCTGGCCAGCATCAAAGACACCCCCTAGCTGAGGCCACAATGACGAAAATTCTTCAACATTCAAACTAATTGGTTCGCTGAACGATTTGCGCTAGTCAGAGCTAATGGATGCTCATAGCACAGCTGGTGAATGAATTGGATTTTGTGAATACGAGTTATGTGAACGTTCGATAACTATCATTCTGGATCCCGGCAGCAAAAGTTTCAAAAATGCATCGTTTATATGCTCAGCTTTATCATAGCAACGAAGAGCAGCCAAGTCTTTCACGCAAATTGCCACTGGTTTATGACAGTCTTGTCCTTTGATTTCATACAACTTTTGTATGGCCTTCTCATTGTTGGCATTGCAGGCTAGACCATAAACAGTGTCGGTTGGTAGAGCTATAACTTCGGCCGACTGGAATCAACTTCGTGCTTGATTACAGCATTTGTAAAATGTGGTCATAGGTTCATCAGCAGAGCGAGCATCTGCATAAAATAAGCTTGTTTGTGAGCACAAGCTGCACAATCAGCATCAGTTGAATCTACGTTCTCCCAAGCAGCTGCACCGCCCATAACATGATCCACTTCCTATAACATTGCAGGAATGATAATATTTCGTCTCAAATACTTGGAGCACTACTCACCTTTAGCCGTGGAAAGGTACGTGTTGAAATGTTTTAATTGATGTTGCAAATATAAGGACATGTATTGCATGAAAGCAATGACCTGTAGTATCTTCCTCTACTATTAAAATATTACCGCAAGTCGGACAGAACAACAATATATTTTGTGAACTTACAAAATGAGTTTTGGTTATTTACAAAAATGACAGCTTGCGATGCGATTTCTTCGATTATTTATCGAAAAAACTAGTGCTGACACCGATTGCATCTTAATTTAAATGGTAATTTATGATAAATTACTTAATTTCGAAGTAATTTCATTGACAGTTTTTCCACGGCGAAATTACTTAACTTGAACATGATTTATGCATAAATTAAGAATGAGCCGTAAATTACGACAGTGGGAACATGGTATTATACTACGTTTACGTTGAACCAAATTCTTTGGACCAAGGACTCATTGCAAATGAGTCATTCAAAAGTGTTTACTGTGAATGTGTAAACGCCCTAATCATAGCATCTCTGGTTTGATAACTCACCTTTTGACTTTAGAGTTGAGTTATCGAACCAGGGGTGGCGACCGTAGCCTAGTGGGTAGAGTGCGTGGCCCCTAAGCTAAAGAACCGCGGTAGCCCGGGTTCAATTCCAGCTCAGACAGAAAGTTTTTTCAATTGAATTAATTTTTCTGTTCGGTCGTCACCTCTCTGCAGACAATGGCAAACCTCAGAGAGTAAAAATTTGCCATGTAAAGCTTCTTGAGAACATAAGCCGTTCGGAGTCGGCATAAAACACGTAGGTCCAGTTCTCGGTCATTTGTGATCAAACATTTAATAACACGCACAACACAATTTATCAATAGAAGCTAGGTCAAAGTCTTTCCAAGGGCTGAAATGGCCAGTTTATTTTTTTTTATCGAACCAGGAATGCTATGATTAGAGCGCTTATACGATACAACAACAGTAAACACTTTTGAATGACTCATTTAAAATGAGTCATTTGGTCCAATGTAAACGTAGTATTAGTATCTAACTGCTTTTATGAGAGAATCGCAAACTGGAAGGTACTTCAGGAGTATTCCTTTGCGGATCATAATTATGTTACATTCGGTCTTAAAGGACACTTCAATAGCCGAAATGTCTTTAGGAATCTGAAGAAAACAAATTGGTGTAAATTAAGGTGTAGTAGTTGAAGCATCGCTACCCCCGCTCTCTGATGTTACCCCTTCAACACCACAAGAAGTTGATTAAATGGTGGAGCTGCTGACGGGGACTTCCAGTGAGGCGTTAGAAATCTCATGCTCTAAGGGTGTCCCAAGTGGTAAACAGAAACCCACTTAGTGGTCAAGAGAAATTGGTAATTTAAGGTCACAGTGTAGGCTCAACGCAGTTCCTGGATGCTTTTCTATAGCAATATAGAGGAATCTTCCCAAGCAGCAAGACTTCGTAAAATCTTCTCTTCTAATCCTAGCTGTCAAAGCTACTTAAAGAAATGAGACGATATCTAGACATTCTCCGGTGAAGAGGCCCTAGATTTTTTTCTGAGGACTAACTTCCCAGATTTCCCACTCACAATAGGCGGTAGAGGGGTGTGGCGATGACTAATCCTTCAAATATCAGAGAATAGAATCAAATGGGCTCTGTTTATTTTCAAACCATATAAGTTTGCTGGACCTGATGGTATAACTCCGGCCGCTCTACAGCAGACGGCATCCATAATCCTTCAATGGTTTCTTGTAATCTTAAAAGTTGGCTTTGTAATAACATACATATATACTATCCAAATTGAGGGAGGCAAAGGTAATATTTATACCTTAGGCAGGTAGGATATTACAAACGAAGGACCTTAGACCCATTAGTCTATCATCTTTTCTGCTAAAAAAACTCAAAAGATTGATTGATGCTCATGTTCGATGTAACATTAACTCAAATTTGTTTTCAGTTTAACAACATGCTTACAGGAATGGTCAGTCTGTAGAAACAGTAATGCACTCCCTAGTAGGCTTTATACAAAATCCCTTTCTTCACATGGAATACACAATGGTAGCTTTTCTAGATATTGAAGGTGCCTTTAACAATGTTCTTCCAGGGGCAATCATTAGTGCTCTCATGAAGCTTCGGGTGGATGAGTCACTCTCTGCGTAGATAAACAAACTGCTGACCACCAGAGTAGTCAGTTCATCGCTAGGTAACTTAAAGGCAAGGAGATTTGTGAGTAGGAGCATTTCTCTGGGGGGGGGGGGTGTTCTATCACCTCTATTTTGAAACTTGGTAGTCAATGAACAACTGAGGAAAATATAAAAGGTGGGATGCAAGGTGATTGCCTATGCGGATGACACAGATTTTGCTGCACAGGGAAGTTTCCTAACACTCTCTCGGAGCTGCTTGGATCAGCGATCTTCGATCTAAATAAATATTTGGGAAAAAGGGCTGTGGGCTGGTGGTAAATCCCCAAAAGGCTAAACTGGGCCTTTTTATAAGAAAATACAAGACTATGCACATAATTTCTCCACGTCTTGATGGCACTCAGCTTTAATTTGTGGAGGAGGCAAAATATTTTGGAGCTATTTTGGATAGAAAGTTTAGCTGGAAACCGAACATTCTTGAGCGAACTACGAAAGCCAATGTTGGTTTATATAAAGCCTGTAAGAAAGCTTTATGTAAAACAATGGGACTTACCTCGAATATTGCATGTTATAAAGCTGTAGTCTATGTGTGTGGGGAACGAACTGCGGCCGTATGTATCAGCGGAGCTATTAAGTGTACTTCATCTGAGGCACTTAATGCAGTTATTCACTAAATACCACTCGATATTATGGAAAAAAGGATACCACAGGAAGTAGTCATCCAACAGTTTCTAGTTATTTCAACTTCACTTTTGGCACTCCTTCATTCGAAAATAGCTTTCACACTGTAATCTTCACCATAGTAGAATGAGACGGGTTACTGACAGCTAAGGCACGGTGACATATCAACCAGAGATATCCACATTTTAACGGACAGCCAAGCAGCGACAAAATTCCTTGAATGTGTGTTCCTAACACCACCAGCAGCCCTTTATAATCGCTCGTCTCTTAATGAGATGTCTGATAAGTTCGACATTCGTCTGGTCTGGATACCGAGGCATAGGCACAATCCTAGAAATTGTAGAGCAGATGAGCTCGCTAAGTTACAAGAATAACGCTGCTGCCTGAAATGGAAACTTGCGTCATGCAAGCTGCCTCTACGGAAACATGGTACCGAAATGACTAATTTCAGGTGTAAGCATAGCACCACTTCCAACACACCCAGACAGATGTGGCCCAGTTTTATTGAAAAATTCACGAGGAAGCTCACTCAAATGGCAAGGAAATATCTATCCATTCTAAAAGGCGTTATAACAGGACAATGTTTTATAGGTATGCATGCCTTAAGAATGGGGGTCCATGCGAATGGCTTCTGTAGGAGCTAAAGGGATGAAGATATAGTATCATATCTCCTCTGTTGAAGCCCGCCCTATCCCGCAGAAGACATAACCGTTTAGGTAACCTCTTTGTTATGATCTCAGGGATCATCAATTTATTATTAGTACTGGATGGTTTCATGACAGTGTCTAGGAGACTAGGAGTAGAGGTGCAGATCCCCTGTGTTATCGCAACAGACCAATTATTTGGTCTACGTCTTTAAATGGCCACCACCTAACATTAAATTTAACATTTTTTTAAAAGCATACAAAATTTCCTTGCTATCGAACTTTTTAATGCTCTAATTTTGTCAATTTTAATAGGATTATAATGGTTGAAACATAACAAGTAAAAAGTTTTTAATATATTTATAAGATTGTATCATTGTAGTAGCAAGCGGGGAGAAAGGGGGCAGTTGCCCCCCACTTATATAGCTAGATAAACACTTTAATACGAAAACTTCAAAAGTTATTCAAAATATCAGTTTTTTTTACAACGATAATATTTTTGTATTATATGTGTATTTTGCTCTTCTTTCTCTCTTTTTCCTTTCGCATGCTTTCGGATAACCATTTGCTTTCTCTGTGTTTGCAAAAAGATATAACAAAATGTAGAGTTTCTACTGCAACTCCAATTTGAAATAAAATTGGATACACTGAAAAAACTTTTAAATGAAGTTGAAAAACTTGTTGCTTTGGTAAAACGTATCTTTGAGCAACTATGACACAGAAACGACTCAGTCATGATGCATTTATACACATTCACAAAGATAAAACCAAAGAATTGAATTTGATGGAGGTGGTGAAAGGTGAAAGGTGGTGAAAGGTGAAAGGTGGTGAAAGGTGGTGAAATTTTAGAAGAATTTAAATTGATATAACTTTTTGTACCTTATTACATTTAAACCATGCAAAGATATACCTAGTCTTGCTTTATAAAAGCAAGAATTATTTCTTATATTTTCATATTACGATATAAACGATTCTTTAAAAAATGATCTCTAATATAAAAATTGGAAAAACTTTAAAAAATAATGAAATTTTAATATATTTTTATTAATTTTTTTTATTTTGAAACTAAAATAAAAAATTTGTTTATTCATATTCATGTTTCTTTTAAGAAATTTCGGTGAATTTTTTGTCCCCCCCATTTGCATTGCCCCTATTTGTAGATGAAATTAGCTTCCGATGCGCTTGGATTGTATTGAAACTAATATGAACGAATTCTTTGTTTCCATAATATATTTCTTTAAATGAAGCTTTATCTAGAATAACTAAGTGAAATTCTCGATTTCCTTGCAATCCTTTCATAGGAAAACAATAAAAATTATTTTAGAGCTTATACTCTAAAATTAGAGTAAAAAAATGAAATTTGATTAATGTTGAATGTACAATGTTTTCCAGTGTATTCACATATAAAGGGTGTTCCAATAGTAAGTGTGGTACTTTGTTATCGAAAATCAGCATTATGGAACCTTGTCTGCCATATTTTGTGTCATTTACGTTGTGAGAATATAGGATTTTAGTTATGGATCGCTACACTAAAGAACAACGCATTGAAATCGTCGATTTTTTATCTTTAATTACAAGTCGATGTGCAAACGCTACGATCGATTTACCAAAAATGGGGTCGCAATCAAACATTGGCGAAACAACTGGTCGCAACATTGTGAATAAATTTTATCAAACTGGGTCCGTACTTGATGTTCCAAAGCCAACCAGAGTGCGGACAGCACTCAGTGCTGAGAATATTGTTGCTGTAAGTGAAAGTGTTGTCGAGTTCCCCGAAATGTCTCTTTGCCATCGTTTGCAACAATTGGCCATTTCCGCGACCTCCATGCATCGAACTTTTGCCTTGGACTTGAAGTTACATCCATATAAAGTCCAATTGATGCAGTAGCTGTTGCCTCGTGAACATGCACAACGCCGTACATTCGCTGATTGGGCCCTGCAAATGATTGCTGAAGATGACTAGTTTTTCCAAAAAATCATCTTTTCGGACGAGGCTCATTTCCACAGCGATTTGACATCGTTAGACTTTTTTTCTGTGGGGTTACATGAAGAATAAAGTCTATGCGAATAATCCGAAGACGATTTCAGACATGAAAAGCAATATTACATCGGTGATTCGGGCCATTCCGGAGGCCATACTATAAAATGTCATCAAAAATATGGCCGAAAAAGTGAGATATATACGGAAAAGTCGCAGTGAACATATCCGCACAATAATTTTTCTCACATAATCCTTTTGTGTGACCTTTCAAATGAAATAAAATATGTGAAAAAATTCCGAACAGTTTGTTTTTTATTCAAAATCAAAGTAGCACACGTTTAAATGGAACACCCTTTATTTTATAAACATTTGATCTTACTTTACTTCTGTTGTAAGTTCAATTTTAAAATTTTGTGTTTGAAATAAAGATTAGAATAGATTTTGTCAAAGTACGAGCAAACGTATTTAAAATAAATGTAAATATTAAAAAAATGTAAAAGAATGCTTTAAAATTAACACGATAAAATAAACATACTGTGATAAATTTTAAAATATGCTGATTTCTTAAGAGTGCACCTTAAAACTGATTGAAAAATCACTGCAATATTTGTTATGAAATTTCACGCCATTTATATGTGATTTTGAAATAATAATGCACTAAGCAGCGGGTGTTTTCAATTATTATCATTATTTACGCTCTTAGAGCGGGTATTAATCACTCAGGCTTGACCTAAAATAAGAACCTATGCTTTAGCGTCCTCTAATTTCGAAGAGTTTATTCGAACAAGTGTCAGGTCTTATACAACTAAAACAGTGGATTGATATCGGCTTAACGACTCAAGACTACTGAAGATGGAAAGAATAGCGACCTCCGAAACAGTCTGTCTAGTCTGCTGTGTGATTGACTCTATACAAAGCTGTTGTTATTACCTTCTTCAAAACTTCACGCGTTTTTAGCGTTTTTTTATAACCGAAGATAAGAGTGAAAGAGATAATTTTAAAAGAGAGTTTTTTAAAGAGAGTGCTAGTGCAATAATAATTATTGTAATTGTAGGATAAAGTTTTAACGCACTTCTAGCGTGAAATATTTTGAATTTGACTCTTTGAAAAAAAACTTTATTTAATGAAGGAAATCTGTTTCCAGTGATAATAATTATTTGAATTATTGAGGTCGAATACTGAATTTTGATGCTGTGCGACCTATAAATCCAAAGCTTTTAGATATCCCAAATTTGGGTTGTATGGGAGGTGCAACGCCCCCTTTACCAACGCCCATTTTATGTCATCAATGAAACTGAATGTGTAAATTAAGGTCGAATACGGAATTCCGACGCTGTGCGACCTATACCTTCAAAGCAATTCGATATCGCAAATTTGGGTCAAATAAGAGGTCCCTTGGCAAACACCCATAAAATTTCCGACGCTGTGCGACCTATAATTCTAAAGCTATTCGATAGCACAAATCTGGGTTGTATGGGAGATGTCAGTCCCCCTTTTCCTACGCCCATAAAATGTTATTAATGAAAGTGCATGTATGAATTGAGGTCGAATACTGAATTCTGAGGCTGTGTTACCCATAACTTTAAAGCTATTCAATTTTGCATGTTTGAGTTGTACTTGTCCAACGCCACAAAATGCTTTCAGTAAAACTGCATGCGTACATTTAGGTCGATTACTGAATTTCGATGCTGTGCGACCTATAACTTCAGAGCTATTCGATAGCACAAATTTTAGTTATATGGGGGGAGGTTAAACTCCACCGTTTCCAACGCCCATAAAATGTTATAAATGAAATTGCATGCAAAAATTGATGTCGAATACTTAATTCCGATGCTGTGTAACCTGTAACTCCAAAACTATTTGATATCGCAAGTTTTGGTTGTATCGGAGGTTCCACTCCCCCTTCTTTAACTCCCATAAAATGTCATCAGTGGAACGACATGTGTAAATTGTGGTTGAATATCGAATTTCGAGGCTGTGCGACCCATAACTCCAAAGCAATTCGATATCGCGAATTTTTTATATATTTGTGGGCGGTAAAAGGGGTGTGGCAATTTGTTCTTAAGCCACCTCGTACTCGAAACAAATCCACTGCCAAAATTTTAGCTCGATCAGACCAGTAATTTCGAAGTCTCTTTATCTTTTCTTAAAAGTAGGCGTATATATAGTGGGACCACGCCCATTTTAAGTATAGTTACCGATAGTTATCATACGAACTTAATTACCAAATTTTAGTTTAATACGACAAAAACTGTCTTAAATATAGCATTTTTATTGATTTGTGGGCGGTAAAAGGATGTGTGACAAATTTTAAATATGCCTATATTGTTCGCGTAAGTGCAAACAATAAGTTGACAAAGACTTATCGCAATCGGATGAACGGTCTTGCAGCGCATAGCGAACGAACAAACAAACATTTATTTTTATATATTATATAATAAAATGGCTAGAAAAGAAATCGTTAAAAATTTTAATTTTTTCCGCTTGAGTATCTAGAAACCTACGTTTTTCTTGGAACGTCATTTTTCACGTGACTAGCAATTTAGTTCAGCTCTTTGCAATTTGACATAGCTCCTTTTTTAGAAAACTGTTTTTAGCTATTTTCTTATTTCAGTTTTAAAAAGTGGTCTAAAATGTATTATTTATTTTTACGTTTCCAATTCCGTTTTAAATTTTTTATTGAAGTAGAGAGTTGTGACTTGCAGGCTGCACGGCTTTATTTTTTGGTGTCAACTTCCAACATACAGAGTAAATGAGGCTATAGTTTATAGTAGTAATATATAGTAGTTGTACCAGCTCTGTTAAAATCCTTTCAATGATGTGAATTCAGTCATTAGAGCTGCTAAACATAAAAAGGCATAAAAAAATTAACTAACTGAAATTGAAAAGATTCATCAGAGATGATGCCTTATTTTGGGATACCTTAATTTACTCTCTATGCACTTCTACTTAATACAACTCCAGTGACCACCAAACTAAAATTGAAAAGCTTCATATTATCTTTAACAAATGGCTCCAGATAAAAAATAAGTGCTTCAAATGATTTTATAGTAAAAATTTTGTTGTGACAGCACAAACGTGTGAAAACTTGTTGTGATTGAAGCAAAAATCACAGTATACACCAAATATCCCAAGTAAGAATTCATAACTGGTCATATACATGATAGAATGAGTTGAAGGTAGTATTAATCGAGCTGAAACAGCTGTTCAGCGTGGGCATATGTTGTCAAAATGAGGTGATGAGATTTAACGATGTTCTTTTTCTTAATTAAAAAAGGGATTTTTCTTAAAAGGGTAATAATAATTTTTTAAACCACAATTTTCGGAACATTTAACCATTACCAAAAATGGTATTTTTTATTTTTATTTTTTTCAAAATGTATATTTGGAGCTAAAAAAGGTAGTAGTGAAAAAAATAAGGGCCGCTCCCAAGTCGTTCATAAATTATGTGGGTCCAAAAATAGAAAAAATTACATTAAAAACATGTGATTTTTTAAATTTTCCAACAAAAGTAATATTTATGGGTATCAAAAGAAAGGCAAGTATCTATTCAACGAAGTATAAATCTTGAAAATTCATGCATATCTCTTGAAGATATAGCTCTTTTTGGACTAAGAAAATTTTACGTTTGAAGATGTTTTGTGATATAAAATTGTTGTCCTTGAAATGATCCCAAATTGATGTAAAATCGACGTTTTTACAATAAATAAGTTTAGTGTATAAATAGCTTTGTGAACATAATGAGAACAATATGACCCCAAAATGCTTGCTTTAAAAACAAAAAAAAAACCCCTTGTTATTTTTGTTTCGGTGTACATCACTTGTTTTTGACATCTTATGCCCACAGCTTGGCACCGCAGTCGCTATTAATAATACCTGGTCATTGTATCATGGTCATATATTTGGAAGTTAGAGAAAGCCCAATCTGACAAAAGTTATCAAACTAAAGTTATATCAAATATGCCAAAATATTTTTGACTAATTTTAATTTAAGTGATTTTTTTTGCTGTAAGTTCCCGTGGATTTTTTTTAAAGTATAGTTGAAAATCTAACATTTTAAAATCATAGGAAACATATAAACACAAAATAACACAAAAAAATTTAATAGATAATTTTATTTGTATACCATTAATAAAAAGGTTTGAAAAATTATTGATTTTAGCAAGTAATATTTTAAGTTTGATGATAACTTTTATTCGTTTCTTCACTTTGATCATATGTACATTTTATAACACTAGCTCGGAGGTACTTTTTCTTTAATGTATATTCCCTATAAGATCACTTTTTATAATATATGGAGCGTTTTAAAAGTCTTAATCATTAAAGTCAAGCACTATCAATAGGATTCATAGTAAATTTTTAGTGAAGTGAAGTTATAACTCAATTTTTGTATCTTTTTTCTTATATCGTAATAAAATGAAAATGGTTAAAGTATGACCCTTTTACTTTCATAATGTTATAACTGTTTATTACAGTTACATAGTTTTAATTAAAAAACTTTTTTACGTTGACATGAACTCTTCTATGAAGGTGTGTGAAGATGCCAGTCAAACAAACAAACAATTACCTATAATTAAAAATAATTATATATTGGCATAATTAAGTTTTACTGTATCAGCTGTTATTGCTTTCACTTAACACAAATGTTTTGTGGAGTATTTAACATGATGGTTATAAATGGGGATGTAGCTCAGTGGTAGAGCGCTCGCTTCGCATGTGAGAAGTCCCGGGTTCAAACCCCGGCATCTCCAGCAAGGAAACGAAATTTATTTTGCTCATTTTTTAACTGAACTTTTTATTAATAAGTTATCATAACAATATATTGTTTTGTTTTATTATTAATACGAATTTTTTAATACAAATTTAAATAACTTCCATAATATTACAAGAATTGCTAACAAAAATTTTAGGCTATAAATAATATTATGCATAACATTGAGCTGTAAACTATGATAGTTTTATTCTGTATTTCAGTTTATCTTAAATTTTTAGAAGCAGCCCATTAAAAATTTCTTAAAAAACAATATTTCTGCTTGCTTGCACAATTTTTTTTTTAGTTCTAAAACTATTTTTAAACTTCTTACTTATCACAACTGGTATATATTGTTTATATTGCTTATTTCATGGCACTGAATTTTATTTTGCCTCTGTTTAGTTTATCACTAAATTCTTTGCTGTTTTTATCTTATCGCTGCCTTTATAAGAGATTTAATCTTTTAAAAACATTTCTCTGCAGGCGAACATGTTTTTGTGCATTAATAAAAAAATAGACTCAACATTTTTTTATAATTTCAAAAATAAAAGGAAAAAAAGGAAGCAAAACAATACATAACAATTATTTTCTTTCCAACTCTGCGTTCATTGCTCCGTAACCCTAGAAACGCCCTCGTTATACAGTCACCTTGCATATCAGCGGCATTACATTTTTGTTTTTATTTATACTCTTATCAATTAGTGAATGTCTTAAGTATAAAAATGCTTGTTTTCTTTCAACGGTTTTTGCGTCTGTCTTATGTGTCTTTTCTCGTTTTTTTCGTGTTTCTATTTGCGTACATTTAAAATATTTTATTTCATACCTAATTATATGTAGATTTGTTGCAGATACTTTAAGTTCAGCATGATAATTTTGTATTATGGCGTTTTTTTCTTTCTTATCTGATGACTAAAACGGGAGCAAAATATTGCCTTATTTTTATTACTAAAGCTTGAGCTTGTAAATTGAAAAAAAAAAAACTTGTTTTGCAAGTTTAAACTTTTTCCATGTCTGGTACACCATCAGATATGATAGATATGGCTTCAAATTTCTGAAATACTCAAGGTTCCCAGATGCATGTAAGATATTTGCACTAATTTGCAACTTTAGATTCTTTTGCACTCATGACAATATTTCAATTTTTTAGCTTCAACTTTTTTAGATCTTATCTTTTATTACTAAGCAAACACTTGCCCAATTTCATAATTAATATACTTTCTCACTCACGGTGTCAACTTTCCGAACATTTTTCTAGTGATTATAACTTAACTTTGGCAATTAAGTGTTTAATTTAAGTAATAAAAACTAGCGATTAAACCCGATTGCGTTTCAAATTTTGCGCCTTATTAAATGTAAGTCATTCGAATACTAATTTGATGTTTAGACTTTTAGACCGTGCGACTACAGTTCGAACACTTTTGTGATAAGAAACTCATATGGTACAGTAGCAACTACTTATCGAAAATTATCGCACTCGAACGACGATAATAAAACGACAATAAACCATAAATTATATATTTTAATTGAACTCACCTGTTCATCGAGTGTATGGGCCGCATACCGCTGTGCCCCTCAATTATAGCGGCCGTTATATCGAAGCCTTGATCGAGAATTTGCGTCATATTAAGACCAATATCATAATATGTTATCACAGCGGTAATATTGCCTGAAATGATTTATGAGAATTTTTAGTATTGGTATTTTTAAAATTGTGAAAATGCGCAGTTATTTCAGTTACCAATAAGAATGGTAAGGTTTATTGGTAAAGCTTTAAAGCTTTGCTCAGTATTTGAGCAAAATAAATAACAAAAATTAGATAATAATTTTTTTCCTTTAAAAGAATCATAATAAAATTACATATTTATCCAAAACTTGGTTAAGGATAGTGATGGGGAGGGGAAGCTCGATACTTATTGGTATCGAATATTTTGGTATCGAGATACCCTGATACTTGATGCTTTTTACTCGATACTTTTAAACTCGATACTTTTCGAAGAACTAAGCGGACTCTAAAATCAACAAATAATCGTTATCTTTTGACCAATTTTATTTCGATCAAAAATAAAAGTTAAAATTTGACTTTAAATAATTTATAATGATAATTATAATTTTATACTATTTTTTTAAATAAAAGTTACAATCTGACTTTTATTTTTTGGATCAAAAATATAAGTTAAAATTTGACTAAAATTTTTTCGGTCCAAAATATAAGTTAAAACTTGAATTTAATTTTTTCGATCAATAATAAAAGTAAAAATTTTACTTATGTTTTTTCGGTATAAAAAAATCAAAATGCTGCTTAAGGACTGTTCTATTGAAATAAAAAATAACTTTTATTTTTAATCTTTACCAATAAATTTTTAATTTAATTATTATTTAATCAATTATTAATTAATTAAAATTATGTATGTAATAAAATTTATCATATATTTTAATAAATTCTATTCTCTTACACCAATTCGTAACATTTTTGCAAATAGAAAAAAAAAAAACATTACTATCTATCTTCATATCGTTGCACATCGTTATTTAAATTAAACTCACCAAAGTTATTTAAATGACATCGCTTATTTGCTTATCATCGCACATTGTTTTTTCATTCATTTCGCAAACGACTGATACAGTTGCTACAAGCATATGATGTAAGAATTAAAATGTGACTTATATTTTTGATCGAAAAAACAAAAGTCAAATTTTAACTATTATTTTTTATCAAAAAAATTAAAGTCAAATTTTAACTATTATTTTTTAATCAAAATAAAATTAGTCTAAAAATAACGATTATTTATTGACTTTTTTAAAAAAATCAGAAAAATTAAAATCATTAGAGATTATTATTCCTTAGCTAACAAGCATCACATTGCTATATTCAGATATCGAATAGACTTACACTTTCCATTTAACTTTTTGAATATAAATTTTGGAAATAACTGTTATTTTCGGTCCCTGCTTGTGACCAATAAAAGTGCCTCCCAGGCATGTGCGCAGTTGAAAAGATCGCATTTTGAGCAATAAATTATAGCAACTCACAAAAGTTTACACGTAATCGTCAAAAAAATCCGATCGTTATAAGGAAATTAATTCCATGAGCGAATGTACACGCTGATTAAGTATATATCGTCCCCTTAGGGCCAGTTTTTCAGTACGAGTTTAAAGTCTAGTCAAATTTAACCGAGCTTAACTCACCAAAGTTGGACGTTTAAACTCGATTTAGGTAAAAAAAAATCACATTTTATGATAATTTAAGTCAATTTAACTTCAACGAATGCTAACATATCTAGTTAAACCGAGCTTAAACGTCGAATTTTGGTGAGTTAAGCTAGGTTTAATTTGACTAAAGTTTAAACTCGCACTGAAGAACTGGCCCTTAATGCCAAATCACCGAACGTGCAAGCTAATGAATTCTTATTTTTCAAGAATATTATCGCCAAAATATTTTATATAGTATATAAATATAATTTTAAATAGAATTTTTAAATTTTGGGAATATTTAAAAAAAAAACCAAATTGAACCATTGTACAATTTAAAACCACGCCCATTCCAAGCATAATGCAAAACGGGTCTGCCTCATGGCTTTCGATTTGTTTTATTTTTGGGCTATAGGCTCCTATTAAAATTCTAAGAACAAAAGTTCATTTGTTTTTTTTATCGCCATTCTTTAAAAAGTTATTATCCTTTCAATTCTGCTAATCGTCCGAAAACACCAGAATTGGAAAATTTTTAATTAATTGTATCTACGTCAGTTGTAATCCAATTTTTATAAATGAGGTACCTTTCGAAAGGTATTAGAAAGTAATTACTGGTAAAAATATATAATTTTTATTATATTAGAATAGAATTTAATAATATATAAGAATAGAAAGAATTTCTACCAATTTTGCCAGTGGAAAGAAGAAGAATATTTTGAAGCTGAGTGGCATTTCTTTGCCACATCGCATGATAAGGGGCCGTTTGATGGCATCGGTGGAGCTTTTAAACGAAATGCCATGAGAGCCAGTCTTCAAAGACCATTTGAAAACTAATTAACAAACGCGAGAGAGCTTTACGAATAATAGGGAGATTAAAACTCAACGATATTCAGATTCAGAGGATTTTTTAATAAATCAGCTGATCAAACCATCATAACTTTTATGTTTTGAGACCAATTTTAAAACTTTTTGGAACAAAATCAGTTAGAATTTAATAATCTTCAATATGGCATTCTTGAAACAAAATTTTGTTCACCTTTTTACTAATAAAAGTAAAAAAAAAATTAAAAATATTTTTTTTTCGGTATTTACCAGTTTTCTCTACCAAGGTCGAGTAGAAGATCATCGAATTTTATGAATAAAATGTTGGTCCTTATAAGACAAACCATTTTGCAGATTAAATTTTGCAAATATCTTTACCGTTATGAAATTTATAGGCGATAAATTGCCTCAAAATGATAAGGTATGTGCACAAAAATTGAAATTGCAAAAAAACATATAAAAAATCCATCACAAAATTGTGTTTGATTTAAAGGCAAATTGACATTCTTCTTCAAATTTAAAAAATAAAAAATCGAAAAAAAATTACGCGTTTTTTTCGAAATTCGCAAATAAATTTTTTTTATATGTTGGCAATCCTAACATCCAAAATTTTAAAATTATATATTAAAGTTTTTTCCTAAATGACCTCTTTATTTATTATGTTGACTTTATATGATTTAAATACAAATTCTAAATGTTTGATAGTTTAAATCATACTTGATTTTAAATACAAATTCTAGTTGTTTGATAGTTTAAAATCGTTTATTGAGCTTAAGGTCAAAGTTAGAACAATTAATTGTTCTAACGAATCTTTCCAAAGAAACAACAACAACAACAAAGTTTTCAATATGAAAAGGGAAAAATCACTAGCTGATTTTATTGCAATTTCGGCCCGGCTTAAGGCTTCATCAGAAATCTTTGTGATACCTGTGCAAGCGCGCACTAACGCACTACACCACAGGGGCGATGTGATTTGAAGTGTCAATTTCTCAGTTTTTCTCAATTTCATAATTTCACATTTGTTGTTGTATTTTTGCTTTACTTTAGTCTCTATGCTTATGTTATTATATGTAGTCCAACAGCCTGCTGGAAGTCTCCACTAACAAAGCATGTTTACTGAATTTGTTTTTAGATTTTTTGATGATTTTGTTTTGCTGAAGTATGATTTAAACTATCAAACATTTAGAATTTGTATTTAAATCATAAAAGTCAACATAAAAAATTATATATTTCTACCAGAAACTACTTTCTAACGGTACCTCATTTATAAAAATTGGATTAAAACTGACGTAGATACAATTAATTAAAACTATTCCAATTCTGGCGTTTTCGGACGATTAGCAGAATTGAAAGGTCAATAACTTTTAAACGAATGGCGATAAAAAAAAAATAAATGAACTTTTGTTCTTAGAATATCAATAGGAACTTAAAGCCGAAAAAGAAGACAAATCGAAAGCCATGAGGTCAATTTTTGAAAAAAGTGTTGCGTTATGCGTGGAATGGGCGACCAATTAAAAATTTAGTTGTGGTGTTAGTATTTAAATTTTTGTTGGTCAAATAATTTTGTACTATTTTTTATTTAAGAACAACACTGTCACCAACAAGTTTCGTAAATATATTATGAAAAATAGTTATTTTTATAATTTTGAGACTGTTTTAAGATGCACATAAACTGAAATTTTAAAAGCGTTAGTATTTTTGTCAAAAACTTGAATGTCGACAAGTTTTTTGCTAAAAGTGATCAATGAAATTTTTATTTGATTTATGAAGAAAATTTTTGCTGTCATATTAAAGTTACAAATAGTTACTAACCTATTTTTAAAAATAAATCAAAATAAACAATTATGCACATTCGTGTTTTTAGCATAAAGAAAAAATGCAAAAAATAACATATATGGTTTTAGCATAGAATAGTCAAATTGGTCACTTGGTTCTTTTTTTAGCTCGCTTCTATGAAATTTGCAAACGACAGTGCTACGCGACTTGCGAGGTGTCCTACTAAAAGAGGAAATGATTTGAAACAATAAGTCATTGTATTTAATGGCTTACTTATCAGTTATCCAATTATCTTAACTATCTATAACTATCAGTTATACCCAAATTATTGGGGCAGTGGTACCAAATCATCCGATGCTTCAATTTCCAATTTAATATAGATAAAAGACAAAAAATATTGAGTCTTTTTGGTATTGAGTATCGATAACGAGTATTTTCGAGTATCAAATTTAAAATGCTCGATACCGAAAAATTCCCCATCACTAGTTAAAGACTCTGAAAATTTCATAAAAATTATACAATAAAATATACATATATGTGAAGTGGTTAACATTTACCTTGTATGTAATTTTACAAAAGTGAACAAAAATCACGTCTACTTTTCATACAAAATGAAAAGTAATCAAAACAGTAATATATTTTATACTACAGTAATATATTTTTAGAAAATACGACTTTTCATGTATCAAAGGCAAATATTAAAAATACTCAAATAAATAATTTTCATATTTTTACCTAAGGGCAGGTTCTCATTAAACTCGACCAAAAAACTCAATTATTTTTTTTATATTTTTATAGCTTATGATGTTCAAAATATGTTCCTAAAGCGGTTTAGAAGGTTTTAAAGTTACCCCCATACCTATATTTTCATAAATGTACTCGAAAAAAATCGTTAACCAAATCATGAAACGCGTTTATTGAAAAATCATGTTTTTAAACTGGTCTCCATGATATCTCATGATTGACTTAATTTTTTTAAATTAATAAAATTTAATTAATAAAATTTTATTAATAAAATACCCGAAAAAAATCGTTAACCAAATCATGATACGCGTTTTTTGAAAAATCATGTTTTTAAACTGGTCTCCACGATATCTCATGATTGACTTAATTTTTTTTTTTTATTAATAAAATTTAGTACATAAATTAACTTAATGAAACAAAATTTGCACCAAAAACAATCTTTACATGCCCATTTGTAAGATTTTGTTAAAAAAGGCTTGAACAAAAAATATTTTATATCTTCAAAAATATCGACATATCGTTATAGTGCAATATCAATATGGTCCCACAATACGTTTTGCTAAAATATAAATAAAAGTTCAGAGAAATATTTTTTTTGCTTTGGTAAATATAGCTAAAGTTTTTTAAATCCAATATTTTTGAAGCCTTTCCTAATTAACTGAAAAATCTTCAATGTCAGTTTTAAACATTCAATTTTGTCATTGCAACTTACGACTCTTTCCTTTTATCTGCATCTTCTCCAGATTCGTCACCGGCTTGTCATTGAAGATGATCACACCTGCAGCACCTTTAGCATGTACATGCATTACTTTCTCCTCGAAAGTGCAGCGTCCACGACGCACCAAAGCGATCCATTTGATGCCAGGGTCTGGTGTACGTTCACCATTCGTGCCCAAAATGTTTGGTGAGCAGGCAAAGTCGGTGCCGCTGATTGTGCCATCAGCATCATTGGTGTCCGAGATGTGTACCAACTTGCCGCGTGGTTCCAAAACTCGGCCTTCGCCATAGCGTGCCTTCTCCTCGTTGTATTTGATTTCGACAAGTTTATGTTGATCATTCAGGTAGGAATAGTTGAGATACGCGTAGGTGTACATGTCCATGGCGATGCGTTCCTCAGTCATAGCAGCTAGTGTTTGCGAGGCGTTGGTAGTACGAAAATAACGCTCAAGATCTTGATTAGCTATGGACATGGCCGCAACAAAGGTTGTCGTGGTGGTAGTTGAGGTGAGGCGCAGCTCACCCATTAGCCCCAGGCAGGCTACCAGCAACAGTAGCTCCTTAGAGTCCATTGCTTGGATGTGTGGTGTGGTGTTGGTTATTAATGGCAGTTGGTGTTAAAGGTGCTTTATAATATGTTGTCGAATTTGATGAAAATGGCGAGGTGTATTGCTGTATTGTTTTTGTTGTATTTGACTACAATAAGTTATTTGTTCCTCTCGTCTTTTGATAGTCGTTATTGTTGTGTTTTGACACAGGATATTTTTTCTTTATCTACTAACGGTTGACTTGTTTTGCATCATTATTACATATTGTTGAAGCATAAAATTGACCGATGTTGTTCGAGCATGTTTAGTCTTATATTCAATGGCGGCATTTGAATAGATTAATTCTTGTTTCTGAAAGTAAAAATAAATGTTTAAATTAGATTCGGACAGAAGTAGTTCGTACAAGAGTTTGAGAGGTTTATATGAGATATAATACAGTCGTAATACATTATTTTTTTTGAAAATTTTAAAGCTTTTCCAAAATTGCAGATTTCGATCAACTGATTTTGGTAAAGAGGATAATAAAAATTATATGTGTTTCTGTGCTTAAAATGTTTACTAGTGGGCAGCGTTGCCAGACGTTTTTTTTTAAAAAACTGTAAGTTCCAAAAAAAATTTTTTGGAGTAAAAAAAAAACTGTAACCCTAAAAAAACTGTATTTTCACCAAAAAAAAAAAATGTATTTTCAACAACAAAAACTGTAACCCTAAGAAAACGGCAATTTTAATTTTGTAGGTATTCACTACAATGAAAATAATAAAATGAAAACAATTCATTAACAAAGACAAAAACAATAACAGCTACTTTTAAATAGAGCACATTTTGTTTTTAAAATTAAATTTAAAATAATTAAAATTTTATTTCGTAAATTTACTTGTAAATTTTTTAGCACATTTAGTTTGATTTATCAAATTGAATACAGTTTGATGTACTCTTTTTAGGAGATCTTTTGTTCTTAGAATTCCACAACGGGCTGGAATCTTTAACTTAGTTCTAAGTTTTGTTTTATTAATATTAATTACTGAAAATATTCTTTCTTGCTATTGGAATGCACAGAAGAGCAGAAACCGTTTTTCGCGTGAGAAGAAACGCTTCACTACAATAGCTTTTTTATTTCTAAAAAATGAGTAAAAGAACGCAATGCTCTCTGAACCCGATTTCCTCCGATTGTAGTAATTTATGGGTTGACATCATGAAACAAAGATATCCAGATAGCATACTCCGTGCGCAAAAATTGAAATCTTCTGCGCATTACGTCACTCGAGCTTGTCAGCTGTAACACGTGGTGCATACACACAAAAAAAAATGTGAAAAAGCAAAAAGTAAACACAAGCCGCAAGCAGTACAATTGCAAGCATTTAAGAAATATTGCATTCATTTCGTTTAATTTCTAATATTGTGCACTTATGGTACGTGTAAATTATAATTTTCAATTATATTTTATGTTATTAAAATTAGTACTAAAGTTTTAGATGGGTTTACTGAGAGTAACAACGATTTTAATTCGGACCATAAAATGAATTCACAATTTTTTTCAACAAACGAAACAGCAAACGAGAAGAACAACAAAATGAAAACAAAGAAGCAATCAAAGTGCTGTCAAACTCATCAAGCAATGTAGCTATTTTTTTTTATGTAGGAGAACAAATGGGAGAAAACACCCATATTATATATAAATTTATTTTCAATAATATTACTGAAAAATATATTTGCTTAGATTTATTTATAAATATAAATCATATAAAATCAACATAATTTATAAATACAATTTATAATATAATTTATTGTCGATTACATGACGATATTTTTCATCGCTATAAATAAATTATCCCCTTTAAATATATTGTGATTTCGTTTTTATTTAGCTACTTTGACAAGCTCGAACTACGTCACAACAAAGATGGTGGACATGCGCAATACTTTATCTGTAGTTCTTTGTATCATGGGTTGACATCAGTGCAATATATATTTCACTACCTAAATAAAAATCTTGCAGAGAGTTTAGATTGCCAATATTGTTAATGTTGACTTTTTTAAATTCATTTACGATAGCAAACTCATCTTAAAGTTTTTTAAAAACCACATGTAAAAAAATCAATGACAACCAAATTGACATATCGAAGCAAATTCTATTTGAAGCCTTCCATATTATTACAGCGATGGTATAATTGCAATGATGGAATATAATTGCAGGGCTTCAATATTGCCACAGGGCATTTATTTATAAAATTTTTGAACTATCAAAAATAAAAATAAATAACCAAAAATATTTCAATTTATTATTTTAAAACTGAAATTTTAAAAAACTGTAATTTGCACAACGAGCCAATAAAAAAACTGTAAGCCTGTTAAAAAAACTGTAATTTACAGTTAAAACTGTGAATATGGCAACGCTGCTAGTGAGTAAATTTTAATATGGGTATTAAATTTACTCTAAATTTAGCAGTATACTAAAAAAAAAGAGTAAGAAAGGTACTGAAGATATGCCTTTCACATAGTAACTGTGTTCACAAACCTATAGGAAAATTTTATGACAAATAATTTTGTATAAATTTTTAGCTCTCTTTTTTATGGATATCTTAAGAAACTTTTTTAAAAAAATGCTCAAGAAAGTACCAAAACTATCCGTTAACTTATTCGTGGGAGATTACAATCTATAGTAATAAAACTCATTTTCTATATACAAATTTAACCGCCTCAACAGATTTCGCTCAAACTAGGTACACATTTTAAGTCCATCCCAACTTAAAATGTTACATACTTAGTTTTTGCCACGCCCCCTCCAAAATGTTTGAACTAACGGTTATTTTGTTATTATAATACTTTTTAGTATCAGAATTTTTTGTGCATTTAAATTTAAAAATTTTTTATTATTTTTACATAAAAAATACTAACATATATTCAAAATTGTAGAAATTTTCAGTACAACGACTTTTTCATAAAACATTATTACCTAAGAATGAGAAAAAAACGACATGAAAATCAAAGTTTGGTCTTTCGATACAAATATCTACGCTGTCCATTAATGTATTTCATTAAAATTTTTTTGTTCAAAAGTTCAGTAAAATCACTTCACAAAAATAGGTTGAACTATACCGTTAAGTAAGTGTAACTATGTTTTATAATTATGTCAAAAAAAGGTCCAAAATATTGAGTTTTTACTCAAAAAATGAATTAAATATTTTTTAATTTAATATTTATTTTATTATATTAAAAATTTATATATTTAATGAATTCAATTAAACTTTTCTTTGAAAAATAACCCATTCTTATCCTCTACACAGGGGCGACCTTCTCTAAGGCGGCGCCCTGGTGCCATTATTATTTAAGTCCCCTTCACAAATAAGAAGAAAACATATATTTAAAATTTTTTTTTTTACTACAAGATGTTAAAAGATACAAAAAGATTCTTACAACGATTTCAAAATGACTCAATTTTTATGTATAAATATTTATGGCCTGAAATATTTTTTGTATTTCCGATTTACTTTTCACTAGAAATCATATCTTTCAGTGATAAAATGTCTGTTTTTGGTTACATCTTATATAATAAAGTTAACAAAATTTTTAAATTCTATTCTCAATTCTTCAGTTTTATATTTTTTTATATTAGTAATAATTTTAAAATTCGAAATAATTTTTGGTATCATTTGCAACTTTTTCCAATCTGAACAAATAAAGGAACGATTAACCGTTTCGGGACGAGAACTTTTGTGGCCATCAATCTTAAAAAAGAGTTTAAATATAGTCTCCTAATGTTGTTTTAAGAAAAGTAATTTCATAATATATTTTTAGGACGTTCCGAAAAGGAGATATCGTCCTGGGACAAAAACATCCAAAACACACCTGAAAAGCAAAATTTGAATAATAAAATCAGAATATATTTTACTTTATTTCAATTTATTTTATTCTTTTATAATATTTATTGTAGCCTAAAATTATTTTAATTAGTTTCTATGGCAAGGTGTGAAACATTTTTTACAAAACGCCAAGTTGCAGGCAATGCAAAGCTGATTTGTGCGACTTTCTTTTCCGTTTTTAGTACAATTTACGCACCGTTGTCGCTTGTTTGTTCGTGTTGGTAAATGGTCCCCCAGATTTTGTTTCATACGTTTTTTCATAGTGCTGAGGGGTCCTGTTCGAACTTTGCGTCGTATTTTCGCTTGCTTGCTTCCTTCGTCAATGAGAGATTCGGAAAGCTCCACTAAAAATCCCAAAAATGGTTCTCTTTTTTGCCGTGGATGATTTGTTTCCGCATGGATTATCCACGCATTGACAGCGCATGTCATCATCAGCCGAAAGAAAACTTTTCGCCACCATTTCGTTGACTTCCGGTCAAGTTCATACAACGTACTCATTTTGTCCGCCAAATCTACGCCACCCATTAGATTTCTGTACGTTTTTACAATACCCGGACATGTTATATCAATTTTTTTGCCATCCTTCTGTTTTCTTGTAACAGTGTCCACTGAAGCTTTATGGCAGTTGCTAAGCAGCATAACCTGTTTTGTGTCTTGCCAAACCACTGCCAAAGTACCAGACGAATTGCTCTTGAAGACATATTCTCCTCTGCTTAGTTTCTCAGTAAAAGTTGGTAAATTTTTTCTGTTAGATATACAAGTACCTAAGGCTGTAAACGGTATATTATTAATTAATTTTGCTGACGTGAAAAAGCGATCAAAGCACAACGTTGTGTCAGGGTGTCTGATAGTCGCTGACAATTTCATGACAACGCGTTCGCCTAATGTGGATGATTGATAGGAATGGTCTTCTTTTCCGGAATATATATTAAAATCGTACGTATAGCCTGTCAAACTGTCGCATCGCATCCATAGTTTTATGCCTCTCTTTACAGGTTTTAGTGGCATATACTGCTTCAACGTAGAGCGGCCTAGAAATTTTGTCATAGATTCATCAATGCTTTGGAACGGAGAGTCTGATCTATATTTTTGAAAGTTTTTTTTTAGACAATCTACCAAATCATCAACGAAATAAGTTTTTGGTTTTGGATCAGGTTGGAATGATAAGGAAGAAAAATAAAGTTTTGACATAATGTGTAAAAACCGGTCTCTGGACATTGCTTTTTTATGTATGCATTACCCAATGACGTGCTATTCGACCAATAGTCCTGCAAAGATGGCACTCGATTATATGACATAACAAAGGTACATCCAAGCAATATAAGTATTTCGCCGAAATCGGTTTTTACACGTTTGTTTTTAGGATGGCTGCTATTGAAAATATCAATCCTTTCATTAGTAGAATGAACAATGTGATGAACAAAACTTCTAGGCAGCAGCTTGAAAAATATTTCCACAGGCTTCAATCCTCGAGGTATTCCTCCATGGCTAACGGTGCGATCTTCACTAACTGTAAATCGTGGTGTGAATGTTGGTAGGGGGTTTGACCAAATTATAACATTGTTTGGCCAATCAGAAACAATTTCTTCATCCAGACGTTCCACTTCAAATATTTCTTCGTCAGAGTCATCGGAAATATCATTTGCAGTTTCATTCGCATCAACAATTTCCATTCCTTCATTACTATGATCCGTGTCTTCTTCCTCTTCTAAAGCACTACTGCCTTCCTGACTGGGACTATAAGAAGAATCACTAGCAGCAAATGGATCATCCTCATCATTGCTTGAATTATTAAGAAAATCCTCAATTTCTGGAGTCGCCAGTTTACGTTTTCCGTCCATATCTTTCTAAGAAAAATAATGTGAATGAGTACGGTTGGGATGTTAACGTCCCACAAATAAACAGTTTTGGGATGATTTTATCCCACGAAACTTACCTTAGCCGCAAATTCAGAAAAATATCTTTTTATTGGCTTTCGATTATATTTTCTATGAAATAACAACTGTTTGAGTAAAACTTTACTAAATGACACTTTTTTCCACAATTAAAACACTTGTTTTTTGAGCTTTTGTCGATGGTCTTATTAGCAACTCAAACCGCGCGAACTGATTTATGACTTTTGACATAAGCTTGATGTGTTATATTGACAGCTATATTAACTTTTTTGTAGAGAAGAATATAAATAATGATTTGGGACGGTTTTCAACCAAATCGTGTGAGAATTTTCAGAGATATGATTTTTCAAATTTTTCTGGGATAAAAACATCCCTTTCGTCCCGAAACGGTTAAGCATAATATAAATTAATCTGAAATTCTTCTAAAGGATCTAGTTCATCTTTTGCTGCATAAAAGTAAAATTTTAACTGTTATATTTGATCGAAATAAAATTGGTTCAAAAATAACGGTTATTTGCTGACTTCTTAAAACAAAAAATAGGAAAATTAAAATCTTTTAAGATTACTATTCCAAAGCTAACAAGCATCACACTGTTTAATTCAAATATCATATAGACTAAATCTTTCCGTCTGACTTTTTGAGTAGAAATTTTGAGAATAACTGTTATTGTCGGTACCTGTATATGGCTCTACGCAAGTTTTTATCGTACTTCGAAGTAAGCCTTGAAGCCAGTTGAATCTTAAATAGTTTTATTTTATGATCTATGTTTTTTCAATAAAACACAAAACTATTTGTAGTTTATTGAAAATAAAATCCCATGTAGTTTACAACCAATAATTATATCAAATTTAAAAAACTTTGCCTACTGTCGAAATCTATCCTAAAACTTTTGGGTTGCAAGCGTCTTTACTACCAACCGACCTATAAGACAGTTGTCGTCAACAAGTTTAAAAGTGAAACATAATCTTCAAAAATATAAACTCTTGTGCCAAAAATAAACTTGTCAATGTGTTAGTCAATATCAGAATTTGTCTGCATAATTTTGCATTAAATATCGTGGCAAATACAAAATAAATTACAAACGATGCATGAGTTTCTTAAAAGTGCTTCAAAAAAATGACTTAACTCAAGGCTTATATTTAATTATGGCAAATCTGAAGTGCTAAATCAGAAGTCCTTCAACGAAAAACGCATCAAAATTTTTCTCGTCAACAGCAAAACAAATCATATGCATATTTTGCTTTTGAATAATATGATTTTATTTGCTTTTTCAAACCAAAGACTCAAAAAAGAAATGAATGAATTGAACGCACCAAATCATTTACAAATGATCATTCTTGTGTTTCGCCAGAATTTTAAAAATTTTATGTGACACTAGGATAGACCATTCAATTTTTTTCTTGGTTTCGAATCTAAGGTCAGATTTAAAAAAATTGTATTTGACACCAGGGTGGCCCCTAAAAATGTGTTTTTTTTTTAATCTTTGTATAAGTGCTGGCAATATTAAGGGGTCGCTGATTTTGAAGCTCATGTTAGAATTTAAAAAAGTTTTTTGACACTGGGGTGCACCCTAAAAATGCGTTTGTTATACTCTTTGTAGATGCGCTGGTCGCTGAATTCGAATCTGATAAAAGAATTTAAAAAATTGTTGTTGACACTAGGGTGGACCCTTAAAAAGTGTGTTTTTGTTTTATATTCTTTGTGTATGTGCTAGCATTATGAATGTGCTAGCTAATTTCAAATCTTATGTTAGAATTTTAACAAGTTTTTTAATTAAGGTGGACCCTAAATATGTGTTTTTTTATACCAGGGACAGAAAAAACGATTCTTTCCAAAATTTAAAAAAAAAATCCACATGTTTCAAATGTCGGATCACGTTTTGGATTATTTAAATATGCTGATTAATGCAGTTTCTTTCAAAAAAGAAATGATTTTTATTTAATTAGGTTTTTTTTTTGTGACCCATTTTTACCAAGCGTTTGTCCCAGCTTCGAAATCGTAAAAATAGAAAATTTTAGGTGGTAACCCAATGTCAAAAAAATTTTAGAATTCTTAAGTTCTGACAATGGATTTGGTATCAGCAACCCATTTTTACCTAGTGTTTTTTACAGCTTCGAAATCGCAAAAATAAAAAATATTAAGCGCATAGACGAAGAGTATAAAACAAAAAAACACTTTTTTATGGCCCACCCTAGTGTCGAAAAGCTTTTTGAAATTCTGACTTAATTGATTTTTGAAATCTTAACACCCCAATTTATGCACCGAATGTAATGCTATTGTCCACTAAATATTCGAGTCATGTATTTATGCTGCATTTGGTTCCGATTCGGTTTCCGAATAATTTGGATTTTTTTTGTCCGACGATGCTATGCTGAACTGTTATGTTTAATTTGTTCGCAACGAATTGAACATACCAATCACTCGTTTCCAAACGAATGTCTTGAAAATTGGTTTAAGACTACCCGTGCAAAGGTCTAGTGTGTCGCTGAATTTGAATTTGATAAAAGAATTTCAAGAATTTTTGTTGAGACTAGGGTGGACCCTTAAAATGTGTTTTTTGTTTTATACTCTACCACATATAGCTGATTTTGAACCTTAGGGTCTTGTGGACCCTAAAACTGTGCCCAACGAATGTCTTGAAAATTGGTTTAATACCACCCGAGGTCTTTTGTGTTATATGTACAAACTTTGCTTTGCAGTGTATAGATACATATCTGTGGAGTTTTTACAAAACAACTTAAGTCGATTTGAAATTCATTGACAAAACCCTTTAAGTTGATACGAAATTCATATAGACTTAAGTTGTTTTGTCTATGAATTTCAGATAGACTTAAGTTGTTTTGTCAAAACTCCACATATATAATCTGAAAGATATTTTATTTAGTTTTTATTTCTTTTGAAATTTATTTATTTTTATAAACTATAATTTCATTTCAGAATATTATTTTTCAGGACATTTTTTTTTAGGGTTATTGTGTTTTTGGAGTTATAAACAAAACCTCAACTTCGGACCCCAAACTATCACCAATAGATTATTTTTACTGTAGTCAAGCTTTATCAAAACGAATTGTTTGATATAAATCAATTGCTTATTGCAAAAAAGCGATTAACTGTTTTATAATCTAAAATGAAAATAAAAACATCAACAAGATAATAGATGATTTATACAAGCTGCAATTTTCTATGTCACAAATAAAAGATAAGATATAAGCTGTTCGATAAGTTTCCAGAATAGCTTGAAATGATTTTTTTATTCAGTTTATTCTCCCAGAATCTCAATACACTTGTTCCAACGGTCTTCTAGTTTATGGATCTTATCGATGTAGTGGCCTTTCTGAAAGTCTCCAAAATACGCTCCTGTCGCTGCTATCACCACTTCGCTTGAGGAAAATCGTTTTGAGATGTGAGACAGACAAAAATTAGAAAACAGACAGAACTTAGAGCGATCTAGATCTGGCGATTAGGGTGGATGTTCCAACAATTCGTACTTTAATTCACTGACTCTAGCTATGGTTCTATTACTTTTGTGAGCAGGTGCGTTAGTTGTTCTAATTAAAAATTACTTTTTCTTCTGCAAACCGGGTCTTTTTTCACGAATGTTTGCATCGAGCTGATCAAAAAAATTTCAATAATATTCAGAGTTAATTTTTTCCCAGTTTGGAGATACTTCACTAACAAAATCCCTTTTGCATTCCAAAAAACTGATGTCGTAACCTTATTTGCAGATTTTTGAACACGAACTCGCTTACGAGCCGAAGTACCAGCTTCACACCACTCTTTAGCTTCTTGTTTTGATTCAGGACCATGGTGGTGTAGACCCATGTCTCATTCATAGTGATGAATCGATGTATAAAATCCTTTTTAAAAAGCTTCAAATGTTGCTGAGAAAGTCTTATTCGAATACGTTTTTGTTACACTGTTAGCGAATGCTACACTTATTGTGCACGCACCTTTATGAAATCTAAAACTTCACTTAAAGTATAGCTTACATTGCCTATTAGCGGGGTTCACATGGTCCTACATGTTGTCACGCATCGTAGGACAAGCTTCGTATTTGACCGTTCGAACGCTCGATACAGCCGACTGACAACATGTTATCTTGAATTTGAAATATTTCAAATTCAAGGCCATCATGCCAGGCGTGACAACATGTAGGATCATGTGAACCCCGCTATTGAGATATCTACGACTTCTACTAAATCTTTCTCAGTCAATCGACGATCTTCCAAAACCAAAATCTTTACTTTTGCTATGATTTTTAGTGTTGATGCACTTTTTGGACGTCCTTGATGTGGATCGTCTGCAAGACTTCTACGATGACGTTTAAACTCAGCAACCCAGTTGTACACTGTTGCATGTGAAGGTGTAGAGTCCTTATACACTTCCAACAGTTGTGCATGAATTTCTCTTTGTTGTACACCCTTCCCTACACCCCTCCCTTCAACAGCTGTAAATATAAGACTGATTTGTCAGATCTACATGACTACTTACACTTGTTCATAAGAAAGTAGTACCATTTTTAGAAAAATAAAATGTCGGACGTATTACCACCCTCTAAGTGTGATTCTAGAAACTTATTGAACAACTTATAATTATAAAAATATAAGGAGTTTTTTGCACACAATCAATATACAACTTATAAAATAAAGAACATAGAACAATGTACATAATTGTACATTGATTTTAGCACAATTAAATTTTCTCTATTGCTTTAATAATTTGAACACACCTTTTTCTAAACATTTTCTGAAAAACAGGCGTTTTTGGCAAATAATAATCAAAGAGTCGTATAATTGGGTTTTCCACAATTTTTTGTAAGCTGGATTCAATCGTATCTGACAGAGCGATCTTATCAAATACGATTTCGAGGCGTATTGTCAGCTGAATTTATTGCTGAATCAGGTGTTCCTCAAGGTAGCCACCTTGGTCCACTTCTGTTTATTTTAGCCATTAATGATGTAACCCACATCATCAAACACTCTCATCTACTTATCTATGCAGATGACATGAAAATATACAGAACAATAGATGCTAAAGACAATTCTGGTTTGCTCCAGTCTGAATTGAAATCCTTTGAAATTTGGTGCTCTAAAAACAATATGTTTCTAAATCCAGATAAATGCCAAACTATTACCTTTTCGCGAAAAAGGAATAATTTAATTTTTGATTATAAGATAAAAGATACTGCATTAAGTCGTGTAGATGCTGTCAAAGATCTGGGTATATGCATGGATTCTAAGCTATCGTTTAACGTTCATATTGATTACATTTGTAAGAAAGCATCTTCTATGCTCGGGTTTATGAAACGCTGGGCCAAAAAATTTAATAGTATGATCACAACTACAACGCTGTATTATGCAATTGTGCGACCTCACTTAGAGTATGCAAGTCAAGTTTGGTCCCCAAGTTACAATGTACATGTTGAACGTATAGAGAGAATCCAAAAACGTTTTGTTCGGTTTGCTCTAAGGGGCTTAAGTGCAACTGACAATTTAAACCTTCCTCCTTATGAGGATCGTTTAAAACTATTAAAAATGCAATCTTTGAATGAGAGAAGGAAGTCTGCAGATATCGTCTATTTACACCAACTCATAACTGGTGTATTCGATTTACCAGAACTCCTAACTCTTATAAATTTTAACACTAACCGTAGAAGCAGTAGAAATGCTAACAATTTAATTACTTCTACTTACCTTTTAGTAGAACAAATTATATGGCTACTGCTCCTTTACATCGCATGAGTAGTTTTGTTAACAACTGTAGCTTTTTTGATGTTAACTTATCGAAAGGTCAACTCAAAAGTAGATTGAAAACTAATGTATGATTGGATCTATGTAAACGCATGGTTAGTTGTTATGTCTTGTGTTGTCCCTGAGCCCAACCCATATTATGGTGGGTAAATTTTTCTCACTTTGGATTGTTTTGGACCACTCTTATCGATATCATTAAGGCTATTCACGGTTTGAGCGTACTTTTAACAAATCGCATTTATAGCATTTGTTATTGTTCAAACTGTGAACACCTCTCCATGTGACTGTCGTATAAAAAGATTGTGCAACCCTGTGATGTATGTGATTATGCGGCTGTTTCAGAGCATAAAAATACGAGGTACAAAAAACACGTCCAAGGGCTGCTTTTATTTACGCGTGCCTGCATATTTGCATTTGTATGCAAAACAACAACAAAGCAAAATACGCTTTCGTAAATTGGCGTACAAATAGCAAATCGAACAAATGGCAGACCAGCGTATTCGAACTGTGAATGGCCTAATTGAGATGTTTTAATGTTATTTGGGCTGGTTCTTAAGATGATCTAATGCGGAGAAAGTGCGAAAAAGCTGTAGTAGCTGAACTCTATTGTTATTGCATGAAAATTAAAATAAAAATAAATTAGAGTTTCGTGAGAATTTAACATTTCGATGTGTGCATTTCACAATTATGAATCTACTTCATGAAAGCTAAATGAACGATTGTCTACGAAAACTCTTTGTACTTAAATGCCGAATATGGCCCAGTGCCAATCGGAAAGGTTACACTCAGATGATGAATTTTTGACATCAGTGCGGTGAGTAGGATTGTCCTGTATTCCCAGGGGCTAGTATAAATTTTGTCTACCGGCAAGAGAATTTTGACCTAAGCAAATGTTGTTTGTGTGCTACTCTTAAAAAAATGTTAGTATTAGTGTTTTGGTCTATCTTTTCTCTGGAAAAAGTAGTTTTGCTATATGTTTCCTTATACAAAAAAACAAAATAAAACTAACTGTACCTTGCTTTTAATACTGAGAAAATATTAATTTTTAAAAGCTGAAAATGCAAGGCGTTAAGATCAATTAAAAAGCATGAAGGCGTCTTTATTTGATGATATTGATAGTCGGATTTTGAAAAATAGGGCCAGTTTTAAAATAGAAGTCCAGTGTCACGACCGAAATTTTCAAGTATTTTCATTAATTTTCTTAAATAAAAAATTAAAATGCGATCGTTTTGAAATTTAAACATGTTTTTATTGATGTCTCAAAAAGTACAAACAAATTTTTTTTACATTATTTTACATTAGTATGTTTATAATTATTTGTCTCAGAGAAGAGTGCTCGAAAGAAGGTTAGTTGGGCTATGAAGCATGCAGCTTTTCGTAGCCATCTGAAATAAAAATTCAAAGAAATTATCGTTCTGTAGGCTTAATTGTAGTGTACTAATCCAAAATATGCAAATTTAAAAAAAATATTTGTTTAAAAAAGTTAACTTATTATTTAAAAACTGATTGTGTTAAAGGTTCCAGACCTCACCTTGTATGTCTTAAATAATTAAGACATACAAATTTTTAGTTAAAACGGTTGAATAGTTTTTAGTCAATGCTTCCCCGCAGTTTCGAAAAAAACGTGTTTAAAGTTTTTACAGCACTTTCATACACACTACGGCACCTACTCTTCTTTTGGCTATAACTTAAAAAGCATTTTACATTTCGGACTAAAACTTTCAGAGTATATTTTTTTTGATTTTTTTTTTAATACCTTACATATTATTAATTTAATTTAATGTTATTAAATTATTAATTTTTGATTTTTATTCATTATTAATTTTTTATTCAGTATTAATTTTTTATTATTTATTCATTTTTTATTCATTATTCATTTGTTATTTTTTATTAATTTTTTATTCGTTATTAATTTTTTATTCATAATTCATTTGTTTTTCATTTTTAATATTTCTCTATTAATAATTTTTTATTCATTTGTTATTATTGTTAATTTTTTATTTATTAATAATATTTTATTCATTATTCACTTCTTATTCATTATTTTTTATTTTTTTTATTTATTATTCATTTGTTATTCATTATTTATTTGCTATGCACTCTCTCATGCTTTATAAAATTATTTTGAAAGTATGATTAAATAAATAATTTAGTTGGAAAAGTAGCAGTCAAATGCTTCTTAAGCAATATCGTTTTATGGAAAAATATGATATTTAGGCAACTGAGGGTTCATTCGTCGAGAGAACGTAAAAACTTCTGGATCACGTAATTAACGTAACGTAACTGTTTGAACTATGAAATTGTTTTTCAACAGGTGTTTTGAGGCGTCATCCTTTGGATTAATTTTAACTCTCTAAAAAGAAACTGTCGATAAATATTGCAACTAATCTTAAATCCAAACATACATATCTTTCCATACGGTAAGTTGTAAACTGAATGCAAAGATGATTTTGAAGCTATCCGTTTTACGCTTTGTTTTGTGATTTGCTTGAGTAAAATCTCAAAAACGGCACTTTTTTAAGACACCGTTTCTTTTTCTTTGTGTCTATTACAGCAAGAAAATAAAATATTAAAATATATCTTTGTATGCCATGAGACTTAAACTCATCCCCTTTCATTGACAGTTCTACACG